>CM053784.1:412469189-413044189 GCA_028749045.1 Cupressus sempervirens
ACATATTTGTTCTCTAAATTTTCCCATTAATACTTCTAATAGGTTTGACTATAAATTTTAACCCTAGCCCCGTAATATCCTCAAATCTACGCATATGAAGTTTTCTCATAAAAGATTTTAACTAACCATGGCAATAATGCATACAATCAAAATATGGAAATCCTCAAAAAATATATGGAAGACACGAAGTGCGGGATGCAGAAATAACATAAACAAAATCACAAGAGTCTACTCGGATTCTAATGCTAATTTGTTTCTCCTTAGAAACTGTAGAGCAAGCTCCTTCCTTCTCCCACATTCCTGAGTCCTCCAATGCTCCAAAAATGCTCTCCCTAAGCCTCTAGGAGTGCCCGAATATAAAGGACTCTCAGGAAGCACCTAGAAAGTCTCTAGAAACAACTAGAAGGTGTAGACAACTAAGCACAAGCTTTTTCCATCCTTCTAGATGAGTCATAAGGTTGTAGCCATCATGTGCTTAATTGGTGCACTAACCCCCGTGTTGTTGACATATGAGAAATAAAAAGGTGTGTTTACTCCTAGGCAAGCTTATAACTCTTATTTAATTTTTTATAACTTTCATTTTAATTTTTATAACTTTTATTATTATTATTATTTATTTATTTATTTATTATTATTTTATAATTATTATTAATTTTAATTTCTAATTTTCTTTTATTTAATTCTTTTTTCTCAATTAATTCTCATTTAATTAATTATAGTCAAAATATCAAAGATCATGATATTATATTAATTTGCCCCAAATAATTAATTAATTAATTAAATCTATTTATTAAGACTTAATTAATAGAAAATTCACCATAGACCTCCAAGATAAAATATGAAAACCCATCATAGAAAAATTCATACAAAATCAGTCTAAAGGATTAAAAATCACGAATTATGTCATCCGACACATTCAGTGGGTGAAATATCCAGATACTTGTCCTATCTTTCTAGGACAATGGTTTACGGGTTTGGGATTTGGACTTGAGAACTTATCTCCTTCTCTTATCATTGAGATAGTGTAATAGGGTACGCTCATCTTGGCATTAGGGAAGTCGATACCCGATACTTGCAACCTGCATAAAAGCCATGCATGTACATACAATATATATAATGCTAAGCTAAACAGGCAATGTTAGGAAGTGGTGCATCGTGTAGATCCTGACTAGCAGGTGACTACAACTCCCTTCCTTAACCATATAAAAAATGCCATACAATAAGAGCCAACACACACACCATACACATGCAAGTATGGGGTAAGTATCCATAGTAAAACACATGAGATAATAAAGCATCTAACTAATCATCATCAATAACTGAAAGCAATGTAATGATCATCATGCATACATGAAATGTAAAGTCTAAATGATCTTATCATATACCAACTGAATCCATAACATAATGTCTGATAGTCTCAAAACAATACCACTAATCCATCAACATAAAACTAGTCTAACATAGTCTGATAATAATAGCAACAATGTGTCCAGAAAAAGGTTAACGAAGGCAGGCACTACACAAAACAAGGTGAGTGCATAATGTTTAATAGAACTTTGTTAAAAGAACCAATTAAGGAACCACAACAAAGGAAGCCTTTATTCAGGACTAACTACAGGGTGAATGGAAAAGTATGTAAAGTTATTATAGATAGTGGGTCTACTAAAAACTTTGCATCCACTGAAATGATTAAGAAACTTGGACTCAAAACAATTCCTCACCCCACACCCTATAAAGTTTCTTGGTTAAGCAGAGAACATTAGACCCTAGTAGATTAATAGTGTTGGGTTGAATTCCAAAAAGGAGAGTATAGAGACAAAATTTTGTGTGAAGTTGTAGGTATGGATGTATGCCATCTCCTCCTTTGAAGGCCTTGGTAGGTTGATGTGGATGCCCAACATGGGGGTAAGACAAATGTCTACAACTTAACCAAAGATGGAGTCAGTTATACAATGAAGCCCTTACATGATAGTGAGAAGTAAAGAGTCTTAAAAAGTGATGTTCTATTGATAGGAGAGAAGGAATTCTTAAAGACCCTCAAGGAGAAGGATAGACCCTATTTTGCCATTGTGGTAAAACAAAAAATAGAGCCTAAGTTAAAGATTAAAACCCAAGAACCTTTGAGGAAGGTAGGACCTACAGAAGTGCAAGAATTATTACAACAGTACCAAGGAATAATAGCATATGAGAAATCAGATTCCTTGCCACCCAAGAGGGACATAAGCCACTATATAGACCTAATCCTGGGTGCCACATTACCAAATAAAGCTACTTGCAAACTAACTCCATAACAGAACACTAAGATTGCAAAACAAATTTAGGGATTAATAGAAAAAGGATTAATTAGAAAGAGTATAAGTCCTTGTGCAATTCCTATAGTGTTGGCTCCCAAGAAGGATGGTACATGGAGATTGTGTGTAGATTTTAAAGCCATCAACAGGATAACAATAAGATATAGGTTCCCTATGCCTATAATGGAGGACCTCATGGATTGCCTAGGTAGAGCAAGCTATTTCTCTAAGATAAACCTAAAAAGTGGTTATCATCGGATAAGAGTAAGGGAAGGGGATGAATGAAAGACATCCTTTAAGACCAATGAGGGCTTGTTTGAATGGGTAGCCATGCCTTTTGGCCTCTCAAATGCCCCTAGTACTTTCATGAGGCTAGTGAATGAAGTCCTCAAATCCTTTATAAACCTCTTTGTAGTAGTCTACTTGGATGATATCCTAATCTTTAGCAGGGATAGGAGTGAAAATTTAATCCACCTAGACATGGTATTGAAGAGATTACATGAACAACATCTAAAGATAAATTTGGAAAAATGCATGTTTTTGTAGGAGGAATTAATATTTCTTAGTTTTGTTATCTGTAAGGGACACTTAAAGATGGATCCCTCAAAGGTGGAGGCTATTCTAAAATGGCCCACTCCAAGGGCTACAAGTGAGGTTAAAAGTTTCCATGGGCTAACAAGCTTTTATAGGAAATTTATAAGGGATTTTAGTGGAGTTTGTGCCCCAATGATAAATACTATCAAAGGGGGGAGAAAATGTCAGTTTGTATGGACAGATGAAGTAGAAAAGTCTTTTGAATACCTTAAGACAAAGGTGGCCCAACAATCCATACTACTATAGCCAATTTTTCACAAAGCATTCACCATTGAATGTAAGGTGAGTAATAAAGCTAAAGGTGGTCTTTTAAGTCGAGAAGGCAGGCCTATGGCCTTTTTCAATGAGAAGTTAAACAAGGCTAAACAAAAATACTCAACTTATGACTGGGAAATGTATGCCATGGTCCAGTCACTTAAGAAATGGAGGCACTACCTTTTACCAATTTTCTTTTTAATTTATATTGACAACCATGCTTTGAGCTTCTTAAATGGGCAGGACAAGTTGAATAACAAACATCTAAAATGGGTAGAGTACTTGCAGGCATTTACTTTCACCATCAAGCATAAGAAAGGGGTGGCTAATAAAGTAGAAAATGACTTGAGTAGGATAAATCTTACCATTTAGGAGGTTCAGTTGGAGAGTGTTGGCATTTCAACACTTAAGGACATGTATCAAGAGGATGAAGACTTCAGGACTCCATATGAGGTTTGTTTAGAACTTGCGGATAGGTATCACAATGAATATTTTAATTTTCTTATTCAAAAAGGTCTTCTTTTTAAAGGTAATCAGTTATGTATTCCTAAATGTTCCATGAAGGAGAATATAATAAAAGAAAAACATTGTGGCAGCCTATTAGGTCTTTTTGGCCTAGATAAGACTCTTGAATTAGTAAGGAGATTTTATTACTAGCCTAAAATGCAGACATGTGTTAGGAAATCTATGGAGAGTTGTATGGTGTGCCAAAGAGCTAAATGAGTGACATCTAATGGAGGATTGTATACACCTCTAACAATACCCTCTAAACCTTGGGACTCTATGAACATGGACTTTGTCCTAGCATTGCCCAAGACCAAGAATGGGTTTGACAACATTTGTGTTGTTGTAGACAGGTTTTCTAAAATGGCACACTTTTTTCCATGTAAAATAACTAATGATGCCTCTAGTATTGCAAGGTTGTTCTTCAAGGAGATTGTGAGACTTCATGGGTTACCTTTAACCATTGTGTCAGACATGGACTCTAAGTTCATCAGACACTTCTAGAGGACTTTGTGGTAAACGTTGGGAACCAATATTACCACATCTTCAACATACCATCCACAATCTGATGATTAGACTGAGGTCACAAATAGATCACTTGGAAACTTTCTTAGATGCCTAGCCAAGGAATATGCAACATCATGGGATACTATACTACCTTAGGCAGAATTCTCTTATAACTATTCAATAAATAGGAGTATTGGTTTCAGTCCTTTTCATATTGTCAATGGGACACACCCTAGAGGAGTCCTGGAACTTAGAGAGGTACAAAACATTAGACAAAAGAGTGCATTGGCTGATGATTTTATAGAAGTCATGAAGGAGATACATCAACAAGTTAAGGAAAGACTGCAACAGACCATTGTGAAATATAAACAAGCAATAGATGTGAAAAGAAGACATGTGTAGTTCAAGGTGGGAGACTTAGTAATGATATATTTGAAGAAGGAAATGCTTCCTAAAGGAAGATACAAAAAGCTACACATGAAGAAAATATGCCCTTTCAAGATTATGAAACAATGTGGACCAAATGCATATAAAATAGATCTTCCATCTAATATTGCTCTCCCACCCATTTTTAATGTTTTTGATATTTATGCTTATAAATCCATCAATACTAATGATTGTGGGCAGGGCAAGGTGAAGTTGAAACTTAGGAAACTCTCAAGGATCTACCAATCCATACCCTACAAAGCATTGAATGCATTTTGGATAAAAGGGTAAGCAAACAAACAAGGAGGCATGAGTACTATGAATAGTTAGTAAAATGGTAGGGAAAAGCCTTAGAGGAGGCCACTTGGCTAACCAGATCTCATATTGAAAAGATTGGACCAAAGTTTTCCACCATTCCAACTCAAGGGACTTGAGTTCAATTGGCCAGAGGAGTATGGTGAAGGGCACCCATGCAAAAACAAGGAGCAAGGGTCTACATCAACCAACCAAGATGATAAGAACAATTATTTGATCATGTTTAGACATGTTAGGTATAGGTCTTGGTCACTTGTAAAGGGCATTGCTTCAGGATGTTTTATAAATCCTTATTACATTAGTCTTATATGACCTTAGTTAGAAGTCTTTATTAGTATTGGATTAAATAAGGCCACCGTGGTCTAAAAAATAAGTTTTAATTATGTTTTCTTCTTATATTAAGCTTATAGGAAATGTAGGAGTCAGGTTTTGTTGTTTTTAAAGAAAAATAACACTTTTTGCAAAAGTTGTTAATTGTCAACTCTTTGCCAAGAAGTTGCAAAAACTTGAAAACTACCTCCAATGGAGGAAGGATATTTAAGATTGTGTCATCTCTCTCTAGTCAGGAGAGCACCATTGTGCAAAAGGATTTACTGATATCAATAAAATAATTATGTTTTACTCAAAAAGCCACTATATTTTCCATTGGTATGGTTTTCTACAAAGTTTTCCAAAGTTTTCAAATGATATGGCTGGATAGGGGAAGGAGTTAACATGTTGTAGAAGTTTATTTGAAGTCATTCCATCAAGTGGGGTAGAAATTACATTGATCCTTGCAAAACTAGTTTGTTAAATCCTTAAATCTAGGGTATCCATCAAAGAGGGAGCCCTAACTTGACTTCCCACTAGTGGATTTGTACAACCACTTGGGGGATCAAGTTAGGATGACATCCAAACAAGTTTCAAAAGCACAAACTAGGGAAGCATGGTTTTTTACTTTTCCTTCCTTGCCCTAGGCTAAATATCCCTATGTATTTAGCAACTAGGAATTGAATTCGAAAGATTAGATGAATAAGAAATATTGATTTGGCAAAGAAGTGATGAAATCAGTGTATTTTTAGTTCAAAGAATCCATTAGTGTTAGTTATCCAATCCCATGTACCCATTTTATAGTAGTTCCTTAAGAAACCACGTCCAATTAGGCCAATTGGGTTTGTGAGTCTTGAGACCATTTTGGAATGCTGGAGTAGGTTTGGAGTATGTAACTTTGTAGTCTCTGAGAACTCCCCAAAGGCTATTAGAATCTCTAATTTGTTTTCCAAGTCTTTTGGAGGAATATCAAGTTATTTGTGAAACATCAAGTTAGGAGGGCTAATTGGGCTTTAGGCTTAAAAGTGCAGTTTTCTGAATTTCACAATTTGGAGATTGGTGAAGGAAAGTTATTGAAGGACCTTGTCAAGAGTGATCCATTTTTAGTATAGACAAGGAGTTTGACCTTATAAAAATCTACATTTACTCCTTTGGAATATCAAGCAATTTCTTCAAACATTTGTGCAACATCCCAATTTTAGGTAAAACCATATTTTGTTTCTAACACTCTATATCAATGTGCTGCATATACAAGGAGTGTTCTAACACATTCAAGTATAGTTGTAGGAGAAAGCATTTCTCCATAGTCAATACCTTCCTCTTGAGCATAACCCTTGAAAACTAGCCTTTCCTTGTTTCTCAAAACTTCATCATTTTCATTCGACTTATTTCTAAATACCCATTTGTGCCAATTACATTCTTATCCTTGGGTCTAGGAACAAGAGTCCAAGTCTTATTTCTTTCAATCTGATCAATGTTTTCATACATTACTTCAATTCAAATTTTAGTCTCTAATGCATATTTTATAGATCTAGGTTCAAATTTAGTAAGCAAACATGTACCTTTTAATTTGTTCCTTGTCATTGTACTAACTAAGTTACCTCCAATGATTTGCTTGTGTGCATGATGACTTTTGACATATCCAACAAGTTTGGGATCCTTCTTTTTGAAATCACTAGGTTCACCATGATCTTCTATATCATACACAGGTCCCATTGTCAATGACTTGAGTCTATTAGACTCTGACTTAGTTTCCTCTTGCTAAAACATAGGTCCTTCTGATGATTTTGGTTGCAGTTGTTGCAACTCGGGTTGAATTAAAGATTTTGGGGACTTGGGTGGTGAAGGTTGTTGAATGCCACTTGCTTGAACATTAGGTATGGTATTAGGCTCATAGTAAACAAAGTTTTTATAGTCGTCAGGTTCCTTACTACTTTGTTCTTCACTCTTTTCTGCAAACTCATCAATCTTCGCATTGCACTTTATATAACTTTATGAGTAGATAGATGCAGACGTTTATATTCTTTTCTCTTATTTGAATACCTTATAAATATGCCTTCATCACTTTTCACATCAATTTTTCCTTTTCTAAACTCCTTCAATATATAACATTTACTATCAAATACTTTGAAGCAACACACATTAGGTTTATGGCCATACCATAATTCAAAAGGTGTTTGATTTGAATCCTTCATCAACTAAACTTGGTTCAAGGTATGAACTACAATGTTGATTGCTTCCTTCTAATATTTGATAGCAACATTCTTCTTTATCATCAAGGTCCTTGCACATCCATGATTTCTCTATTTCTTCTTCATCAATGTCATTCTGTTGAAGTGTGCCAAGTGCAAACATTTGTCTTTTGATTCCTCTTTCATTGCAAAATTCATTGAATTCATTAGAATTTAATTCTCCTCCTTTGTTTGATCTAAAACACTTCAGTTTTATTCTTGTTTCTTTCTCCACTCTAGCCAGATACCATTTGAACTTTTGAAAAGCTTCTAATTTATCTTTCAAATCCATAACATTTATCTTTCTTGAATAATCATCAACAAATAAACTAAAGTACTTACCTCCTATGTCAATAGGTCTACAAAGGTCTGTATGAACCAGCTCTAGCGCTTCTTTAGAATGATAGTTCTTGCTTTTAAAAATTTTCTTGCCCATCTTAGCAATTTGACAATTCTTGCACATGCCCATGTCAGGCTTCTTCAAGCTTGGAATGCCTTTATCCCTTTTGTTCTTACTTAGGTTTATCAAGTTATTAAAATTCACATGACATAACCTCTTATGTCATAACTAGCTTTCTTCTACTTGAGCAATGAAACATGAATGTCTATTAAGATCTAGGTAGAATAGATTAACTTTTGCTTGCTTGCTAGTCCCAACTAGATTTCCTTTCCCATCCAATAGATTTGCCTTTCCATTCATGAATTCTACCTTGAATCCAATGTTATTCAATTGAGACACACTAAGTAGATTATGCTTCAGTTCGTCAACCCAATAAGCATTATCACATCTAAGATCATTGGTTAGTGCAATATAACATTTACCTTTCACATAACATGGTTCATCATTGCCAAATCTAACACTTTCACCATCATACTGTACCAAGTTCTCAAATTTAGATTTGTCACCAACCATATGGTGAGAAAAAATACTATCACTAATCCATGTGTCATTCTTACTAACATGTGAGATAAGTGATATCTTATCATTCTCATCATCAGATTCATCCTTAACAACAATATAGACCATTTCATCTTCTTCTTCACTACTTTCAGAATCTTTAGCAATGTAACAAGATTTCTTACCTTTTTCTTTATAGTCCTTGTAGCTTTTGAAGTCCTTCTTTCCCTTGAACTTGTCATTCTTCTTTTCTTCTTTGCCTTCTCTATTTGGACATCTTGCAGCAATGCGACCAACTTCTTCACAAGAAAAGTAGATCAAAGGAATTTTACCTTTGTACTTTGCTTTGCCCTTGGGAAATCTTCTTGCAAGTAATGCTTCAATGACTTCAAGATCTTCATCAGAACCATCTTCATCTTCATTGTAAGATTGCCTTTTAAATTTTGCAGTTTTCTTTTTGAGTGATAGCTTGGCTTGAAATACAGACTCAAGGTTGCTAGATTTTAGGAACATAGTTTTTATAGTTATCTAAGTCAAATGTTGTCAACCTTCCCACTACTATATCTAGTGTTATATCATTCTTGGGATTGCATCTCATCTCTTGAATTGTTGAAACTCTAATTGCATATATAGGAATAAGTATTATGAGAACCTTTCTTACCACTACCTCAACTTCTATCTTGCCTCTTGATGCTCTAAATACACACAAATTGGCTTTGATTCTATCATTATATTTTGCAATGTTCTCATCTTCTCTCATCCTAATTTGATCAAATTGACCTTTGAGACTTTCTGCCTTTGCTCTCCTCACATTATCATCTCCTCCATAAATGGCTTTTAGCTTGATCCACATCTCATGAGCAGTATTATAGTCTTTGACTTCATCAAATCTAACATAGCTAAGAGTTGAAGCAATATCAATCATCATAATGTTATGATTCTTCTTTTATGTAATTTCTTCAACAATCATAGTTCCAGAAGGTGCCACATACTTGGCCTCTAGGTACTATAGGCCTAAGTCTCCATCAGTTGCCAAGTGCAATCTCGTGAGTTCCTTTCATGCCTTGAATTTATCTCTATTCAGCTTAGGGATCTACCTTCTGTAAGACATCCTGATCTTTAGCTTAGGCCCTTGAAACCTTCTCTACAAGCACCAAAAGATCTGATACCAATTGTTGGAAAGATAAGAGGATTAACTAAGAGGGAAGGGGTGGATTAGTTACCACAAAAATAAATCCCAAATCACTTAGATTTCAATACAAATCAAAACCAAAGTCTGATGAAACAAAAAATACTGTTATAACTCGGTTAATGTTGAATTACTTGACAAACACTAAGAATCTCTAACACTCGATAATTACTAAAATAAATGCTTCTTAAGATGTTTAATGTTATTAACTACAATTAATTTAGTTGTAGAATTAGAAAGCAAATAACATGAACATATAGGACACCAGGATTTAACGTGGAAACCCAATTTGGAAAAAACAACCAATTGCAACTAGTTACTATTTTTCACTCTTCTAAAGTGAGCCCTCTTAGGAGCCACACAATGTTAGGTGTGACCCTATTAAAGGATTTAATCACCCTGTTAGGAGTGGCCTTGTTAGAGGTTGTTAGACACTTCAATCTAGAAATGTCACCTTGTTAGAGGATTTGGAAAATAGTTCTTAAGCTAAATCTATTAAGAGATTTGATACACTACTACAATTATTAGAGAGTAACAATGATTCAACCTGATTGTTGATGCAACTATATTACTAATTTTATATCTCTATTCTAGCTCGAATACTTGATCCTTCTTGATCAAATAAAACTTTGCAGCTCACTCAACTTGGGATACTCTAATATCCTTCCAATTCTCTTCCTTGGTTTATCTTTTTAATCCCATGCTTCTCTTCTTCAATCCCACAACTTGACCTTATACTTATATCTGTTTCCTAGTCAAGTAAGATTGAATACACTTACAAATATTCAATATTCATCCCTTAAATTGGCTAGATTTAACAAATAAATTCATCAAACTAAATATGTTGATTCAAGAAAATTCTTTGTTAGCCAACCTAGCTCGGTCAACACTAACTCAGAAAAGACTTTCTTCTGACTTCCTTTGTTAATTGTATGAACTTGGTTAACACTACATCCTTAATTGAATTCCTATGGTAACTGAGTGAGCTTCGTTAACACTAGTTTCGTGCCAACTTCTCATTAGTTGCAAAGTGAACTTGGTAGACATTGTCTTCCTGCAAACTTCCTTTGATGCCTAAGTGAACTTGGCAGATATTGTCTTCGAACATGATTATCTCTGGAAAGCTCGATAGACACTAGAAATTGTCTTCACTGCTCGAGTGAGCTTGATAGATACTGACTAGTAAAGGCTTGACATTTTTGTAACATCAAAGACAATATACAATTGAATAATTGTTTTCAACACTCAGGTTCTCAAACAACCATTTTGAAAATGAAGATCAAATGAGTTACTGCTTCTTGAGAATAAAGCATGTCTTCTTGACAAAATATCTTTGTTCCTTGAAGAAGTTTTGACATTTCTTGAAGAGTGTGTCACAACATGAAGATGATAACATCTTCCAATGATATTGAATCCTTGAGAGCTTTTGGATTTGAGTCATAATGACAAATTCATTAGGGGTGGGTATTCAAAGTATAGATTAGACACTTATGGAACACATATGATTGCTGGAAATGAACCAAAAAGCATATGTATTTGGATGGAAAGGGCCACAGTAGAACTTGGAAAGATGGATTGCATGTGGGAAATGATTGGCTTTTGTGGGTATGGCCAAGAATGCAAGTTGGGATGCATATGAATGCATGCAAATTATAACTTTTGACTTTAACAGTGTGACCTTTAGTCAAAAATAGGTTCTCTGAATGTCATTACATGTAAAGTGGATTACATATAAAATGAACATGCATTTAGGTTTGAAAGATGGAAATGTGTGTAAATGGGAATGAAGGATGAGATTGCATGTAAATGTGGATGGAGGGTTAGATTACATGTAATCACATGTGGAGAGATGCAGTGTGTCATGATGACATGAAAAGTGGAATTACATGTAATTGCTCTTGAAGTGTAGTTGCATATGAAAGGGATAGATGCAACATGCCTTAGCATGTAATGGTGAATATGGAATAATGATGCACTTGCATGGAGAGGTGGAAGGTGGAGTAAAGTGAAACATGCTCAAGTTCTTGAGAAAGAACTTGTAATTTCTTCCAAAAGAAGAAAAATGAGAAAGCAAGCAAATAAACAACGAAAACAAGCACAAAAGAAATACATGCCTTTGGTCTTAGACTCAAACATGTCAACAAACAAGTTACTTCAAAATGAAAATTCAAATTTAGAATTTGGGAAAAAACCTAAAGTATGAAAATGAGAATTTTCATCATTTTAAAAGAAAAAATGCACTTTTCATGGCATCTATATCAACAAGTTTGCAACATCAAGCTAAAATATGCATGGAAATAGAAAGATGAACATGAGTTTATGAGAAATTTTGAAAATGTCCACTGACTTGGAGATCAAAGAGCCAAAATAGCAAGAATCATAAACTTTGAATAGCAATTCTCCTTCAAATTCGGATTCTCAAACAATAATTTGACTTCTTCTATACTTGCATTCAACAAATATTAATGAGCAATGACGGGTCAAATTTGACATGAGAATGCCAAAAGTTTGGTCTCTAAAGGAAATATCATGTATTAAAACTCAAAAATAACCCCTATTGATCCAAACGTATGGGCTAGAAATATCATTTTTTTGTGTTTTTAATAAAAATGTGTCATTTTCATGCAAAACTCTAGCTATTTTTGCAAAAACATGCTTCATAAATACATATAAATTGATCATTTTGACTTCTGAATGCAAAAAGGATTTCCCCAAATGCTAATACATGGATCCTAATGCAAAATTTTGGCTCCAAAATGCAAAAAAGTGAATGAAAAACCCAATTTTATGGGTGTGTTTAACAAAAATGTGGGTCAAAAGTGTAAAAAAATTGAGTCATTTTTGTCTTAGATATGCAAAATCATGACCCCCAAATGCATGTATATGCATTATAACTCAAAAATGCCTCCCTTGTGATGAATTTCAAGCCATTATATGGGAAAATCTAAGCATTTTAGATGAAAAATGTGTTCTTGGAGGAAGAAAACATCAAGTTTTTGCCCTTGAATATTCAATTTTAGGCTCTATAAGGGCATATGCATGTATTAAAGGAAAATCACACCTTTGGGAAGAGATTTCATAATCAAAAAACATGTAATAGTGTCTCCTTATTGAAATCACACTTTTTGTCTGCATATGCATGTTTTGAAAACATGTAATGGAGTTTGAGAGCAAAATCATACCTTTTGGGGGAGATTACATATTTCAAAATATACTCACAAATAATCCTTAGTGAAAAATCCCACTTTTGGGGTACATTACATATTTCAAAGACATGTAATAGAAGACCAAATGCAAATCACACCTTTTGAGTGCATATGCATATTTTAAAATTTGTTCACAAACGACCCTTAGTGCAAAATCACACCTTTTGGGGGTCAATGCATGTCTCACCTTTTGTGAGTCACTGCATATTTTAAAACACAAGTATTTACACGTCTTATGTGTTTTAAAACTGCCTTTCAATTCAAAATTGTGGTTTATAGAGCCAATTATATATTTTTATGTAAATATGCTTGAAGACATGTTTTGTACAACTTAAGTGATGAATTAAGCACATATCAATTTAATTTTTAAAGAAATATTACTTAAATGGGTCATAAATAATATTTACACTAAATAGATAAATATATAATGTGCAAATATCATTCAAAAAGCAATATTTACTAAGATGTTTGAATTAAAAATAAGAAATTAAATTAAACTATATAGTTAATATAGTCACTGAAGTGAAAAATTAAAAAATAACTCAACATAAAAATATAACATAAAGTGCTCTATGGTTACTTTAAGTGAAAAATTAAAATGATAAAGTAACTTAAAAACATAACATAAAGTGAATTTATGTTATGTTTTTCAATAAGTGCATGTCAACTTCAAAATATAACATGATATTTTAATTTGTGCAATTGCACAGAGAGAGTCCACTTTTTGGGCACTAAAATGGTCATATCTTTTGATTGCCAACTCTGATTAAGCCCTAAGATAGACCAAATCGAAGGGAAAACTGAAAGCAATGATTTGAGAAAAACCAAAAGACCAAAAGCCAACAAACACACTCTCAAAAATGAGAAAAAGGATGTTGAAGACTTAAAAAATCAAGCATAGGCTCAACAAACAAAAAAAAACTAAAAAGACTGATGAAAGTCTTCAGTAAAAGGAATCATTATATCAATAGGGTTCAATTGATTGATCAATACTAACCAATTAATTAATGAACTAAACTCAACGAAATGCGAAACTAAGTTGAAAATTTTCGTACTATTACCTGCATTTTGTGGTGACAAAATGCAGGACAACACCTTCACCATGCTCTAAATGGTCCTCCTCTCCCCTCTTATTTTGCAAGAACTAGATGGTTTGGGCATCAAATCTTGTAGGAATGTTCCCAATGATTTTCCAATTCTATATATCTCTATGTAGACTGCCCCATTTTTGCAAGTTAGAGTGTCCTTCCCTTTGTGGGCCTTTTCTTTCATTGGTCATGAGATTTTGATGGTGTGGATAATGTTGCACTTATAAAAATTTGAGGAAAGTGCAAAGAGTTTCTCTAGCTAGAAACTCCATCACACTACCACATGTTTTGACTCCTATTTTGATGAGGTCATTTGCACTTCAAGGAATGGAGAATGATTGCAATACCATGATTTTATTCTCCTTGGATGCATGTCAATGTGGATCAAAGATTTCATGTGAAAGTGGATTTTGGTAGCTCCTCTAGCACCCTTTGGCAATGATGTTCTAGGTGGTGGTTTGATCAACAAGGGGTTTCTATTTGGAAAAGAGTCTTTCTAGTTACAAATTTTCTTTAAGAGGGGAGGTTTTCCATTATTGAAGGGTTAGATTTTTAATTCATATTAAGACTAATAATTTGATCAAGGGAAATATTTCCCTAATATAATTCTTGAATATCATATTTGTAGACTTCACTTCTTAATGTTTTTCATATTATTTGAGATTTGAATTTGTTTCATTGAAGATTTTTTGTTTTGATTAATTTTGAATGCGATAGAAGTCAATATTGAATTGAATATCAATTATCATATAAAACTTTGGTATTTTTTTGTTAAGATTTCTTTCAATGATGTACCATGTTTGAATCAAACTCTTCCAATTAAAAGTAATTCAAGGGTAAAAGTACTCCATGTCTATATGTTATCAAAAACTAGTAGATGAGTAGGTGATGCAGGATCATCCTGGGTTGTATTGCTATCTTACTAGGTAGATGTGTGCTTAGTTATACTTATGAGCCTATTTGGTGACTTTGTTGTTGATTAGCTTGGTGGAGTTGATTCTGCCTTCATTCATCGAGTGGTTTGAGTTCTCCTTTCACTAATTCAAGTGATTGGTAAAGTGCCTCGCCTTATAGAATGAAAAAATGTGTGCACTTGACTCTTCTCTACCAGATTAATTGAAAGGGATGGAGAAGGAAAAATGTCGCTGACCAACTTCAAGACAAGAAGCATACCTTGGAATCAAGTTCCTTAGTGACCTTTGTGCTATTGTTCAGTGATGTCTTTCATTGAGTTGCATGTTTGGTTCTCACTTGCAAGCCAACTTGTGTATTTAATTTCAGGTTGTAACTTAATGTATTGGATCGATCACTGGGATGCGTGTAGACTATTATTTGGTCAACCTTCTCCATATGATGATCTAGAATATTCTATAGGTTGTTTGTTCAAGTATAAATAGAGGGTCTTGTTCTAGGTCTAGGTATCAATTAGTGATCAAGTGTTAGAATCTAGAAAAGGAGACCATATATCTTCCATGCTAGAGGTTTTTTTTTTCTCGTGTATTTCAATCTTTGTATTGGTTATAAATAAAAAGGCCACGCAACCAAACATGTATGATGGAAATTTGACTCAATGAAAGATCTATGGTTCTCTCTCCTTTCTGGTGTTGTTTCTTCATAATTTTCTTCTGTTGTGTTAACTCTCCGAGTTTGGTTGATCACTAGGTGTGCCTTTGGACCTAGTTTTCATCTTTCCTTGTGACAAGTGGTATCAGAGTGAAGTTTTCATCCTTGTGGAGATAGAATTGTGTAGAGCCCTAAGTGAATTTGGTTATTGGGTGGCAAATATGAGATTTAGCCTATCACTTGTACAGGGTTACAATCTTGCAAGAGCCTGTTGTCAAAATAGTTTGTGGTAGAGGAAACGCTAATAATGTCGTTATGGAAATGTTGAGGCAAATTGCAACCATACTTGATGCTATTGAGACAACCCAAAGGAGATAAATACATCTTAATGATGTGAGTAATGATGAAGGAGAACCAAACCCTAACATTGAATTTGAGGTGGAATTCAATGAGGAAAGACTATTAAGAATTTTATCTAGGGCACATTCTAAGCCTACTATTGAGGTTACAAGTTATGACAAAATATTGGGCACCAACACTTTGTTGGATTAGATCTCTAAGATGAAAAATTTGTTTGAACTGAAGGTCACCTTTGATAATAGAAATGTAAAGATAGCAATCACCAAGTTGAGGTGTCATGCTTCATTTTGGTGGGAACATTTGCAAATTGATAGACAAAGGAAAGGAAATGTT
Source organism: Cupressus sempervirens (assembly GCA_028749045.1). Taxonomy (NCBI): domain Eukaryota; kingdom Viridiplantae; phylum Streptophyta; class Pinopsida; order Cupressales; family Cupressaceae; genus Cupressus; species Cupressus sempervirens. Next base: position 412,485,259 of record CM053784.1, read on the forward strand.
GAATAAATTGAAGAAGAAGTTCCTCCCTGCTGATTATCAAGTTAATTTATTAAGGGATATGAAAAATTTATGGCAGAAGGATATGATTGTGAGAGAGTATACGAACGAATTCTATAGATTGGACACTAGATCTATACATGTTGATGATGAGGTAGAGAAAGTGGCTAGATATTTGAATGGTTTGAGAACTACAATACAAGATGAAATCAGCTTTGTAATATTGGATAGTGTGAAAGAAGCATATCAATATGCCTTGAAAGTTGAGGAGGTCTCGAGAAAGAAGCGTGAACAAAGGAAAAGAGGTAGAGTTGGAAAATTTCAAAGAGGTAGAGGTCAATCTTGTGGAGAAAATATCATATCTAAGAATATTGCACAAGAGAAAGGAAAAACTCAGTGGAAAGGTGATGAGAAAGGAAAGACTGAGTGGAAAGGTGGTAGTTCTTACCGAGATAATTATGAAAGAGGAGGATTTTATGGAACTTGTTTCAAATATGGTGAAGAAGGACATAGAGCCTTTGAGTGTAAGAAAATTGAAGGGAGTGGCAAAAATGTTGTAATCCAAGTAGAATTTATGAGTCCACCGAATGAACCTAAAAGGGGAGAAAATTTGGTGGTGAGAAGAACTTTGTGTAATGAGACAAATGATGAAGAATCACTCCTAAGGAGAAGTCTTTTTGAGACCAGATAAAAGATTGCAGGAAATTTTTTCAAAGTGGTCATTGATAGTGGTAGTTCAGAAAATATAGCATTAGACGAGTTGGTTAATAAGATGTAATTGTAAAGGATGAGACATCCTAAACACTATCAAGTTGCTTGGATCAAGGATGAACATAAATTACTAGTAAGTGAAAAATGCCTTGTGAAAGTCAAGATTGGGAATTACTATGATGAAGTTATGTGTAATATTATGCATGTGGATTGTTGCCATGTACTTTTGGGTAGACCATGCAGGCAATATGATAAACAAGCATTACATGATGGAAGGTTGAGTCAATATACTATTTGGGCAAATGGAAAGAGACAATTCTTGTTACCATTGATAGAGGCACCTAATCAAAATCAATGTTCCACAATGCGAGTTTGCATGGTTAATGGAAATCAGTGTGTGAAGGATACAAAAAAAGAGAAGGTTTGTGTTGTTGTGATTCCTAGTGCACTGATTAATGCTAGTATTGACTGATTTCCAACAGAAGTTGAAAAGTTGCTCATCGAGTATGAAGAAATTATTTTAAATAATATACTTGATGGTTTACCAAGAGTAAGGAGTATAAGTAACTATATGGACTTGATTCCTAGAGCCAGTTTACTAAACAAAGCACCTTATAAATTGACATTTAATGAGAATGAAGAACTCAATTGGCATGTGTAGGAGTTTTTATAGAAAGGTTTGATAAGAGAAAGTCTGAATCCATGCATTGTACCTATTGTACTAGAACCTAAGAAGAATGGTGAGTGGATAATGTGTACTTATTCTAGACCAATTAACAAGATCATATGAAGTATAGGTTTCTTATGCCTTGAGTGGATGATATAATGGATTGTTTGAGTGGAGAAAGATATTTTACCAAAATTGATTTGAAGATGGGTTATCATCATATCAGAATCAGAGAAGGTGATGAGTGGAAGACTACTTTCAAAACAAAAGATGGTTTGTATGAATGGTTGGTTATGCCTTTTGGTTTGACTAATGCACCAAGTACTTTTATAAGGTTGATGAATGATGTCTTCAAGAAATTCTTGGGTTAGTTTGTGATTTTTTTATTTGGATGATATTCAAATATTCAGTAAGAATAAGGGAGAGAATCTTGAGCATATTAGGTAGTGTTATAGATATTAAAAGAGGAGAAGTTGTTCATTAACTTGAAGAAGTATTCATTCATGAAGGCGGAGATTGTGCATTTGGGATTTGTGACTTTAGATAATGGTTTGAGGATAGATATTGAGAAGGTTAAAGAAAATTTTCAGTGGCCTACACTAAAGAATGTAAGTGAGGTAAGATCATTTCATGGCTTAGCTAGTTTCTATAGAAAGTTCATTAAGAATTTCAGTTCAGTTTGTAATGCTATGACTAAGACAATGAGATGAGATAAAAATGATTTCAAGTAGACACATTGTGTAGATAAGAGTTTTGAGACTTTGAAATAGAGGTTTTTTCAACAACTTGTGTTAGCTTTACTTGATTTCAACAAAGTATTTCAAGTTGAAAGTAATGCAAGTGGTAGAGTAGTTGGAGCTATGTTGAGTCAAGAAGAAAAGTATGTTGCTTTCTTTAGTGAGAAATTAAATTATGCTAAAAGGAAGTATTATGTGTATGATCAAGAGTTCTATGTTATTGTTCAAGATTTAAAGAAGTGGAGACATTATTTGACTCCTAAGGAGTTTGTGTTGTACACTAATCATAAAGCTTTCTAGTATATAGGAAGTCAACAAAAATTGAATTGGAGACATATGAAGTGGGTTAAGTATTTGCAAAATTTAACATATGTGATCAACTATAAGAGTGGAGCATCTAATCGAGTTGCAGATGCATTCAGCAAAAGAAGATCTTTGTTAAGCAAGATGAAGGCTGAAGTTCTTGGCTTTGATGAGATGAATGATTTGTATGAAATTGACCCTAATTTTTCTGAGGCATGGAGAGAGTGCAGAGCGCCAAATCTATAAGATCAACCATGTCAGTTTGAAGATCATTTCATTTAAGAAGGTATGTTCTTTAAAGACATTCAATTGTGTATATTGAGAGGATCTATGAGAGTTGATTTGATTAAGGAGAAACATGGTGGTGGATTGACTAGACATTTTGGTATTGATAAGACATTGAATTTACTTAAGGAGAAGTATTATTGGTTGTAGTTGTACAAATATGCTCATAAGTTTGTAAGGAGTTGTGGAGTTTGTCAAGTTGAAAAAGGAGTGAGTCAAAATATTGGATTGTATACACCTATTGCAGTACCTGAGAAACCTTGGAATGATAATAGTATAGATTTTGTTCTTAGCTTACCGAGGACTGCAAGGAGATATGATTATGTATTTGTTGTTGTTGATAGATTTTCTAAGACGACACATTTCACACCATGTAAGAAAACATTTGATGCAACACATGATGTTGAGATTTTCTTAAAAGAAATTTTAAGATTGCATGAATTATCGAGGAGTATTGTATTAAAGATAGAGAGAATACGCTTGTTACTTATTTCTAGAAAACTTTGTAGAAAAAGTTGGATACCAAGTTGAAGTTGAATTCTACATTTCATCCACATGTTGATGGAAAAATGAAGGTTGTGAACAAAATCTTGGGTAATTTGTTGAGATGTTTAGTTGGAGATAAATTGAGTAATCGAGATTTAGTGTTGGCACAAGAAGAGTTTGCATATAGTAATTCTATGAATAGGATTACTGGAAAGACACCTTTTGATATTATTACTGGGATGGAACTAAGAGGTATATTAGATTTGAGGGATATTGTTGGAGAAGATAAAAGAAGTGTCGAGGGTGATGAATTTTCTAAATTTATGAAGTCTTTACATGAGGAAGTGAAACAAAAGTTGGGACAGAATAATAAGAAATACATTGAGAATGTAGATATGTCAAGGAGACGTGTGAGTTTTGAAGTTGATGAGGAGGCAATGGTGCATCTAAAGAAGGGTAGATTTCCTGTTTGCGCATATAGTAAGCTAAAGATGAAGAAATTTGGTCCTTGCAGAATCTTGAGGAAATTTGATAGTGGGAATGCTTTTGAGGTAGAGTTACTTGATGACATGGATGTATATCCTATATTCAATGTTTTTGATTTGTACAATTATATTAGATTTGAGGGATATTGTTGGAGAAGAGAAAATAAGTGTTGAGGGTGATGAATTTTCTAAATTTATGAAGTCTTTACATAAGGAAGTGAAACATAAGTTGGAACAATATAATAAAAAATATAATGAGATTGTAGATAAGTCAAGGGGACATGTGAGTTTTGAAGTTGATGAGGAGGCAATGGTTCATCTAAAGAAGGGTAGATTTCCTATTGGCACATATAGTAAGTCGAAGATGAAGAAATTTGGTCCTTGTAGAATATTGAGGAAATTTGATAGTGGTAATGCTTTTGAGGTAGAGTTACTTGATGACATGGATGTATATCCTATATTCAATGTTTCTTATTTGTATAGACATCGTGAATTTGATGATGAGTTGACAATGTCGAGTGATTATCTTAAGAAGAAAACTCATGATATAGAGCAGATTTTGGATTAGAGAGTTGGTAAGAGTACAAGGGAAAAGTATTACTTTGAGTACTTGGTAAAGTGGAAGGACATGCCAGTTGAAGATGGTGTCTGGATTTCTCAATTTAAGTTGGATTCAACACGGGTAGTGACATACTCATGATTCAGGAGAATCATTTCTTTCAACCCTAGTTGTTTGATTCAAGAGCATCCTGGGTTGCAATGCTATCATGCTCAATAGATTGTGCAAGATTATACTTATGAACCTATTTGGTGACTTTGTTGTTGATTGTCTTGGTGGAGGTGATTCTATCTTTGTTCACCTAGTGGCTTAGGTTCTTTCACCGAGTGTTTTTGTTATGTATTCACCAAGTGCCTTAGTGACCTTTGTGTTTTTGTTCAGTGATGTCTTTCACTACACTGCATGTTTGGTTATCATTTGTGACCTGAATTGTGTATTTAATTAGAGGCCATAATTTAATGTACTAGATTGATCATTAGGATGTGTGTTGACCGTTATTTGGTCAGACTTCTCCATATATTGATCTAGAATCTCCTGTATGATGTTTTGGCAAGTATAAATAGAGGGTCTTGCTCTAGATCTATGTATCAATCAGTGATTAGGAGTTAGAATGTAGAAAAGGAGATAATAGATCTCACATGTTGGAGGTTATTTTCTTATGTATTTGAATCTTTGTATTGGTTCTAACCCGAGAGGCCTCACAACCGAGCATGTATGATGAAAATTTGATGAATCAATGAAAGATTTATAGTTCTCTCTCCTTTCTAGCATTGTCTCTTTGTGGTTTTCTTCTTTTGTACTAACTCTGCTAGGTTGGTTGATCGCTAGGCATATCTTTGGCCCTAGTTTTCATCTTTCCTTGCATTGGTAGGAGTCTGTTAATGCTTTTATTATTACTCAAATTTTATAGATGAACCCATGAAATGATATGAATGTTCATATATTTGTCCACAATCTTATCTTTATGTTCTCATTTCAAATACAAAGGGATTGTAGTATACTATGCAAATTTATATGTTGAATTCTAATTGTTATGGTTCTTTCTTTTGTTTGGAAAAGATTGACAGTTAGTAATGAAATGGTTTGGCATATCTGTTAGAGTAATAAAGTATTTTCTTCTTAATTAAATCATATTGATTTAATTATTAAGTCACTTATTATCTCTATTCTACTTAAGCTAAACTTTAGGCATATAATAATTAATTCTTTTATTAATTATTATCATGCAACCTAGGTTTCAATCTCCTTTTTTAAGGACAATCTCTCTTTGTAATTCGTTGATTCATTTTTTATTATAGAAATCTCTTTTTTTCTCATCAAGAATGTCTTATCTATGGATTTGGGAATTCCAACTTCCATAGCTTTTGCTTCTCTCTTTTTGTGATAGGCGTTTGCATGCAAGTGATTCTTGGGAGCTATGGGGTTGATCTTTCATCAACTTCAACAATATCAACTCTATGTTGGCTTCATTTTTCAATTCTCTTCTCTTTCCACCCCCCCTCTCCATGGAGAGCCTAATCCTCAATTCTAGAGATTGTTATGTGTTAGCAATTTTGCTCCCACTATACTCATTTTGTAAGGTCTATTACCATTTTGAGGTCCAAATTTCAAGATCAACACACAACATATCAAAGAAAATGATGTTTTTTTTCCCAAAATAAACTTTACGACATATAACCCTTTATTTCCAAGTAGGAAAAGACTACAAGGGTCCTTTATAGGGGACCAATATTAACATATAAGCAAGGGAAAAAATATAGAAACATGCCATAATCTACAAATGTATAAGTGAAAATTACCTATCAAATTGTACAAATTAAGCATCATCCTACTAGTCTTGATTATATGGGAAGGGAGGTTGAGATTGTGATAGTATGTTCTCTAAAATTTCCCAAGGTGCCTCACCCATAGCTTATGCCAAGGATGAAGCCACATTGACATCTTGAACAAACATATAAATCAAAGTAAATGTGAGAAATCTTGTAAATATTGTTTTCAATCTGGAATCTCATGAAGTGAGTTCAAAACATATGCCTCATTGAACATAGAAAACTAAATCTAAGGAAAGATTAAGAATATTGACCACTAACCTCTACTAAAGGGGAAGTGATGAAATTGGGCCAAGCCAAATATTACTCCATTTTAAGGACAAAGATCAAAAGATGGTTCTTTAGGGTAGACTTGTGATGATGAAACTTAAGCACAAGGCCCTACCCAAAATTTCTTTTAAATGGAGGGAAGACCTTTTAATCCACTATAGCAAGTCTAAGCACCTTAGGAATGTTAAGATGGGGATTAGGAGATGGTGTGATTTGAGTAGATATGACTACACTTGACACAACTTGTGTATGCAACTTGTTTACAAGCATAGGGAAATGTGGGATATTAAGCAAATCGGTGATCGATGAGGAGTTCTTGAGAAGGGGAATTGAAAATCTAGACCTAGTTAGCACAAGTCTTGATAATCACTCCCAGAATAATAGGAAGTGAGATAAAGGATGTGGTTAGAAAAGGGAGTGGTGTAATGGAAGTAGGAGCTAAAGTAGTAGAAATGGATATTGGACCATGGAGTCTATCTATGTCCTTGCAACAACCTCATGTTCTAGGGCCCTATCTTGCCAACGATACTCATGCTCATGCACAAGTTTCTTATGTCAAAACTTTGGACTAGGATGAGAGGTTTGCAAAGGATCAATGGAGTTTTACTCCATCAAACTAAGAGGACAACCCTACTAACATAATATAAAATTCCATTCTTGAGGCCACTATAAACTCAACCATGTGCACCCTTCCCCTTTTCACATTACAAACAGTTGGATGAGAAAAGGGAGCCCTCAAAGGATGAGAGGAACAAGCCAAGGAATATGAGAAATTTTAAGGCAATATTTTACCCTTACCATAAATGGTAGGTTGAGGAATGTCTCCAAGGATCAAGATCGGAAAGGGAGGGTATACCTTAGACTTAAACAACATGGGTGCCCTTCCTTTGTTTGCACTGGGTGCAAGCATGAGAATAAACGACACCACTAGAGGATATAAAGTTCATAGTTGATGAGGAGGTTTCCTTTGAGGAACATGCTTATATTATGCCCTTGGAAAATAGGGAACAAAAGAAGAAGCATGTTAAGTTGCAAGAGAGGGTTGAAAGGAAGAAACAAAAGTAACAGAGGGAATAAGTGCTGCAAATTTGAAAGATAATTCCTTAGATTTGTATTTATTATAAGAAAGAAATGAAACATTATGCTAGATAGGCAAAGACCCTGCTCGAGTAGGCTAGAAGTAATCCAATAAAATGCCCCCATTAGATACAAGGGGATGGCAAACTATAGTATCTTGAACCACGTGAATGGTACCCTCATGTAAGAACTTAAGGTATTTGTGCACCACAAAGGGAACAACTCCCCATTAAGACAAGCTAGGGATAGCTAGATTACCTCTAAAGAGGTTCAACTCATGAATGACAATGAAGGTTGTAAAGACAACATTAGGTCCCATGGATACTTTCAAGGAAGTCAAGCTCAAAAGGGGAAGTGATAGTCTACCACAAGTCTTTATGGTTGCTGAGCATTCATCATAACACACAAGATGACGCATGTTTATAAAAAGTACCCCATTATAATATCAATGTGACACATATGGTCAACCATTGAGCTATTAATGGTAGTCCCATTAACTAGGGTACAAATACATAAAAGAGGAGTGTCTCCGCTATAAGGAGCATCAAGAGGGGTGAATGTTATGTCCACATTACACACCCTTTGGCTTTGCAACATTATGGGAGTGGTTGTCACCATGTTGACAAAATGATTATCACTCAAAAAGAAGGATGATGTAGAAAAACCTAGATCACATCAAGTTCACCAAAATGTGGATAACAAAATTTTCTACCATCTAGACTGATAGAGTTTAAAAGGAGAAAATTGACCCTTGCACCACCTCACTTCTACTAAGATCGTGGTGAGCTAGGGTGGTTAAGACAACTTAATTGACGAGAGTGTATTTAAAGGCTTAAATAAAATACCATGTGATATACAATAACAAAACTAATTGAATACTAGTAATAGATATATATGTTTTGATTACTAGCTAGCAATAAAATAGTTAACTCCAAGTATTAGTTGATAGGTTCTGTAAGCTCATCATGTCAGACACCCATACAAGTCTAGGATTTCAGTGCACATGTAAGACATCCACTTGAATGGATAGGTTATAGAAAACAAGGTAGCAAATTGAGATGCCAACTAGTGTAATAGAATTAACTAAGCTAGTAATAGTAAATGAAGTATACATATGGTGAAAAAAATATAATTGAAAAGTAAAAAAGGAGATGAATAAATTCATAGTGAAAAAAGTCAAAGAAAACCATAAATGATTCCTCCTCTTCATCCAAAAGTTGTGCACACAAGAAAATGAAAAATGTTGGGGTTGTTTGGACACTTGCCTCAGTCACCTTCCTACCAAATGGTGTTTCTACTTCCATAGAAACCAAATATCTAGATAGATAATGGGTGATAGAAAATTGAGAGATAATAAATAAATGGTAGATAATAAACAAGACAACAATATTGTGGTAAAAAGAATATGATATGCTAAACATAATGAAGGAAAATGCAGTGAGAGACTTCCCTTCAAAGCCACAATACCAAGGCTTAATGGAGTGAAGGTAAGATGATGAAAATGCCAAAGCTAAAAATGTTGTGAATAGTAATAGGTTGTATGGAAGTTTCCAAACAAAAGAGTGAACTCAAGACTATAAAAATAACTTGTGAGAGAAGTGTAGAGTGAGTTCCCAATTAAGAAGAGCCAAAGTGTGTGGAAGAAGGCTAAATGAGGCTCAAAGATGGAGTTTTAAGCCACCTTAATGATTCTCAATGTTGGTGGGCATTGGTTAGAGAGATTACACTACATGTGTGGTAGTTGTAACATCTTAATGGCTCATTACGTTTTATTAGATTTGTGTGACGAATGTGCACCATGTGGCAATATCTGTGCTCACTATGTTATGTAATAAGAAATATTGACAAAAAAGAACAAGGAAGATAGAGGGATATAAAGACTTGTGCAATATTTCCTTTGTAGACTAAAATAAGAGTATTACATAACAATCTAAGTCTACATAGTATATGTTTACAAAACTACATAAATATAAATTAGAATAAACGTTTACAAATTCAATTATTATCTTAGAAACAAGGATGCTAAGTGTCTAGTTCCTATCGATAGAAGAAAATAATATAAGTTTTATGCAATAATAAAACGTATAAAGTCTCGAAAATAATACGTTCCATTTTGTGTATAAATAATTAAAAGCCCTACAAAATAACAAGTCAATTTGTAAATAAATATATATTTTATGAATTATTTCAAATATAATATAGATGAAAACTTTATAGTTGCAAAAAAAATTGAACAATAAATTGTTTTGATTGGACAAAAAAATAAAAGTAAATATATTTTTATGAATTATTAGTTCTTTTAAATATAATATATGAAAACTTTATAGTTGTAAAAAGTAATTGAATAATAAATTGTTTTGATTAGACAAACAAATAAAGGAAAAAGTAGCACTCCTTCCTAGCACAAAAGAACCAATAATATAAACATATTATGTTAACAAAAGATAAATATAATAAATATGAAAAATTTATACCTCAAAAAAATTGAATAATAGACAAACAAAAGATAAAAATACATTGAATGCTATAGTTTCCTAAAATTAGTATTTATGGCAGCGAGTCGACAAATAAGGTGAACATTGACTCTGTACAATTCCAATTAACACGAATGTTGGGCCCAAATGTTTAAGCTACTACATTAAATTTGTGTTTTTTTTTTTGAACTCCTACGAAAGATTTGCATTACACGGAAGGTCTGAAGTACCTAGTTTCGATCAAATCAGCTTTGTTTTCTACTTCTTACAGGCCAAATACTTGTAAATCCAAGGAATTAGTGAATCCAGAATGCAGAGGCTTACCGTGTTATTGTGTTGCATTTGGATTGGAACTCTGATGCATGGAGAAATGGTGGCATTCTGGCGACCTTATTGGAAATGCTCATGGCCTCCCCTTCAGCAGGTCTTTCTAAATTTACATTCCTTCAAAATGATTTTTTTTCTTGCTGTCGACCGCACTCCACTTTTCTAACTCATCGACAGTTTGGTTTGGCCGATCTAATCATCCTTTAAATATTTTTCACTCACAAATTAGACAAGGCCTTTTCAATTCACCGAGGGAGTTCGGCAAGGGGAATCAATTGGAAAGATGGGTTAAGCAAGATTAGTTATCTGCAGCGGGCCTTCATTAACACAATATTTATTATTTCAAAGTGTTCGTCTCAAGCTAACCTTTTCATACTCTGTCTTCTTCCAAGTCACAATAATACAGAGACTGGCCTGCCGAGTTTTGAACCTGGTTTATAATTGAGCTAGCTGTCTCAGTGCAAAGCCAAGCCCATTAGACACAAACGTTAGGTTTATCGATCTTGTAATTAGATTGTTAGCAATTATCTTAGAAATTTGAGTCCTAAACGTCTCGCCAATTTTGCGGGATTCTTCTTTTAAAGGCTCCGTGGACTCTTCTGTAGCATACATTGGTATTGTTTAAGATTTCCTCTGGTCCGCTCCTATCAACTTACACGTGACATAGAACTCAATGTGGTTGGCTTACACACAAGCTTTGTTATAACTGAAGGATCCTTTTGACCCGCAATAGCCAATTCATTAGAAGTGAAGACTGTCGTTGTTGTTTAAGAGAGGCAGGATGATCACCGTTGACTCTCTTCATTATTTAGATACGAGGCTAACTGATACTAGATTGCATGACAGTCAATCGACATCTGTTCGAATGAGGCAGGACAAACTCTTGACTGGTATGAAGAGGCGAGGTTACTTGGATTTTCCACATTAACCACTTTCACTTTCTTTATTTTAGCATTCGCCAATCGACATAATTGGGAACTACTGATACTAGGTCCGAAATTCACTTTTCTCTTCAGATAGCTACATTGTATTTTTCTGAGTATCGATAAGTTTATACTATAATCCATGTGTTATTAGTTTAATCTGGTATTCCGAAAATTTTCGGATCCGAATCATCTACAGCTATAACTCGAAAACTGGAAAAGGAAAACTAAAATTAAAATTGATATTTAATAGACTGAATTTTAAATATCGGAGTGAGATCCCCTCGAAGTCCGAAAATACAAGAATCCCAACAATAGGGTTTTATTTTTTAAATCCAAAATATTAGAAGCTGCCCTTTAATCCTATAGCAGAAAATTCTGAATATACAACAGGAAAGAAACCCGGAAAGTACAACTGGAAATTTTGAAGTTTGAGATTCTTGTTTTTTGTAAATATATGCTAATCTGATTTTTATTGAAAAAGAATTAGAACTACTCAAACAACAGGTAAGAAATCCTTAAACTATATAGAAAATTCCCCAAGATAAATATTTTTAAAATTATTTTATCTACTGGGAAAAAAATTTCTTGAAACATCATACATATTCTGCTTGCGTTGGGGCTTTTTCTTTGTGCATTTTTCTGATGTTTTGCTATTGATTATGTTCTGTATGTAGAACTCAACGGATGTGCCTCATTCTCACAAGGGATTCAAGGTTGCAGTTATAACTGATCCACAGGTCAGTTCTCTCTGTATTTTTGTTCACAGGTAGATTGCTGAGGTGTTCGCTATCTGTTGCAAATATTTATTTTTTAAAAGTGGGTAGAGAACAACGGCAGCGCAACAGTTTTGGATTTGGCTTTTAGAGTTGAGTAAGTGCATTTATTTTATTTTCCATGGTACGATGAAACTATAATGTTTTTGTTGAAATCCAATTTGTCAAGGACTTGAGAAACTTATGGACTAGAAATTAGAGAGAAATTTTGAGAACCAAACAGTAAAGAAGTGCGTGGTCAAATGTGCAAACAGATTATTTTTTATCTTGGCAGGAGATTTATATTCAAATGGATTTTACTCCCGAGCTCTGTAATATAGAGTGCACTGTGCTTTCGAGATGTCAAATAGGTATAGGGTCTTTATACTAGTTGGATCAATTTAAAAATTAAATTTTGCAGAAAGCTAATTTTTTTTGTAGAATGATAGCAAGTCAAATTATTACATTACTATCAAAATTCAACTATATAGTTTCAAGTCAAACTGACCTATGTAAACATGATTAACAGTTCACAAGAATCCATTTCTCATGACAATACTTAGCACTCATTACAACTAGGTAAAGAATTGGGCCTTTTGGAAGTCACCCATTCTAGTATCACTCCAATTCAAACACGCTTAACCATGGAGTTTCCTTAAAGGTTAAGCCCACTTAGCTTGCCATCCCATTTGCAAAACCTTTAGCAAGTGTTGTGCCTTACGAACCTTTCATTATAGAGCCCCTTTAGTTCATCAATTGATAAGTAGGAGATACTATCCGCAAGTTAAATTATGCTATTGCTATTAGGATTCAACTGTGTAGCTTTTTAGCCAAACTCATTGACCTATGCTTGCTCACAAATACCAATAAATTTGGAGAATAAATGGTGCACTTAGCACTCATTGCATTTATGTGATACAGAGGTGAAACATTGGACCTTCCTAGGAGGCTACCCATTCCAGTACTACCTTAACTCAAGTTCATTAATTTGAAGTAGCTCTGGGATGGGTTACCCCCAGAAAGGTCCAATGCTTCACCTCTGTGAGTATTGCCTAGATGCAATGAATGCTAACTGTGCTGTTCATTTTCCTGAGATATTGGTTCTTGTGAACCATTATTCCGGAAACATTGGTCAATGAGTTTGACTCAAAAACTACACATTTGAATCCTGATAGCAATATCACAATGAAGTGAAAGTTGTAACCAACAAAATGCAAATTTTATAGAAGTCTCAAAACCAATCTATGTTCGATGTCCACTTCAAATTTGGTTTGAGTATGTTATGTACTGTATATTGTATTTATAGGATTTGGTTCTCTGTCAACCAGAATGTAAATCACAGGATACAAATGTACTTATTTATTATCTCTGTTCAGAAGGTCCGTTTCTGAGGCATGTTGTATAATTTCATTGTTCAAAGTCAACAGAGAATTATATATGTGCTCCAGTATTGTAACTTTTCGTTATATTGCAGCTAATCAGGCTGTCTCATGATTACCTGGTGACAAAATGCCTTGTGTTTTATTGGAATGTAAACCTCATGTCTATATAGACATGGGAATATATGGGAATGGAGATATCCTCATCTCTAACCTTGAAATTGAAAGATGTGAGAAAATAATAATTGTGATTGAGGATGACAATAATATGAATAGCAGAGAGCCCCTGCCAACAGAGAGAAGGATATTCGTATATTATGACTTGTCTTCTACAGAAGGCAATCTATCTCAAAGCACCTCTTGAAGAATTTGATTCCTCATAGTTACTCCCCTTTTTCTTTTTCTAATACCACTGCACTGTGTGGTGTTTCAGATGAGGAGAATACTGGAAATAGAACATCATTTATTCAATCATCGTCTAGTCAATCCATCGTTGGACCCCCCTTGTAACATAGGCCGGCATATTATTCTTTTAGCTGCTCACTTTTAGTGCTGCAATTGTATTATCCTTAGGCTCGTCTGACAGGTATTATCCTTAGGTGGGTATGACATGAAGGTACTGTATCATTCACTCCTCACAATGATTCAAATGTACCTGAATGATACACAAGAACATTCCTAAGAAATATTGGGCAAAGCAATATTAATTGCAATCTATCTCCTTAAGTGGTCTCCCACACAGGTTGTTAGGGGAAGACTCCTAAAAAAGCCTGGACTGGTTGCAAAACTAGGATCAGCCATCCAAAAATCTTTGGCTTTCATAGCATATGTTTGGATTGCAGATGCCAAGTGCCTTGCGTTGAATTCCAAGAGTAAGAAACTTATGTTCACAGGGTACAGTGACAACCACAAGGCGTATTGGTTGATTGATGTAGACTCTAATCATCTTATCTTTAATTGTTATGTTGTTTTTGATGAAGAATGAGGACTTTTTCTAAGATCCTTGTCTATGCAAAATTATGAGGATTAGCCTTTGAAGGCTACTTATTTGGGCATTTGTCTTTCATTTGGGTTTCTTGATGGGAGGGATGGTGTAGACTCTGAATTTGATGATGCACTACATGAATTTCATCTGGATGATGTTCCTCCTGTTTAGCGTGTTCCATCTCATGTTCTACTTATGCCTCATGCCTCTGATGTTGGCTCTTCTACTCTCCGACCTAAATGGTGGGCTAAGACCATCAATGATCTTCATCCTAATGAGCTCATTGAGGGTAGATCTTCCAGCAACCAGCAAAATACTGTCAACTTTGCTCTCATGGCCAACAATTATAGTATTTTTAAGCCTCAAACATATTCTTAGGCTAGAGGGATCCAAAGTGGAAAAAGGCTATGGAAGCTAAACTTAATATTCTTCTGAAAAATAATGCTTGGGTTTTTTTGTTAAATTTTTATATTCAGTCGAATTGAAGCACATATTATATCAAGTATATAGTTGATATATATATATATATATAAGCCTCAAACATATTCTGAGGCTAAAGGGATCCAAAGTGGAAAAAGGCTATGGAAGGTAAACTTTATAGTCTTCTGAAAAATAATGCTAGGGTTTTTTTGTTAAATTTGTATATAAAGTCAAATTGAAGCACATATTATATCAAGTATATAGTTGATATATATATATGTACACGTCTATAACTCATTCTCATATTCATCTATATATATACGCTTGCAGTCATCAGTTCAGATTCGGTTTTTTTCTGTTGTCTTGTATCAAGACCATAATATATGTGATTTAATTGTTCTCTACTGTCAAGTATATAGTAAATCCAAATCTGCTACTTATCTTCAGAATTTCAGAAATTGTTAATAGAATTTTACTCTAACAGAGATCTTGTATACATTTACATGGTATCAGAGCCACACTGATAGAGCATACATACATCAAAATTTTAGGTTAAAACATGGTGAACCATGTAAGACTGGAAGATAAACTTGAGGGTGCTTCAAACTTTGTTTCATTGAAAATTCGAATTATGATTATTGTACGAGAACTGGAACTAGAAGGGTATGTGGAAGAAAATAAGAAAATCCTTGAAAATGATCCAGATTAATCAACTTGGAAAAGACATAATAATAAAGCTATGAAGACCATCATAGGTTCTGTTAAAGATCACATACTTCCATCCATATCAAATCTCAAAACTGCCTATGAAATGTTCATGACTATTAAAAATACATTTGAAATAAATAATACCAGCAGATTGCTCACTTTGAAACAACTACTACTTTACATCAAGATGAACAATGGAGAGACCATTACATCTTATTTTCTAAGAATTGCAGAATTAAAAGACCAACTTGCAACCATCGGGAATCATAAAAGGTGACGATCTTTCATTGATATATATTTCTAAAAGGTAGCTATTGAAAGGTGATGATCTTATCAATAGTTTTGACCTTTTATCATTACAAAATTCATTAAGTTGTTGTCTCGGAGTGCCGGAGATTATGATACTTGTCATGATAGAGATTATGACATTGTGAATTCTTGTTATCTAATAGACTGCATTAAGTTCATGTCCCAGAGTGCCAGAAATCAGATAACCTGTTCTCCTGATAGGCATCAATGAGGTTGATGCTAGTGCACACATCAAGAGAAAATGAGCCTATTTATTGATTCACTTCTCCCTTGCTAATAGGGAGTGTTAAATTTGTAGCTTCATTCGAATTGAAGCACATATTATATCAAGTATATATTTGAAATTTATATACCTATATCTCATTCTCATATTCATATAAATAAATAAATAAATATCTATATATATATATATAAACTGGAAATTAAAATAATATAATCTATTTTTGATCAGGCATACCTTCACCGTTAATCATGATCGGGCTCTTTGTTATTTCAATCGGACATTATGATTATAGTCTGCGATATGTTATAGTCGGCAGAATGAACGGGCAAGTAATATGCCTATGTCCACATAGGGACATGACCCTACGTGGCCATGGCCATGGCCATGTCTCTACGTAGACATGGCTCTTTCCTATGATATATATAGATGCCGCTGCTTGAAGAGAAAGACATCAACTAAATTGGCATCTTCAGTATCTTCAGCAACAGTTAAACATTCCTCTACTTGCAGTCATTGGTTCATATTCAATTTTTTTCTGTTGTCTTGTATCAAGATTATAATATATGTGATTTAATTGTTCTCTACTGTCAACTATATAGTAAATCCAAATCTGGTATTAATCTTCAGACTTTCGGAAATCGTTACTAGAATTTTACTCTATCAGAGATCTTATATACATTTACATTTTTCTGATTTTCCTCTAGGGTAAAAGCATATTAGCTGCAAATAGGTGTATGAAGTTAAGCATTACTAAGGGCTTCTCATAGAAAGAAGGTGTTGACTACAAGGGGGCTTTTTCTCCTACAAGCAAAATGAGTACCATACTCGTCCTTGCCTTAGCAACCCAATTTGTTTGGAAGGCCATCTGATGGATGTTAAGAGTGACTTCTTCAATGGCGAGTTGCAAGAAGAAGTCTACATGATGCAACCTCCAGGGTATAAGGTTGTTGGAAAAGAACATCAGGTGTGCAAACTAGTGAAAGCACTCTATGGTTTGAAATAGGGTCCTTGGGCTTGGTACATCAAAATTGACAAGTATCTTACAGATAATGACTTCTAGAGGAGCCCATTTGATTGTAATTTGCATGTCAAAAACATTGCTGGTGATTTTCTTCTTCTAGTTGTCTTTGTTGATGACCTGATTATCACGAGCAGTATGGCATTTTTGGTCGACTAGATGAACAAAGTTTCTGTTCAATTTGATGTGACATACTTGGGACTTTTGCACTATTTTTAGGTGTTGAAGTTTGGCAAACCAAAGATAGTGTCTTCTTATCTTAGGCTAAGTATGTCTGATAAATTTTTGATTCAAGACAACAAACTCGCTTCCAACACCTATGGAGAAAGGGTTGAAGTTCACAGCCAAATTAGATTCGCCTATGGTGAATGAGTCAACATTTAGGCAATTGGTGGGCAATATCATCTACCTTACTGCTATTATGCATAATCTCAGTTGCAGTGAGCTACGTTTCATACTTCATGACAACCCCCAGGGTTGATCATTAGGTAGCAACAAAGCATGTGTTGCGCTATGAAAAGGTCACTTTTGACTTTGGTTTTTGGTACAGTAGAAGTCACAATCCTAGACTATTGTTTTTACAAACTCAGATTGATTAGGTTCCATTGATGACACAACATGTTTCCACTTTGGAATTAGGTGCAATCACCTAGACTAGCAAGAAGCAACAAGAAGTGGCTCTTTCCTCAATAGAAGTTGAGTACCAAGAAACAATTTAGGCAGCTTGTGAGGCAGTTGACAGCAGAGGATACTTTCAAACATGTAGATGCCTCAAGCAGATCTTACTCCCCATTACTATGACAATCAAGGGATACTCAAACTAGCCAAGAATCCAGTCATCCATGAGAGAAGCAAGCATGTTGAACATCATTGTCACTTCATTCAAAGCTTGTTAAAGACTGATCAGCTCAATTGTTGTATACTTTGAGTGCAGATCAAACACCAAATATTCTCACCAGGTCTCTAAGCCTAGACAAGTTTGTAAGTTTTAGGAGGTGACTTGGTGTAGTTGATAGATTTACCATTAAGGGAGGGTATTACAATAATATCTTGATTATTTATTATTAATGGTTAATATTGTAACTTATTGTAAATATTACTTTCTACTTTACGATTGTTTCATTATAGAAACATCGCTTTTGTAATACTTCATATGATAGTTTGATCATTTAATTAATTCATTGAACATTTTACCAAAATAGACAACCAATGGGGTTCATCACATAGTGTGATGGTTAAGTGGGTGCATTGTTTGTGGTGCAACTAAGGTTTACATCCCCGCAAGGCTCACACGGTATTCATGTCATGACTCGACTCTCTTGGTGGACATGGAGGAAAGGAGTGATAAGGAGACAAGTGGTGGGAGGAGGGTTTCCTTGTAATCAAGAAGGTATGAATGCCTCAATATGTTCTCACAGATGGGGCCTACCATTGTGATCCCATTGGTTCAAAGCTCCAATCAGAAGTGATTATCACCAATCAAAAAAATTAGATAAAACAAATAATAAGAGGGAAAGAAGTCCTCTAATCACAAATTTTATTTTCAACTTAATGAAATACTATAAATCTGAAAGTATTAAGTTTTTTTATTTTTACTTAATATTTATAACTTCAAATGTTTCATTTGTAGATTATTAATAGGAGACTTTTTGCTGCCACCACTAGAAATCCTCTAAGACTAGCTGTCTATGTTTTGCTGCAGCCGTCTAAGATCTTTGGGTGCAAGTGCTATTAGAGCCTATTTGCGAACATATGCATCAAGAAGAGAAATAGGTTGACCCAAGCATCCCTCAATGACCTTGTCTTCAGCTCATACAACCTTCACCTTCAAACCAAAAATATGGAGGGTTCTTCTTATGATTCCATTGACTTAAATGAAATCAATCCATTTTTAGATTAGATTCTCAATGATGTAGATATAATGTCCATTGATAAAGATCTTGTATCATTCACTCCTCACAATGATTCTAATATATTTCTAAGAAAGTACACCCACATTTTACAACTGAAGTTATCGACAAAAAACAAGAAATACGTAGAACTAGTAATAGAAGATTCATTCATTGAACCACATACATTAGTGTTAATGAGCTACAATACATTTGAGACTCGCCATGCTTTCAACATCCTTGAATGGTGTCCTCTACTACTTCCCATCTTGACAAGTTCCACAAACTCATTCATTTTGAGTTTGAATCTCAGATAAGCCAAGAACTAGATCCCCTCCTAAACATGCTGATGAGCAAGATTGTGAATATTTAAGTGGCTATATTGTTGATGCTAGAGATTCCTGATGGAAGAGGATTTAGTTGCAAAGGCATGCTCAAGAGAATCAACCATATCCATTAGTTTGTACAAACCATGATCCTCAAGCTAACAATGCCAACAACATAGTAGTGTGAGTCACATGATCAACATTCAAACTCTTGTTTGAATTGAATGCCACGTCAAGTTGAGGAGAATGTGACATATTATAAGTTATGCAGAGAAGGTTTAGTTCCATACTAGGAACATAGTATATGTTAAGGAATATGAGATTCCTCCCACTAGACCGTAGACTGTATTTGTACATTCCCTTCTCCCCCAAAAATGACTAAATTGGTGAAAGGTGAGAAGTCTGTGAACCAATCATGCCGATGAGTGGTGTCAAGAAGCACAAAACTCTATGTACCAAAAGATTTTACATGATGACTAGAGCATTTTTCCATCAAAGCATAAAATGCAAATTCTTTTTTCTCTGAGTGACCTGCAACATTGGCCTTAGGCTGAGATCTTCCTTGCTTCTGCTGTTCGGACCCAATCCAATTCTGGTAGTCCTTTATCAAGTGACCAAATTTGTGGCAATATTTACATTGAACTTTATTCTTCTTCAAGCTATCTTGAGACTGACTGGTGCCTTTCTACTGAGATGATTGAGATTCACCTTTATTGGTTGCGAAGGCATTGTTTTGAGGACAATGCGACACAACTACCAAAGTGTTGGTTCCGATGATCCTGCTATAGAAGTTTGGTGCACAAGTTTAGAAACTTTAAGTCAACATTTGTTGCATTAATGTTGAGCATTTTAATGAAGTGCACATAGGATTTAGGTAGACTCTTCAGGGTCATTACTACCAAATCCTCTTCGTCCATTTTCCAACGAATGGCTTCTAGTTGATCTTGAATGTCCTTAATTTTTGTCAGATGCTCTTGTAAGGACATATGCTCATCCATCATGATAGAAAATACCTAGTTCTTTAGGAAAAATGCACGACACTTATCTGATGCTCATGGGGATCCTTCAATGTAGTCCATATCTCTAAAGCTGTCTTATCGGATGACACTTGTGTTAGCTGATTATTAATAACTGAGAGTTTGATAAGCATGTCTCCTTCTCAGTTGTGCTCTTCAAACTTATCCTAATCTTGTCCAACTCCGATAGGAAGAGTCTCTTTACACAAAACAAGCTCATCAAGGCGATGATATTCAAAGTTAGTCATCATCAATTACTTCTATGGGTTATAAGTTTTGCTATTGAGTAGTTGTCTACGTTCCAACATTATGTTGGTCAAAGACACGATTGTGCACATTTTTTGAGATGGAGAATGATAAATTTCGAAGATGCAAAAATTGATTATGGGATCCGAGGCAAGGATCCTAATGCATATACATAAGTAAATGTAGGTATAAAATTACAAATTACAATTGGCACAAATTCCAAGGTATAGATTTTCGAAAGCCCCAATTTTTTTGACGAAGACCCAAAAATCATCGTAAAAAACCCACAAAGAATCTATAGGTTAAAATTTACTCTGATCAAGAATAAGAGGATTTTTAAAAACTGCTAGCCTACTAAAAGTCAAAACCCTAGAAAATCATCTAGAAAATAGCGTATCTTCTAAACCCTAGTCACAGGGGTTGTAAACATAGATTTGCAAATATTAGTGACTCAATTTTTTCAAAACTCGACAAATCCTAGCCGAGTTGAAAAACATCGCACAAAGAAGCTAGAAAATAGGGGTGCTCTGAAGCATTAAGAAAAATACAAACCCCAAATTGTTAAAACATGGCTCTACAAACACAAATCAAGCAAAATAAATCTGCAACATCCTTTCATTGCGAGTGGAAAAAGGCTTTAAAAATGTGAATACATTTGTATCCGTAGAGTGTAGTTTGGAAATAGAGAAACCCTAGTTGTGATGCACAATATTTTGTAAAAGAACGCCCAAAAATATTCAAGCCCTAGCCACACTAGAAAAAAGTGTTTAGAAGATCCAAAAATACAACTAAGAAGATCGTGACTTGGAAAAAAATGAACAGAGGCAATAAACGGATGTAGCAACACCTATGACCCAAAAATTCACATTTCCAAGATAATTTGATGCATAAAAAAATGACCCAGAAAATGGTGATCAAACTCTATTCTAAAAAATATTTTTTGAAAAGAACTTGAAAAAAAATTTCCTTGGATTTTTTAAGAAAAGAGAATTTGATAAGGGGCTAGTTAGTCTAGTACCACTATCAGCTAAACTGCAGGGCTTCTTGGAAAGTTTCACTTGAGAGACAACTGAGCTAACCAATTTTGAGACTGCATTTTCAATCCTATTATAGATTCTTACCACATCCTCCTTGTTCTGAAAGGTGCGCCTGTTCTCTCTTTCCAAATTTCTTAGATGATCACTGATGGAATGATTTTTTAAATGCAAGACTATACAGATTTACTTTGATTATTCTTCCAACTTTGAAACATTATCTTGAGCATTGTAGGGAAAGGTAATTGCCATTGCAATTTCTTCAAAACAAAAGGTCAACATTCACTTGAAAAATTACACTGAAATAATAAGTGATCCGCAATTTCTCCATCATTTTTGTATGGATACATCAAAAGGGACTAGCAAACTCAAATTTAGTGAGCCTATCACTTGTAAGGATCCTACATTTTCAAAGCAAGTGAAGCAAATGATCCTGCTTTAGGTAGATAGTGTCTATTGACTATTCTATATGTTGGTTGGATATTTTGCAACCGATAGTTCGGATAAAATTCAGTCACAAAATAGTTAGACCAGCCACAATGTGTGAGATAGAGTCTCTCCATCTTAAAGGGAAGGTTCCCCCTTCTCACTGTTCCTTGGATCAACTCAAGGTAAGCAAGAAGTCGAGAGATTTTGAAAGGGTATTACCAATATTCTTTCCTCTTAACTTTTAGGAAAGAATCCATTTACTCGCGGGGTGAGCAATGGGCAAGAACCTCTAACTACACTTCTATCTAAAGTTGTAAACAGTGATACCAATAAACCAATGGTAACTTGAAGGCTGGTCTTAATCTATGCTATAAGAACAACCTTTACTATTGGGGCATAAAGACTATTAGAAGTAAAGAATTCTAACAATTTTTGTGAATTAAGAAGGAGATACAAGCTACAGTCAAAGCTCTTAGTCTATGTATCACCACAATCGCTCCCAGTCAAAGCTTTGGCTCCAATTGCTTCTTAACTCTTTATACCCAATTATCAAGAACACAAAAAATAGATGAATCAACGATAACAAATGCAAATCACACTCAAAGCTTCCAACTTGCACTAATTACAATTGCACTCAATCAAAGTTCAGCTCCAATTGTCTCTTTTTATTCACTTTTATTTCAAAATAGTACTACACAACCAAAGTTATGCTTGCACAATCTCCAGAGCTTTCTTGCATATAACAAAAGATGATTTTTACAATGAGGGGGCACTCCTTTCTATAGGCAAAGGAGTTGAGAAAAATGAGTAAAAAGTGGGAGTAACTCAACCAACTTTGACTGGGTTCAACTAGCGAGAGAAATATTTGGATTACATGTCATAAGGACATGCAAATCGTATTACATGTAATTACAAAATTTCATGTAATACATCCTCTCCAATCTATAAACATGAAAGCTAAAGAAGGAAGAAGACGGAAGAGAGTTGGAACAATCCTAAGGCTTGTTCTTAAGTGCCTCAAACTTGATGATGACATCACACACTGTAGGAAGATCTGAGATTTCCATTGTCTTTGATATAACCTCTATTCTGACTCCATTGACATATGCTGATTTAACAACTTCGCAATTTTCCATGGGAGAATCGTGTGGGTGCTTTGCTAATGATTTGTATGAAGCAAACCTATTCATTGTGTGAGAACCAAATTCTTCAGAATTTAAATCAGCATTAACTCTGACTGTATATTTTGAAGTGATCTCCTTTATTCTGACCAAGTTGTCATGCTTAGTAAGAACTTGGCATCCCATTCGTTCCAAGTTGCACATGACCTCAGTTTCAATTGATTGACAATCTTCTAAGGCTGTGTATAACTTTTTTACGAGTTTCCTCAACGTCTCTTTCTTGTAACCCATGAGTCTGCGACATCTATAGAACATTTTGCAAGATGGGATAACATCACATGCAATCAGGCCATCCAAATCGGAATTGGCTATTTCATCCCAACCACGCAAAATTTTCTTAAAGGTGTTAGCTTCTCGATTGAAAGATGCAATTAGGTCATGCAACATCTCTTCAATACCTTTGATACGTTCATGAATTTTGACATCTGTAATGGCCTGAATCCCTTCAGAGACAACTTCTCCAAACCAAGTCTGTGCCGCTTCCATTATCCGTTTTTCTCGAAGTGTCTGAGATGTAGTG
Source organism: Cupressus sempervirens (assembly GCA_028749045.1). Taxonomy (NCBI): domain Eukaryota; kingdom Viridiplantae; phylum Streptophyta; class Pinopsida; order Cupressales; family Cupressaceae; genus Cupressus; species Cupressus sempervirens. The sequence goes on from CM053784.1 coordinate 412,508,827, forward strand.
ATTGCATGTTGTGAAGACTGCTATTGAATAACCTCATCTGGGTGAGAAACCTTCTGCTTGAGCTTATTTGTCTTCTCCCATAACTCATGATTGCTCTTCGATGCATCATGAGCATCTTGTAGACAATCCAACCATGATTGCATACTAAGTTCAATTTTGGTGAACTTGTAATCTGAACATTTAAGTTCCTTAGCCGGTTTGTCCACCAATGGTTCAACAACCTCTACAAACTTAGTCTTTACAGAATCCACTACAATTCTTGAAACAATCATGTCTTTCAGAGATTTAGACTTAGTTTTCTTGATAGAAAAATTATCTAGGGGCAGCACAACCTTCCTTCTTTTCATAGTGATTTTGTCCAACCATGCAGGCAAACTAAAACCTTCATCAACCAAATCAGGTACAGTAGCAACCATTGACATTGATCATGATTGTATTTCCGTTGTGACTGAGCATGCTTAAGTTTGCACAGCTGTACCAATAGGTGCCTGATGAGAAAATTTTATCATGAATGCTTCAAAAACCAGCCATCGAAGTATCAAGTTGGGAAAATTGACCTTCCATGAATTTTTAGAAAATTTTCAACACATTTCCCAAATTATTGCACTGCTCAGCTATGAGAATAGGAGCTACTGAAGAGATAGGAAGTGCTTATGTGTTTACTTCCGAGGCAGGGATGGTAGGTGTGAAAACAGTGGAGAATGAATCCACATCATCATCTATGACACCTAGAAAAGGTGTTTCTTGAATGGATGGACCTTGACTATTTATTAGTCGTGGAGGGAAAATGATCATAACCTCTCCTTCCTCTTCATCCTCCTCATTAGGTTCTTCTCCAGATTCCTCCTCATTAGGTTCTTGAGCTTGCATAGATGCTTGTGAGGGTTCTGGAGGTGATTTAGGCCCCTTTCCGCCTTTTGACTTAACATTGAAGGATTTAGATAAAATGGAGGAAGATGCACCATCTTTTCTTGAAATTTCCAATTGGGATTTCCTTCCAAGTGGTCCAAAAATACCATAGTCTACCTCGAGCTTAGTATTCACCCTCTTTAGGCCTTTGATTTTTAACCATTTGTTGGTATTTGTCAAGATAGACTGAAATCTATCAAAGATAGATACGCCTTCTTTATGCTGCCAATGTATAAGAAAAGGGCACTACTTGTCAAAACCAGCACGATGGTATTTTGGATCAAGAATATTGCCATCATATTTAATCTAGGGATTGGATGTGATTTTGAGCATGTTAAGAGCAATGATTTGCCGCCATGTGAGTCTGCAGTAGTCCATCCTCATGATGTCTAGTTTTGTGCGTATGTCAATCCATATGTCTTCTATGTGATGAACATGAGCGAATGCTCTTTTGATCATTGATTGCATTCCTTGATAATCAAAATCATACTTAGCTTTGAAATTCTTCAATGTGATATGCTGAAGTTCTGCCTCCATATTTTTTTGCCTTGCAGATTGAATTGATCATATGCTAAGCAAATCGTAGTGATGGCAAATCATAGCCTATGTGGAGTATTCTGATACGATTGCACTTCCATAAGCTGTTTGGCTAATTCCATTAGTATGATTTTATCAGTAACATATCTCAGCAAAGTATATGGTTCTCCTTTGAAATAGCCAACTCTCGAATAAGTAAAAGTTGGAAACTGCAAAAACATAGGACCAAATTGATTTACCCTATTTCAAGCTTCATCTGGTACTCTCTTGATTACCTGTTATATATTAAACCGACACTTGAAATGTCCAAAAAATGCATCTTGGACTCTCCTATAGTGGTATTTGCTATGTGCTAAAGTGATTTGATCATAATATTCCCAATAGGAATTTGAAATCGATCTCCTTTGGCTAAAAGCCTTGAGAAAGATCCCATGGATGCAACAATGTAGACCAAGTAGGAGTTAATGTAAAACAATGCTGAGGTTCCCACATTGAGCAACTATTCACAAAGTGTGGTATTGATAAAGCTCTCCCCAAAAGATAGGTTCTTCATTTTCAAAGATCTGTAAAATGAATTTGTACATCCAAGGCTCGAAGTTACTGGAATCTTTGAGACCGCATACCTTGTTAAGGAGAGTAATCAAGTCTTTACATTTTGGATTGAAGTTAGATTTGTAAATGGTTTTGGGCCATCTTGAAAAATTGTTTTTTCTAACTTTCAACCACATTTATATACTTCTGAAAATTTGCTTTCTTCTCATTGCATAACTCCAAAGATGTCTCCTTTGACAAATCCACACATTGCATTTTGAGGAACTTTAAAGATCTGTTCAATAACCTCTGGGTCAAGGCTAATGATGACCTTTCCATCTGCATCTTTGATCGTCTTCATCTTTGGACTGAAATGCTGTGCACATCCTATGACAAATTCTGGTTCCAAGGCAGCCATAGGGAAAGTAGACACCAAATGAATATTACTTTTCTTGATGTGTCTCATTTCTTGATTTGAAGGAGCTTTGACCCTTTGTATGAAATAAGCCATATCAACGTACCCAATCTTTGTGTCAGAAACATTATCTAGAGGTGATGAAACCTAAGGTGCAGTCACATGAGCTAACTCTTTGTCAAATTGCTACTTCATCTTTCCTTTGGATTTCATAGATGAGGGCATATCTAGTGCTGCAACAAGAAAATTCCAAAATGTGAACACATCATTAGAGGATATTGATTCCATAAAGATGTTGATTCTTGACCAACAAAAATGGATCTATGAGGAACAATATGCTCGGAGTGCGGATTCAAAGGTATTATGCAATGGCTTTGAAAATGGAAAGCGATATGCAAAGGGCTGAAACGAGATTTAGAGAAATGGAACGTATGTGAGAAAAGGACGAGTCCTTATCTAGATGCTATGAGGAATGAAGTCTAGGCACATGGGAATGCGTGCAAATGATGACTTTTGGCTTTTAAAGAGTGACCTTTAGCCAAGTTGGTTCTCTAGATGCAATCACATGTAAAGTAATTTACATGTAATCGTTGTTTTTATGCAAGCATGCAATTAGGTTCAGAGGATGCAAGTGCATGTAAATGAGAATGAAGAATGAGATTACATGTAAGTGTAGATGGGGGATGAGATTACATGTAAATGCATATGGAGAATGAGATGCAATGTGCTATGGCATGTGATGATGGATGTGAACTGAAATGATGGACTTGCACGAAAAGATGGAAAATGGAATGAAGGGAAATGATCTCACGTTCTTGGGCAAGAACTTGCAACTTCTTCACAAAGAAGAAGAACAAAACAGCAAGCAAACAACCAACAAACTAAACACAAAACAAAAACATACCTTTGGTCTTTGACTTAAATATGACAAAAACAAAGATGCTCTCTTATGCAAATTCGATTTTAGAATTTGGGGAAATTCTAAACACTTGAAAATGGAAGTTCTCATGTTCTTTTTAAGAAAAATTGCACTTTTCATGGCACATCTTGGGACAAATGTACAAGGATGAATGAAAATATGCAATGAAATAGAAAGGAATTGAAAACTTCAACCTACTTGGTGATAAATTCTAAACACTCAAAAATGGAAGTTCTCATGTTATTTTCAAGGAAAATCACACTTTTCATGGCGCATCTTGGGACAAATGTACAAGGATGAATGAAAAGATGCAATGAAATAGAAAGGAATTGAAAACTTCAACTTACTTGGTGATCAAAGAGCCAAATGTGGAGGATTGATAGGTTTGAAGAAAAGTTCTCCAAATTCGAATCCATAAACAACTATATTGACTCCTTCAACTTTGCAAGCGATGGACATTAATGAGAAATGACTGGGTGTTTTTTCATGGATATGCCAAAAATGTGCTCTAAAACCCCCAATACACAAGTTGTTTTTGCTCGAATAGAGGGACGTTTTTTTTGCCAAAAACATGTTCTTAAAATGCCATGACATGGGTCATTTTTGACAATGAATGGCAAATACCACATTTGCCTTCGGTTGTTTCTCTTAGTTTCATTGACATCTTTAAGAAAACTTTTTTCGCTCAGAATATTGCAAGAATGCAGAAATATGGTGGAGATGTAGATGTCTTTAACTATCCTTGATAGAGGAATGCAGAATTCATCACCAATGCCACAGCTTTCCTTGTCCTTTTCTATTCTTTTTTCTTATTTTCTTAATTTAAAAGTAGGGCATTCATTTATTATCTCACTTCTTGCACTTCAGTATACAACTGGGTATGTTTGTTATCAATTCAAGCAAGGCAAAATTTTATTTAGTTGATACACACTTGAATACTGAACTTGTGAAATATCAGGTTACCAGACCTCTTGCATCAAGCTTCCATTCAGGGTCCTTACCGCCAACTTGCATTGCCATTGCTGATTGCACACTAGAATCTGGACATCGGAAAAACAGAAAAAAATAGCACCATAGCTCAGTTTTTATCTAGATGAAAATGAAATTTTAATAAAAGAAAGAAAAAACATTGGACCAGTTAAAAAAAAAATGCAGCAGGGACTGTGGACTGTTGAAAATTTCGACAGCATAACAAAATTTCAACTTCAGTATTTCAAATTTTGAAAAAGGGGAAAAATGAAAAGAAATGAAAGTAAACATCTTTGCAGAATACTCTAATTGTTAACTCAATTGTCAAATTGGACCTCCAATCGCCCAACGAGCTGTCTGCATTGCTCAGTTTGCATCTACTGGAGACAAAAAATGAAGAAATGGTTTTTAAACTGCTGTCACTGTTTTCCTTCAGCAGCTGAGTTCAATACTGAAAATTCTACTTTGTACTTTATACTTACCAAGTCTGTGTCTGAAACTTGCAGGATCTCTGACAGGACCAGACTTGGAAGTCCTAGCAACTCACTCTCTAGGAAAACTCACGAGTCAGGTGAGAATTGCTGAGTTTTGGAATTATGATCCGTTATTAATAGTATTACTTGATGTTACAAGTAGTACAAGTGCCTTCTTCCACTGTCATCATGACAGACTAAGATGTGGGTATGTAGGTGGAGCAAAACAGGAACGGTTTGACGGGACTGTGGGAAAGGGAAATTGAGCTTCCTGTCTCTGCACAAGTGGCAGGCACACACAGTTGCGTAGACACTATATGTTGGCAGAAACACACTTATACATTAAAATGATAAATAAATTTAATGACTTCTTCAGACCTATCTGGGTTGAGAATTTCCAAAAGAAATACAGGCCCAAGAATAGGAAGTGGGATACTAATGCATGGGAAAATATATAAGAATTAAAAATAACATGAGAGCATACAGAGTGTCCACATGTCAAAAGTTGTGGACCAGCTTGGCCAATAAAGTCCCAAAGCTAGTTTATATCAGCCAAGTTGCAGAAAGTTTACTGATATTCCACAATAGTTCTGCTGAGAAATTGACAGCAGAGAGAGAAGTAGCCATACTGTTGGCAGCCAATGAATTCAAGTTGGTGCAGAAAGTATAGGCATTGGAAAGGAAGCTGAATCATTTATAGGATAGAAATGTACATTTGAATACCAAGGTAGCATAGGTGGAATGTCAAATGGCACAAAAAATGAGCCAACATGCAGCAAGTATGACTGATTGGAGACAAGATGCTAAGTGATTGGATCTGAATGTAGGCTTGCAACAAACAATTGTTCAAGAATGGCATAAAAATGAAAAATATTTGAAGGCTTGGAAAAGACAAATTAAATCTGGAATCCTAGATTTTTCTTTTACAAGTTTGATTTTGATGCAAAACTCGAAGCTGAAAAAAGAACATGAAGAAAGCCAATGAGGCTGTTAAAAGTTATGGAAGGTGTTTGAGAGACTTGAATAGGATTACAAACGACTAGAGGGAAGTGTAGCATGGCCCACTTCATTGATGGTAGACATTTCATGCAGTTTAGGTCACCTTGTAAATGGATGATTGTATACATCATTCAGTTTGCCTGAGTCTCCTAATCGAATGCTTACGTACACTAAAGTAACAGGAATTTCATTTCCAAGCCTAGTTCTTGCATACTTTTCTTGAGATTTGGCCCCATCTTGACAAATCCATGATTGTAAATCTCTATAACCACACTAGCGATGAGTATACTAGATGGAATTTTGGTGGTTATTTCTGACATAGTTCTTTGTCATTTATGTTTGTTTATATCAGTTGATATTAGAGTTTTTGTAGTCGGTTGGCTCATTATATTGTTGATGTCAGTTTTGTACCACTACATAACATATAGGAATTGAATACTTGATACGTAATATCAAACACTCAACCCTCTCTTGCAAAGTAAATACTCATGAATGACATGAGAAAAACTCCAATGTTCCTTACATGTGTGGTTACTAACTCAGTTATATTATTGTGATTTGCTGGTTAATCACGTAGGCAGGCTTACGTTAGTCCTTCAAAGATGTTGGACTTTTGCTGTGATGATGAAATCTAGCTTTGCAATGTATACTAGTGCCAAATGATGTTGATGGTGATGATGGAGGGTGCGTGTTCAAATGACTTACCTTTCTAACTTTCTTCTTGAATGAACTCCAACTACTGAACGACTTGCTGCTTTACCTCCACTCCTATTAATGAAAAGATTAGCAAATGGACGGGGATTCAAATTTGATGAAAGATTACCAGCGGCTCTACATCTATAAATCCATAAATGCAATGATTCAGGGGAAAAAGACTAGATTACCATGCAAAGCTTTCTAACAAGCCGCTAGGATGCTAGCGGCCTAATCTATAGATCCCTATCAAACATCCACTAATATCACCATACAATTATTCTTCTACTCTTACTCTTGCTTAACAACTTTCTTGAAATAAAATCTACTTTAACAACTTCAATGAAATTTAACTCTAACTATTGGAAGTAGAAACCATGCAATGACACCAAGTGTTCTTATCACCATGCAAGTCACAACAATGATAAGAGAAGCAGTTTTGGTATTATCTTAAGAAACAATTTTCTAAAACCATTGGAAGTAGAAACCGTGCAATAACACCAAGTGTTCTTATCACCATGCAAGTCACAACAATGATAAGAGAAGCAATTTTGGTATTATCTTAAGCAACAATTTTCTTCAACCCTTTACAAATGAGAGCAAATGGCCTTTATATAGGGGCCGAAATTACAACCAACGATAGAGATTAAGAGGCAAAATCAATGATCCATATTAGATCCCAGAAACCCTAATTAGGGTTGCCATCCCATTGGCCAATGAGAAGACGCCACCTCATCAATGGACCAATGAAAAAAGGAAAAGTGGCAACCAATGAGAAGGCACCAAAGTGGTAGTCAGTTAGAATCAGACACCTATCCTACCCAAGAAGAAAGCAGAATTTGCCACTTGGGGTTACATCAAATGATCCTCTAATATAATTCTACCCTTTTCTTTCATCTTTTTAGCCAAGGCAATGAACTTGGCTGGCCTATCGTTGACTTCCTTCATGGGAGGGCAAGGTGTGTGCTTCATCTTGAGCTTAGCTGAATTCATCATGTTGCTCACTGCTTGCAGTGTCTTCTCATGATCCTTCTCATATTCTCTTGCATATCCAATAATGACATTGAGAGAGGCAAGGGTGCCCAAATGCTTCTTCTTGATGACAACCTTCCCCAACTCATCCAATCTTGATCCAAACTCTGTCTCATTGATGTTCTCCTTTTTGATATCTTCAAAATCAAGTGTAGCCCCAACATTGCCCATCATGGTTGAAATGGAAGTGTTAACGTCTGAGCTATGCTGTGCAATCTCATCTTGTATCTCTTCAAGTATCCTCAATCTGACAGTCAAGGCAACAAACCAAGACTCCACCATACTCATTCCTCCATCTACCAACTTAGTTCTCTCCAAATATCTCTTTGGTAGCTCAATAAATGCCTACAGCCTAGGAATGGCTAAGTCCTTGACTGGAAGGAAATCCTTCCATTCCCCTTCAAATGCTACGAATTTGTCTCTAATAGCCACCAATGACCTGAATGTCGAGATAAAGGAAGGCAAGAAATTTCACCCATCTTGAATTATATCACTAGTCCAATCTTTGACTTTGCGTAGCTGAGCCGATATCTCTTCTATGTTGCTCCCGCTGTCTTTCGGAAGGGTTACCTGATGCAACTGTTGGATAGGCTAGCAATTTCTCAAATACTTGTTTTCGGCCTCCAACTTTACAATCCTTTCGTTTGCCTTCCTCAATCTTTCTCTAATTGAAACCACGCCTTCCTAGATCTCCTCACGCTCCATGTCATCTGCGATTCTTCCCAAGTTATGCTCTGCTATCTCATATTGCTGGGCTACAATCTCATCCACTACCTTGCTAACCTTTGGTATAGCAATTTGAACTTTTCAGTGACCCTCATCATCATTCTTGATTACCTTTGCCACCATTTTTGCAATTTGTTGTTGTTTCTCGCTATCTTCCTTTTCCACTAACCCTTAAATATCTTCAATTGTTCGGACAATCACCACTTTGCCTCTTGGCATAAGCATTTGCCTTAACCATAGTGGTGCAGTGCATCTCCCCAAATTTGGATCCGGTTCAACTAGCAAAGCATCACCAACAGCCTTAGGCGATTGGCTTACTTCCTCAATATCAATTGGCCTATCCTTTTCTTCACTAGTGACTGTCATATCATCTCCATGTTGGCTCTTTGAGAGAGGAGATTCCTCGGTACTGTTACTGGAACTGCTTGATTTCGAATCAGAGCTAACCTCTACCGCAACACTTTGTCTACTTGTATTATCTCTTGGCTTGTAGTCTCAATTATGCTCTCCCTTGATGGTGATGCATTTTGTCTCTTTGTTGGAGGTTCGTGATGTTCTTTACTTTTCTGAACCTCCAAATTTCTCTTCTTGCTCTTAACTACTCTTTGTTGCTGGCTACTGCCTTCACCTTTCTATCTGATTGACTCCGCTGGACCTTCCTCCAGTTTCATCATCTCATAAGTAAGGTTTGCCTTCCGACTTCATAATTGCCTTAACTTCTCGTTGTACGATGACTTAGTGTGTAGATCAACTGTCCTTGTAACTGCCTTTAAGGAAGGATCTTGATGATCTTCCCAATCCATTGGACCCAATTCCGTTCCATCCACTATATCATAATCCTCTCCTAGCACATTTTCATCATCTTCTAATTGATCGGGAATATCAAGGCCTCTCCATCTGATTGCCCTCATCATGCCCACTGACAATCTTGAGAAAGCTAGCTTCCTCACGTGAAAGTCATTCTATAAATTAGCCCAAAACTCTTCTATAGTAGGAATATGTTTGAATACGTTTTTGTGAGATGCCTTGATAAGACCATTAGGATCGAATACTCGTCTTTCCCTATGCCATCCTAGATGATACCGTTCTAACTCCTCTGCAGCTGCAAAAGCGATACGATTGGGGCAAGTATCATTGCCTATTCCAAATGAGAAGATCATCCCTATCTCATCCTTAAGTTTCATCATCTTGTCATAATGCTCAAGTTGCCTAGCCAACTCCATCAAAACTATGTTGTCAGGTGGGTACCTTGGTAGTCTCTTGGGGCAAACTGTACTTCCTGCTATTCTAATATATGTTAATTGCGGAAATTGGATGAACCAACTCCCATGCTTCTTAACTTTTACTTCTGCTTCTGTTGAGAGCCTCCTAGCAGGTGTCCCATGTAAAATCCTTACCGTCTTCATGGCAAAGCGTCATAAAACACCTTATAATCTTTGGTGTTGTGCAAATGAAGCTGTGGATAGCACTCATGAACCAAACATTGCCCCGACCCATTGCCAATCACTCCTAAGGCCTTAAGTCCAAGATTTTCATATAGTCTCGCAATTGGATAGAAAAGATAGGATCCCATATAGAATTGCTTTTGAATTTGTATTGTCCTTAGTTGCAACTCTAAATTTTCACTTATAATTCTAGTCCAATCAAATTTTCTATTTCATTTTCAATTTCATCAATAAAGTAGTACGTCCAATTCTCGAATTGCATACCTTGATTCACACCCATGATTCGACTGAGAAGCACAATAAGTTCGCCACACTCTGATTCGAAATCTGACTTGATGAGCTTTGACGACTTGGTAACTCCCTTCTTGCCTTCATGTAATCAATTCCACTTTAGATGAATGAAGTAGACCTCTTGATTATCCTAAAAGAACTTGGTTGTTTGATCTATCATTACGACTATCATGCCTTTATGCTGGGGAATATTGAATACTTCTTCGACCACTTGTCCATTGATGTTAGCCAACACTCTCTTCCTTTCATCAAAAAATGATGGACTTGGTCACAATATCAAACCGGGATGCACACTCCATTACCAATTCTAGACAAGGCAAGGTAGGAGGGAAAGTTGCCGCGTATACAGTTCCGCTTTTGTAGATCTTCTTTGCCATGGGGGATTGTTCATCCTTCAATCTATCCTTCAATTGTACCATGTTCACCGTGCCGATATTGGTATCATTTATTTGCCTCACTTTCAAAAAGAAGGTGATCTTAGGCATCATGTCTTTCTTGTCTTTTTTGGTATTCATTCCCTTTGGGTTCTTGCTTGTACTAACATCTACCATCCTAAACACTTATTTCTGCACCTTCGTTCTAAATGATATGGACTGCACTTATCAATCTCCAACCTTCTTTCTATCGATGGAATCTAGCTTATTTCTGCTTCTCCAAGTCCTATCTCTACACTTATCAATCTCTAAACTTCTTCCCTAGGGATAGGACTACCGCTTATTTCTGCCTCTTCATTACCTTAGGATGGACTACACTTATCAATCTCCGAACTTCAATCCTAGGGTGGTCTAGCTTATTTCTGCCTCTCCAAGTGTCCTATCATGAAATCTACACTTATATCTCCCAACTTTAGCCTATCAATAGAAATGAGGAAGTGGTGGATGAAAAGTGCAAGAAGAAGATAAGGGAAATGAACCAAACAAGAACAAGGAATAAAATACACCTTTAAAACCAATCTTCACCCTTAAAAATGAACAAAAATCTTACCTTAAATCTACTCCAACCTTTTTTCTATCGATGAAATCTAGCTTATTTCTACCTCTCCAAGTCCTATCTCTACACTTATCAATCTCTAAACTTCTTTCTTAGGGATAGGACTACCACTTATTTCTGCCTCTTCATTACCTTAGGATGGACTACACTTATCAATCTCCAAACTTCAATCCAAGGGTGGTTTAGCTTATTTCTGCCTCTCCAAGTGTCCTATCATGAAATCTACACTTATATCTCCCAACTTCAACCTATCAATGGAAATGAGGAAGTGGTGGATGAGAAGTGCAAGAAGAAAATAAGAAAAACGAACCAAGCAAGAACAAGGAATAAAATCTGCCTTTAAAACCAATCTTCACCCCTAAAAATGAACGAAAATCTTACCTTAAATCTACTTTCTACTAATAATCGGGCCTCTTCAAATTCAGATCAGATCTCAAAAATTTCAATCCTCCTCCAAAATATGATTCCCTAGCAAATGAATTGCTTGCAAAATCTGCTCATGCCACTAAATTTTGATCTTCTTGCCAAAGTCGCCCAAAATGAAGGAAATCACTGCCCTAGGGCAGGAAAATCTGGTCTAAATCAGAATTTTGGTTCTCCAAATTCATCAAAAATTGCCAAAATTCAAACCTTAAATCGCTTTGCCTCTTCACCAAATAAAATCGCCATAGCTGGAGGAAGAAACCACTGCCAAGGAGGAAAAAATCAGACTTTCTTTCACAAATTCAAACTAGGGCAGAAATCGGCCAACTTGCCAAAATTCAGATTTGCTCCTCCAAATCGCCCTAGGGCAGAAATCACCCAACCAAGGAGGAAAAAATCGCTGCCAAAGGAGGAAAAAATCAGGCCCCAAAAATTGCCCTAGCTGGAAATTCACTCCCTAGAAGAAAATCGATCCAACTTGCAAGAGGAGGTAGAAATAATTAATGAGGAAATAAGAGGGGGGAAGCCCCTCTTATACCAAACTTTTTTGTCTGTCCAAGTGGCGTGACCTGCCTGGAGGGAAAACAAAGTTAGTCCCTTAATTAATGGTCCATATTTAAATGAAACGTTAAATTGACTTAGCCCTATAGTGAAATTGATCCATTTAATTGCCATTTTGATCTGAATTTGCAAAATAGAAACAAGGTAAGCCTAGGAGATGTCAAAATTTTCATTTAACAATGCTTTGGTAATTAAAATATCGTTAAAATCAAATCTAGCAAGCCAAAATCAATTTTCAATTCCAAATTACCAATTTCCTTTAGCACTTCTAAAATTCTCTAGGCAAAATTTCAACCAATTTAATGAGATTTTGCAATTCAATCCAATTTTAATCTTGCAATACGATTTCAAATTTTTAACAAAATAAATCCTTTTCTAGGCAGTTGAAATTCAATCTCTAAATCCAATTTCATTATCAAAAAATTTCCTTTTCACCGAAAAATTCAAGATTTTCCAAAATGACTAAATCTAACAAATTCATTTTGAAAATGCTCAAGCTTATACAATTATATCAAATTTTCAAAAATCCATCTAAGTCCAAAATTTGCAAATTTGTCCTGCCAGATATTGTTTTAACGACTGAAGAAATGTTGTTGAATTTTGTTTGGCCTAAGGATAAAATTACATGTTCCGGAAAAATCAAGTTTCGCACCAAATGAAAACAAACCAAATCCCTTCCTGGCCCGAAGGCGTCCAAGGTGTAAAAATCATCAATTTGAAAACCTCTGGACAACTCCAAATCTTGTGAAGGCAACCGAAAAATTTTCAACACCGTGAAAATGCTTTGCCTGAAAAAGGGGGTCCTCAAAATTTTTTGGGGCAATGATGTGAAAACCTCACAACATATATCTAGTGGTTTGCCTCAACTATTATATTAGCGATTCTTAGTTTATCCAAGGGGTGCACCCCTAGCCATGGTGTCTTTCAATCTTTATTGTTCGGTTTGGCATACTTTTTTGACAAACTATACACCTGTATTCTTTGCATTGTTGTGCTGAAATCACTTCATGGTGTACCCCTAGCCACGGTGTCTGTCGATCTTTATTGCTCGGTTTGGCATATTTTTGGAAAAATATACACTTGTACTCTTTGCATTGTTGTCCTCAAATTGCTTCATGGGCTGCCAAACTTTTCTGGTGTATTATCAATAACATATGTATTTTGCTGTGCTTTTTTGCCCTTCATTATCATATTAGATTATATTATACAATTTTTTTTTTTTCCATTTGAATAATGCTTCCTGTTCACCAAGACTTTCACTTTATGACACTGAATCATTATTGATGATTTATGACAGCTTACAGACCATACGTCTCATGGACTTACTCCCGGATCATTTGCAGTTAAAGCTATACAGTTTTTCACTGATATTTACATGCGACGCTCGTTCCGTACCTCTTTACTATCTTTTGAGCCAGATGAGATTATATTTTTAGGAGATCTTTTCGACGGTGGACCTTATCTTTCAGACAAGGAGTGAGAAAAGAGAAGCCTCTACATTTATTCTTGTGACATTGATTTTATTTGATATTACTCACTGTATTATTATGTAGTTACCTTACTGGAAATGCTATCAAAAGAATTTAGTTTTCATTTCATGGGTATTAATGTTCTAGTGATAATTGCAGACTGCTTTCTTTTAATTTTTATGTGTATTCCTCGCAGTTAGTGTGCCTTTATCTTTTTGATCTGCATGTAAACAGTAAAGGCCTTTTCTAGTAGTGTCAAGTTTCAATAGATTTTGTTTGTTTCAGGTCTAGTTAAAATATTATATCATAATCTTCATATATAAATGGATTCATGATAGGAACTAAATTTTTCTTTTTTATCACATTCTTGAAACTGTGAATATCAGATGGCAATACATAAGGTTTTGCTGTCGTGAATATTCATTTAAAACCCATGAAACTTATCTAAAATGCTAATTTTCTCTCATGCCAACTGTAATATCATGAACTTTAGAAGAATCACGAACTAATCAAAATGAAAGTAATGTTGGTTTATCTTAAATTCTTTGCTTGATTCATAAAACTGTGGATATTGGAAGTGTCAAGATCCTTGGAGGAACAAGGGGAATTGAAGTTAAAATCTGACTCTATTGATTCTACCTCTCAACCAGATAGAAAGGAAACAAAAAGAAAACTTAACCATGATGAGCTCTGTAGCTTCCCTTTTAGCGGTTAGATAAGCTGAAATTTGTTCACTGTTCAAGGATCAGATTTTTCTTTAATATCCTCTCTTGTTTTAACAAATAATGCTCTTCTGATTTAATTAGGACACTGATAACACTTTTTTTTGCAAACGAAATTGTTTGTAGCTTGGAAGAAAACTAACAGAGTTTATAGCAGGAACTATTGATATTTGAAATTCACAAGTTCCGTTAAGCAAGGAATGGTTCATAATATTACATTTACATCTCCAGCACAATAAGACGATATGGTATACAGAAAATATGCAACTACCAAAATAACATCTTATGCAACATGCAGACTTATATATTATCGAGCTCGATAAGAATGGAGAAGAATTGACATACAGCAATAGTGCTAAGTGCTTAGAGTTTCACCCAGAGATGATTTGCAGTCTCACGCACCAACCATAGGAATCTCAGAAATGTTAAGCTGCTTTGATATAAATTGTGACTTGACAGTGGTTCACTGCAGTAGATGATGTTCCTTCAACATAGAGTTATCATGTCGATCAAAGCATTATCAGCCAAACGGCACAAGACACCAGCTTGTTCACTCAAGTTCAATTCACTATGCTTGTCTTCGTTTACGGACCTTCAGTTCTCAGTACAGAAGTTCCACAATGCTGCCTCAGATATGTGTAGTTCATGACATATTCAACTTGTCAAACAATTGCCCTCTCCAAGGATACTCTCTGTTGGTTTCCAAAATTGTTGGTTGAATTCCTATGAGTCTTGCCCACTTGATGCTGGGAATCACAACACAATCTTGGTCAACGTCAGAGACTGAAACTCAATAATTCAATCTCCACACTTCAGGCTCTGCGGCCCTAGGCGGGTGTACCTTTATCTTAAACCTTGAAATGAGTTAAGGCTTGCTAATGTAGACTTTATGAATGATTCTCTTGAGTTGGTAAGCATCTTCTCAAGGAGAAATAAAATGTGTTAATGTTTTGAGTGTGTATAAAATATTAAAGATGAACTATGCAATACTTGTGAATAAAAATTTCACTGATCTACAACTGTATATATCAACTTACAAGAAGTATGCAAAGACCAGTCCTTAATCCAATTGGGCAAATAGAATCAACCCCCACATAATTTTATCATCAAACCCTCAGAGATAGTGTGCACTCAATCAACTATTGGACTAAATGAATTTAACCCCAACCAAAGGAGACCAATTAGATAGATACCATAACGCACAGTATGAGAATATCTGATAATCAAAATCATGCATTACTTTAATACATTGAACAATAGAATAGATCCAAAGGGACAATGAAGAACATGAGTAATTAGAAAACCATATGCCAAAAGAGATATAAGGAAAGTATCATTGTATTAGCTTCATTGATAAGGAAATACAATAGAGTAGTTTAGTTGCATATTCAAGCAATTAATTGCATAGAAATAAAATTTACTTCATAATGTAAAGTAACATATTGTATTGTATCTTATTAAAATCTGAAATATTACTCCCTTTACATTTTACATCACACACACAAACACACACACACACACACACACATGTGTGTGTGTGTGGTTGAATGGATTTCACACCCCTCTAGTGTGAAAAGACACCGCCTATTTAAATAAATAATTTCAAATCCCGCAATTGCCTTAGTTTATGCCATTAATTAAAATTTTACAAGTTATTTAGGCATATTAGAGGTAATTTAAGGCTACTTATGGGGTATATAATGGATAAATGATCCAAAATTGATGTAAATACCTTTTGTGATGCTGTATAGTGCATTATTTATGCCCATCATTTTATTTATGTTCTTGTCTAACATTCTTCCACCTGGGTGACACATATTACTTATCCATGTTACTCTTGAATGCATGTTATTTTATTTCACCTTTATTCATCTTTTACTTTTTATCTACAACTCTTGACATTTTGCATAAGCAGTCACTTTTCAGCATAATTTATTTCATACTTTAAGTAATCAAATTAATCGTTCAGCCTTTTAAAATCCCCAAAAGTGATTTTTTCCTTTTTGCATATCCGAAATTGCAAATTTTCGGAATCTTGCAAGGTGTCTTGAAAATATTTTCCGAAATTGCGATTTTAGAGACCTTTGAAAAGTTGTCGTTCGAAGTCACGCTTTCGCATGTAGTGTATTTCAAGCTTTCCGGAACATTGATTTTTGCCTTTTCTCTGACTTCTTAGTTTCCCTCCTCCGAAATAGCAAAAATGTATCAAACATATACCTTTTAGGCAAGAAACTTTTCTAGGGTCTATCACTCTCCAGTCAACTTTCTCTGCAAAACACGATTAAGCATCATGTGGATGAGTCTTCAAGGGGTTTTGTCCTCTAGACTCTCAGCTGTAATATGCTAGCAGCAAAAATGTACGCTCTGGTCTTTCTTTCAACTTTTTCGATACCCATGCCATCCGTAGTCTTTGCTTAAATCGAGCCTGTTAGAGCGCTACAACTACAGTAACGATAGAATCCCAATGATATGATGCTGCCACCAGCGTAGAAGAGGAATCACACTTAGAAAGGAAATAAAGATATCTTCCAAGTGTGCCATAACCACTAGCCAAGAGTAACGTCCACTAGTTCACGTTGGAAGTGACCCTTAATTGTAAAGCTTTGAAACAATTGGGATGTTGAATAATTAATTAATGTTTTATGTTCCTCTCCTAACTTCATCCCTTGCGAGCAACCTTTTCCCATCGGGATGAAGGAATTGGATAGGCGGGTTCTAGCTTTCAACTTAAGAAGGGGACATGACAATCCTCTTTTCTCGGGATCACTTGCCCTTAAGCAATCAAGGTGCTGAGTGTTGAAGAACTTGCTCACTCTCCCATGTCACATCTTCCATGGGCGAATTCTTCCATCTAACTAGATATTTCCTTATAGTCATGTTCCATAGTTGTCTCTCCCTTACCTCTTACACCTTGGTATGCACAAATTCCAATTTCCCTTCCCCGTCAAGAGGGGGTAATCTAAGTGAGCCTATATCATGCTGACCAAGAGTCTCTTTGAAGCTTGAACGATGTGGAAAACATTACGAATACGACTATCCTCTAGCAGCTCCAACTCATAGGCTACCTCCCCAATCCTCCTCGACATAGTGTAGAGACCATAAAATTTGGGTCCGAGCTTCTTTGAAGCACTCTTCTTAAATGAGCTTTGTCTATAGGCCCGGAGTCGTAGAAATATTATATCTCATACCTCAAAAGATCTCTCTGTCCTGTGTTGATTTGCATAAATCTTCTATTGGTTTTGAGCTTGCTGCATATTCTCTCTAAGAGCTGCAAGGATATCCTGTTGCTCCTGCAACCAATCTTTTGCAAATGGAGTTCGGTTATTTGTCAAGGTTAAATCCACTAAGGACAAGGGATCATAACCATATAATGCTCTAAAAGGGGACATGCCAATGGACATGTGACATGTCGAGTTGTAACAATAGTCGCCCAAGTACAACCATTTGACCCAAGCATGCTGCTGTCCTGAAATATAGTCGCAGAGACATCCTTCCATCCATTTATTTACTATTTATGTCTGACCATCCGTTTGAGGATGGCAACTAGTGCTAGGGTTCAGCTGAGTCCTAGCTAATCTGAATAGCTCCTACCAAAATATGTTAAGAAACTTATTCTTTGTCATTGACAATGGTCTTAGGTAAACCATGTAATTTGAAAACCTCCTTAAAAAACAATGCCACTATCTGGGAGGCTGTCCAATCAACTACCATGACAAAGTAAACACATTTCGTAAATCTGTCCACCACTACAAATATGTTGTCCCTATGGTGCACCTTCAAGAGCCTTGTGATGAAGTCCATGGATATACTCTCCTAGTTATGCTGAGGAGTCGGTAAGGGCTGCAATAGACCAGAGGGATACACATGCGCAAACTTGTTCTACTAATAAGTCAAACATGCTCTAACATACTAACGCACGTCATCCTTGAATCCCTTCCAGGAGAACTTCTCTCTGATTTGTCTGTAAGTCTTTAAGTACTTGGGATGACTTATTGTTGGATTATCATGCGCTGCCTACAAAATCTGCTCTTTAAGTTTGGATTCTTGAACTCAATTAATTATTTTTTTGTAATGGATGACATCATCAATAATCCTGTATCTATTATCCTGGACATGTCCGTCCATGACCTCGCATGCAAATGTGTTCTTGGAATACTCAACTAAAAGTTGAGACTATCAATCAACTGAAATCTCTGACATAGCACAATAAGTAGCACTAGTTGGTCTTTTGGAAAGTGCATCATCTACTACATTATTCTTCCCCTTGACATATTCAATGTCAAAGTCATATATCCAATCTTAGCTGATCCACTTTTGCCTCTCTCATTTAATTCCTTCTATGCCAAGAAGAAACACAAAGTTTTACAATTTGTCTTGACCAAAAAACATCCGCCCACCAAATACTGTTTGAACTTAACTAGAGTCTGCATGATGGCTAACATCTCCTTATCATAGGTAGAATATAATTTCTCCTGATCTTTCAACTTCCTACTCTCATAGGCAATAGGGTGCTTATCCTACATGAGCATTGCTCCTATCCCATCACTAGAGGCATCACACTCCAAAACAAACAACCTAGTGAAATCTGGTAATGCTAACACTGGGCACGTACTCATCACCTTCTTGATGTTGTCAAATGTTACCTCCGCACCCTCTAACCACCTAAAAGCACCCTTTTTTGTAAGATCAGTAAGTGGCAGTGCAAGTTGGGAAAACCCCTTTACAAATCTTTTATGGTAGGGACACAACCCAAGGAATCCTCTCAAATTTGAAACATTCATCTGTGGCGGCCAATCCAATATAGCTTGTATCTTTTCTTGATGAACCTTGACCCTATTAGCTCCACTAACATGCCCAAGGTACAAGATCTCTGTCACTAAACTCGCTTTTGGATTCATCAACAAACAATGAATGTTTCTATATGATACTCAAAACCTCATTCAAATGCTATAAGTGTTCTGCCCAAGTTCTATTGAAAATCAGAATATCATCAAAGAAAATTAGCACAAACTTTCACAATTGTTTATTAAATATGTGGTTCATACATGACTGAACGTAGCAGGTGCATTGGTGAGTCCAAAAGGTATCACCAAAAACTTAGTGTCGATAGTGACACCTAAAAGTTTTCTTATGCACATCCTCCTCATGGACCCGAATCTAATGATATCTTGAATGAAAATCAATCATCGAAAAGTAGACAACCCCATGTAACTCATCCAACAATTCATCTTATGCGGGGAATGGGATACCTATTCTTGATAGTTCTCTTTTTTAGGGCCCTGTAATCAATACACATCCATAGAGTCCCATCCTTCTTTTTGACCAGGACTACTAATGAAGTAATGGGCCCCTTGTATAGTAACTCTCTTAATGGTCCTCTCAATCGCCTGCTTATAATACCTAGGGTGGTGATAAGGTGTAGCAATGAATGACTTCACTCCTGCGTCCAACTCTATCACATGCTCAAACCCATAGTCAAGAGGTATGCCTGGAGGAATATTACCGAAAACCCCTTTGTGCTTGTCTAACATTGACTGAATATGAATGTGATGTTGCTGTCCTAAATCCAAAACAGATTTAGTGGAGATGAAGCAATGTGCTGCCCACTATGTATCATCATGTCTCAATATGGACTCCATCCTATGAGCTCAAACAATCCTGGGACCTCTATCAGTCATAGCTCTAAGTATGATCTACTGTTCTACCCTCATAAACTCAATCTTCTTTTGATCATGATTGACGACGTACCATCCAAGAGTCTGGATCCATTCTAGTCTCAAAATAGCATCTATCCTTCCTAAATCACATAAAAATCTACAGTCAGTGTGTAACTACCCAACTGAATCGCAAGCGAAGAAACCATCTTGGAACAATTAAGTAGATCTCCACCAACAACCGTAACATCAAAATGTGGAACTATATTCACTTGTAACTTCCTTTTTGCTGCTATGGAGGCACTAATGAAATTATGTGTAGCCCTCGTATCCACCAAGAAAACCATTTGTTGCTCTTTTACTATTTCCTTCAAGCGGATAGGAATGCCTATAGGTACTTCCAAGAGGGTGGCAACCATAGGAGGCTACCTCAATCCTCTCCACTTGGGGCTGCTCGTGATTGCTGCCTTCATCGCTCCCATAAGATTTGTTGCCTTCATGTTCATCATCTAAAACTACCTCAATGTAGTGAATCTTATCTTTTCTAAGGCACCTATGGTCTGGTGTCCAAGTTTTTTTGCATGTAAAGCACATGTTTTTCCTTCTTAGCTTATTCCTAGACTCAAAACTTGCTTTATTAGAGTAGCCTTGTTCTAATTTGAAGATTTTAGATTGGTCTTTGGCCCGTAAAAGGCTTTTTAGGAGGTTGAGCTGCTGATGACAAACTATCTAAATCAAGTGCCATCTTGACATCATCTTGGAGAGTATTGGGTCCATCACTTTAACAAATTGTTTGAACCTCTCACTCAATCCCTCCACAAACAGCATCACCTTCCTATTTTCAGACATGTCAAGAACCATAATAGATATTCACTAAAGCTTGTCAAGCAAAGTGTCCAAAGCTTCAATATGCTTAAGCTGGGCTGACTCTCTATAATAAACTTCTATGTCCTTCGTATAGGTACTTCTAAGAGGTTGGCAACCATAGGAGGCTACCTCAATCCTCTCCACTTGGGGCTGCTCGTGATTGTCTTCTTCATCACTCCCATAAGATTTGTTGCCTTCATTTTCATCATCTAAAACTACCTCAATATAGTGAATGTTATCTTTTCTAAGGCATCTATGATCTGGTGTCCAAGGTTCTTTGCATGAAAAGCACATGTTTTTCCTTAGCTCGTTCTTGGACTCAAAACCTGCTTTAGGTAGTGTCTTTGGCCCCTTAAAAGACTTTTTAGGAGGTTGAGCTGCTGATGATGAACTATCTAAATCAAGTGCTATCTCGACGTCATCATGGAGAGTATCGGGTTCATCACTTCAACAAATCCTTTGAACCTCTCACTTAATCCCTCCACAAACAACATCACCTTCCTATTGTCAGACATGTCAGGAACCATAATAGATATTCATTGAAGCTTGTCAAGCTAAGTGTCTAAAGCTCCAATATGCTTAAGCTGGGCTAACTCTCTCTAATAAACTTCTATGTCCTTCGTAGCAAATCTAGCTATCAGTTTGCTGCTAAATTCTTTGTACGAATTAATCATGCCATGATCTTGGGTAACAAGGCAATGATGCCACCAATTGTAAGCTGTCCTGTCCAAGTGCATATTAGAAAACTTAATTGCCTCAGTTTCAGTCATGGGTTTTAATGTGAGAAATGTATCCAGGCCCTAGCTGTAGTTTTTCTACTGCCATCAAATACTGGTAAGGTTAGTTTTTTCATAGTGTGCTTCAAATCCCTGTTTGGGCCTCTTGGCCTTTTATCCTATCTAGCTCTTACCATCTCCCTTTGCTGCTCCATCTACACAATAAAGCTCGAATCTGCCCTAACATTATCAGGTAATAAATTCCATTCAGTGTGCATAGCCATGACATCCCCTAGAATAGCCATTGTTGCACCTGCATTGACAATCTCAACTTCCTCATTATGTTCAACAAACACGGGCATCAAGAATTTGTCTATGGTCGGAGTGGGTGCTCTCACACCTCATGGTGTTTCATCTGCACTATCACCTTCACTGTGACCACTTTGGATTCTTCTTGGCCCGATATTCATTTGCTGTATTGCTTTCGTAAGCTGCTGCAATACATCAACAACATGGTTTTGTCCTTCTATAAGAGCTCTCAAATGTTTCCCTCACTTCTTTGTTTGCTTTCTTAGCCTGATTTGCAACCTTCTCAACCATTGATGGAAATTCTACAATCTCGGATGCTTTCCTATCTTTTGGTATTGGTGGGGGTCTCCAAACTCTTTGTGGTTTCCTGTTATACTAATGCTTTCAAAACAATCACCCACTAGGTAACAGGTTCGTTGCTCTTATACCACTATAACTTCCCTCTTAGTGGTTAGATAGGCTGAAATTTGATGACTGTTCAAGGACCGTATTTTCCTTTAATTCCTGCTCTTGTTTTTGTTGGTCCACACACTGGTTAATATAGTGAGAAGGGGGTTAATCAGTGTATTCTTGATAATTGAAATTCTTTCCCTTTTCTTCTATTTACACCGGTTTGCTATTCCTGATGACTATAACTTAACTGGTAAGGATTAAGCAAAAACAATTAAGACAAAGACAACATCACATAACATAGGTATATATCTCTTGAAAACCTAGCTAGGGGGAAACCATGGTGTGTGAGACGATCCTCACAAAGTTTGCACTCTCCTAAACTATGCCCTGTCAACAACTTATCTCTATTAAAAGATTAGAAAGATGCTATCAAGTGCCATTCGGTTAAGGGATTTAGTACAGACTTCTGAAAGTCTTGCTCGGTTAAGAGCAGCCTAGTTAAAGGACTTTGGAACACAAACCAATGTGTCACTGTGTTAGGAGATTTAGTACAAAGAATGAGTTAAAGTCCACCCTTAATGGGATTGCTATTGTAGTGGTTATAGAACAACAGAAAGATTGATCTAAACAAAATAGCTATTGTACTTAGCTTAATATAGATCACTTTAATGCTCCTTGTACCTGTTTGCAACTTGCTCTGCTTTCTCTTAGCTCTGCAACTCAGACTCTGTCAATGTGTTACGTGTCATACTGGCTCTTGTCAACACACTATCTGTTCGTACTTTGTTCTTAACTCTTCTACATCAACCTTCTTCTCTTGAGATTACAGTTAGCTCACCTCTTTGGCACTTTTGCTTTTTAATCTGCAATCTTGTTGTTCTTCCAAAATGGAAGTCTTTTATATGCACTTGACGCGCTCTATTGTAAACGCTAATTCTCTCCTATCTTGCTTGAACTCCTGTCACTATCTTGCATTGTTCTTGTCAGATGTACCTTGTACGAACAAAAGTCATGAATGTTCTATAACTTTGATAGCTTGTTCTGTTGGGAAGAATTCAAATTAAAATTCTTTCCTTTGTCCTCGATGTGACAGTACCAATTCCATTAAATGCAATGTTAAAGTGTGATCTGCCTGCGTTGTGACATGACAGTTACGCGTATCTTGCCTTTGCACTTCATCCAAGTGGTGTGGCTCAACCTTTATTCGTGTCACCCAGTCACACCAACCTGTTTGCTTGCTTAACAAAAACCTTCATAAGCTTCATAACTATATGTACTTAGCATGATTTTATGTAAGAATGATTGATCTTTTTACAACCTCAGTTTGGCTTGTCCTTATTTCTTTGGTCACACCTGTGAACCGGAGTCGCACTCAAGTGCACACAAAGCTTCACTGGTCATGACTTCATACCGGTCTATGTTCTATCTTTTACCTTGACTTCAATGACAACTAGATCATAAGTGGTCACACCGGTACTGTCACCAGTAAGTCCTTCAAACTTTTGACTATTATGCCAACAGTTTTAACAAATGAAGCTCCTCCGATTTAATGAGGACACTCTAATATCACTGTTTTCTTGGAAGAAAACCAACATAGTTTATAGTAGGAACTATTGATATTTGAAATTCAGAAGTTTCGTTAAGCAAGGAATGCTTCATAACATTATGTTAACATCTCCAACACAATAAGACGATATGGTGCATGGAAAACATACAACTACCAAAATAACATCTTATGCAACATGCAAACTTAAATATATTATCCAATTCGATAACAATGGAGAAGAATTGACATACAACAATAGCGCTGAGCGACTCGAGTTTCACCTAGAGATCAGTCGTTATCTCATGCACCAATGGTAGGATTCTCAAACATTAAGCTGCCTTGATATTGATTGTGACTTGACAATGTTTCACTACAGTTGATGATGTTCCTTCAGTTTAGAGTTATCATGTCGATTAAGGTGTGATCAGCTCCAAACGGCACAAGACACGATCTCGTTCACTCCAATTCGATTTGCTATGCTTGTCTTAGTTCATAGAACTTCAGTTCTCAGTACAAAAATTTCACAATGCTGCCTCATATATGTGTAGTTCATGACACATTCAACCTATCAAACAATTGACCACTCAATGATACTCTCCAGTCAGCTTTCTCTGCAAAACAACTAATCATGTGGATGAGTCTCCAAGGGGTTTCGTCCTCTAGACTCTCAACTGTAATATGCTAACAACAAAAATGTTACGCTTTGGTCTTTTCTTCAACTTTCTCAATACCCGTGCCATCCCCAATCTCTGCTTAAGTTGAGTTTGTTAGAGCGTTACAACTAGAGAAACCCTAGAATCCTGAAAATATGATGTTGCCGCAAGCGTACTAGAGGAATCATGCCCAAAACGAAAATGTTGATATCTGCCAAGTGTGCCGTAACCACCAACCAAGAGTAACGTCCACTAGTTCATGTTGGAAGTGACCCTTAATTGTAAAGCTTCAAAACAAGGGGGATGTTGAATAATTAAATAAATGTTTTATGCTCCCTCCCTTATTATCATCCCTTGCAAACAGCCTTAGCCCATTGGTATGAAAGAATAGGATAGGCTGGGTTCTGGGTTTCAACTTAAGGAAGGGGACATGACAAGCTCAGAGCAAAAAATGAACTAGATGATAATGTTTCAATAAACTTATGTCAAAGTATTATCTCAATGGGATTTTTGTAATCACCCCCTTTCCTTTGCACTGATGTGAAGGGAGAATTCTTCCTTTTTTGAATGCTACTGTAAGGATTTGTTTACATCCTTTCAACCATGAAAATGAAGAGTGTAAAACACTCAATTTTGGAGGCTATCCAAAATATTTCTTCTTGTTGTTTTGTGTTTTCTTTCCAAGTTTCTTGATTATTTTTTCAGAGAGTGTATCAACTTGTGACTAACATTAAGCCAAACCACCAAATGTATAAACCACATGCTGCATATTATGAATCAAAGGAAGTCAAAAAAATCTAATATCCCGTGTTCAACTTCCTTGATTGTAACATGTCTTTGGAGTTGATGACCTTAGCCTTTGGGCCTTCATGAAGATGTCTACCTCTTGGCCTTTACTAGTAGTCTAATTAAAAGGTATCCTTATTAATCAAACAATCAATATAGGCAAGGATGATACCAATGTCTTTATTTCAACATTTAAAATGTATTTGTTTCTGAGTGAACAGTCCCATGGTTATCACATCTAAATAATGCTGCTTGTTGTCTATGAAGTCCAAACTCTCCGAACACCCCATTCTTCCATATTGTGTCATGATGACAATCACTCCACTCTTATATTGTTGTTCGATGACATTGGTAGGTTCTTTCTATTGTGATTTTGTAAGCAATAGAACTTGACTCTTGATTGAAAGTAGAGTTAGATGTGTACTTTTTATGGTCTTGATCACCCACCTAGTTGGAATCCATGTACTTTGTGTTAATTTTTGGTTTTGATTGGTAAGAGCCAGTCATATTTAAGAATGCCAGACACTCTAGTTATTCAAACCTGTGAGCACAATGGTCCAGCGTAGGTGTAAGCCTAAGAGTACAACAGCCCAGCAGGGTTTTGAACCTTGGTGGCAGCCTCACCAATGAAGTGTTCTAACTGCTTCTCTTAATGGGTTACCTCCTAGAGAAATTCGTCAAATTAGTATTAGTGCCAATCATTGAATTTTTTAATTACAGGCTTAGCAATCATTACATGTAAATATTCCAGACTTCGTGACTTACAATGATGTGTTAACAAAGCTGGCTGAAGCTACATGACCCACCTAATTTGGAGGGAGGGGTTTCCATCATTCATCTAGAGCACACCTATATTTGTTACCAGGTCAAGACAAAGTAACTATCTAAAAGCTTTTATATCACTGATAACACGTTACACATCCACCTAAACCAACGTTTTAATCCCTTCAGGTAATTTCACTTAACATTTTATACAAAATGGCAAGGTGTAGACATGCACAACATGGTTCTCCAATTATTTGCTATTTGGGTTGATTGAGATTGTTCTCTGATTTGTAACATTGAATCATGAACATGCATATTCTAATTAACTTGTAATCTGCTCCTATTTCTATCAAAGGTGGAGGTTGTTTAGATGATGAATGTTTTAACTTTTCACCCTTAACCAATTTGGACTGGTGTCTAGTCCACTGGGCAACAAAGTCGTGAACAATAAAGAGGAAAGAGATGCTATCCAGTATAATATCAATAGAGCTAGATTTTATTTACATGAAAATTAGAGATTACATTCCATTTGACTGACATGCATAATAATACATCTTAGAAGTACAATAATTTATATGCAAAAGAGGAAAGACTGTTACAAAGCAGTTGAAATGGATTAGAAATTGTAACACTTACATCTAATCCCTGTTATAGCAAATTTGTTGAAAGAAAACACACAATTGCGATTATACAATCCCCTAAATCATTACAAGCTGCCACCATTATATAGAGATGTGTTTTTAGTTGTTACAAGCCCTCCTCATTCTTCACTAGATGCATTCCTTGATTTGCAACTTAGACATTAAAAATTTGATGCTCTAGAACAGATCAAACCATCGAATCTAAGTTGTTCTCTTCAAATCTTGATGTTCCTGAATCTAAGAATGATATTTTAAGAGCTAAATAGTCGGTATGTAGTGTGCAAAATCAACTCCTTATCAGGAAGATAAGAGCACCAGTACATGAGACTATTAAATCACTTGGAAAAACTTAGCAATGGGGATTTACTAGGATAAGCAATCATATTTGGTATTGATTTTCTGGTCCTTGTCCTTAGGCGAGGAAGCCCAACTAGGTTGCATGGGTACGTGTACCCACACCCTTGGGACATGTACCCTAGTACTTGAGTACTCGGTAAATGTACCCCAAGTATCGAGTACTTAGTGGAGAGTATCAAGCTAAGGATCTTGATTAAGATTTTTGATTTTGTTTTGCTTTGTTGTTTGCATATCAGATTGTTATTTATCAAGCTTAATTCAATACTTAATAATTTGAAACTTTGATAAAATATTAATTAGCAATAAACTCTATTACTGTTCAAGTCAGAAGTTTATCATTTGCAACATGTCATTGTTATATGAGTTGCGATCTTCTTGTTTATGTCTAAAGTCTGCCTTCTCTGTTATGCATCTAAACATTTATTATATATTAGTAATACAAATATATTGCAAATCTGAAAACTGAAAACAATACATTACATCTGCAAACTTTATCACTATTCTTGTTTTGAAAAACCATTGTCATGACTCATATTTTCAGATTTTCTATAAATATTAAATTATATTAAAAAAAAATGTTTGGCATACCCAAGTATCCCTGTGCCCTATTTTGAAAAATAGCCAAACCAGTACCAGTACCAATACCCTAAGTACCCAAGCCCATGCAACAGTTAGCCCAGTTGTAATATGAAGTTTTCTAGCACCACTTTATATTAGAATGTTTTATTGCTTGTCAAGACCTCTTTTTATTTTCTAGTTTTTGAATGTCTACATTGTGGTCTAACTTTTAAGAAGAAAAAATAATACTTGTGTAATATGTTCTCATTATAACACTAAATTGATTAGGTGTTAACCCAGATCAATGTGTCAAACTATTCTACATGCTCACCTAAGATTAATTATTAACCTTTGTAATCTATTCATGTAATACTATTTGATCGGGAGATTTCGCAATGGTTTGACAGATTCAATAAAAGATAGTTACTTAAAAAGTTTAATGCAACCATTCCGTGTCATGATGGAAGGAAAGGACAAGAAAGACTATTGGAGTTAAAGTTCTCTTTCCAAATTTATGTCATA
Organism: Cupressus sempervirens; assembly: GCA_028749045.1. Taxonomy (NCBI): domain Eukaryota; kingdom Viridiplantae; phylum Streptophyta; class Pinopsida; order Cupressales; family Cupressaceae; genus Cupressus; species Cupressus sempervirens. The sequence goes on from CM053784.1 coordinate 412,536,698, forward strand.
GTTTCAACATATTTCTTTGTTGATTCCACTTTATTCTAATTTTGCAGATGGCAAGAATCAGCAGAACGTTTTGAACATGTGTTTGATCAGACTCAAAGAGGCTCAAAATCAAGACTGTCTGGAATTCCAGTTCACTATCTCTCAGGGAACCATGATATTGGTTATGCAGGGTTTCATTCCTACAAACCAGAGGTGTGTTTATTTGAATTCAAACTTTTTCTACTTTGAACTTGAGGATCTTCTTATACGTTCCAATGGCAGATAACCTTTTTATTTTGCTTGAATCTCTCATCATATGATTGCATGCACTACAAAGAATGACAGATATGAGAGAGCACTCTTAATTTGTTGATATTATCTGGTTTATCATGTTTATATTTGTTTCTGGATAAGATTGTCATATAATTTGATCTCCTGTGTTCTGTATTCCAACTCAACAGGTTATTGAACGATTTGAGAAAGTGTATGGAGAGACTAATTATCGCTTGAAGATTGGGAGCGTGGAATTCATTGTCGTCAATGCTCAGACTCTTGATGGTAATTCTTTGTGCTTCATATCATCGGTTTTTTCAAATGCAGGTGCAACAATAAACCACAGTTACAACAATTTTAAGACAAATATCTGGTTGATTCAGATGAAAGTAAAGTTTGAGATTCGCTCTTACTGATTTTGCAGCAAGACTAAGCGATGCTGGCCAAACTCACGGATCCTGAAAAAATGAACTTTAGGAACATGTGTTTCTTGTCACCAGAAGATTATCCTAACAATTAGCCAATTATATTGATGGAACAGCTTGCCACTTTTTCCTGGCAATATTTCTGAATGCTTTAGTTACTGAAGGAGAGGATCTTGGAGTTCTCATCTTGTGTGAAGACTCAGAAACAGTTCTTTATCCTAAATATTTTGAAAAGGAGCAAAATTCATTACATGCAGTAAGCATGTATTAAATATAAATTCTTTTGTCAAACAGCAAAAGGCTTTGAATTCAGTGAGATTTTTTTTTCATATTGTAAGAACCCCTACCAAATAATTTTAGAGACTCGCAAGTTCTTCAACTTCTAGTGTTTTAAACTTTGAAATGCTTTGTCAAACACTTGTCAGAATAGAGAACAATACATTTTTTTGAATCTTTTATGAACAGCTGAAACTATCTTCATTCGATATAGGTATTTTGTTAAACAATTGGCATGTCCACTAATCTGATTAAATTTAACTATTTGTTTGGAGTCATGTGATAGATAAACTGAAATATCTCAATCAACCAATAGCAAAATGGACAAGTATGCAGAGAAAGACCAGCAAACAGAGATTTTAATTTGCATTCAGAAATCTGAAAATGCTTCTTACAATGGTGATATGGTCTACTACAGACTGCTCCACATTGGAAGTAGTGGAGAAATATTGATAATTCACAATTACAGCTGTGTTGCACAATGTTGATGCAAGGGTAAATGACACTATCTGCAATCACAATAATTATGACAGATCAATGGCGATATCAATATGTGATTGCAGACCTCAAGTTGTTGTTGTCTCTAGATGTATATCACTGACAACAAGATGTTGCCACCTCCAATGTTGCTGAGGTCAGATGCTATGATATATGAGTGTACTGTGATCTGAAGGTCTGCCCTAAGTGTGCTCCAGGTTCATACAAGGTTTGCCTTGGATGCACTCAAGCTGCAGCCCTGGTGTGCTTCGGGTGCACCCAATGTGTGACCACAACGTGCCCTAGGTGCATGCAAGGTGCAGCCCTGATGCACCCATGTTGCAAACTTTGTGCACTATGGGTATGTCCAAAGCACACCACAGGTGCATCGAAGGTGTGACTCAGGTGCACTTCAGTTATGCCCATGTCTAGCCTAATTTTTCTTTTTTTAAGTCTCAGTTTTTGTTCTAGTGTCCCACGTGCACCCTTGGTGCAACCAAGGTGTGCCTTTGTTGCATCCTAGGTCTGGTTGGGTGCACCCAAGGTGCGGCTTCGATTTTTCTAGGGCGTGCCTCAGGTGCACCCTAGTGTGCCCCAGGTGCGTATAGGGTGCGCCTCTCATCCACTCAAGGTGCAGCCCTGGTTGGTGCTCGACTTTCTCTTCAATATATATATCCACCAAGTGTGTACTTGATTGGCTGTCTCTCAAAGGTTATTCTTGTTCTCTATGGTGCAGGCTATTTGTATACATAATAATTTCTAAATCATACCTTTTCTCAAACCCTTGCAAATTTGAAAGGTCCTTGTGCTTGGCCATTATAAGGGTGTCTCTCCTCAAACCATGACTGCAACTCTCATCCTCAAGTGTTGTGGCAACCATAGAAGGCTAGATTTTTGTTGTGGATGATGATGCTTGTATGAAGCTTACTTCTTTACTAAGTTCATAAATCTGAATTTCTAATTCTTGAGGGGCCATTTGATTCCTCTTCAAAGAATCCTGAGTAAGTTCATCTACTTCCTCTGCTTTCCCGTTGAGTGTATCAAAATAAATCTCACCAAGCATGAAAATGTGATCTCTATTGAAAAGTAGCCTTCGTTACCGCTAATGCTTCTCTAAGTGCCTTTGAATCTAAACGGGAAAGTTCTACACCATAGCCCATAGCATTTCTAAAGACCTCCAACAACAGTTTTCCATCAAGTTATGTGTGTCATCAAAATGTTTGAGGGTTGCAATAATGTCTTCTTCATTTACCTTCAACTATCCTATCAAATGCTAGGACTCCTGAGACCTATGGACCCCATACAAATTTCCCGATATATACTCAGCATCATGCAAAACCAAATCAATTTTTTTTTGAGGAATCAACATTGTCAATAGTATTAATGCCTTCCTTCATGTTCAACTTTGTAAATGAAGTTGGAACAACATGATGGTCAAAAGTGGATCCATCCCAAGTAGGAGCCACAATATGTATAGGGACCATCTCACTTAGACCAACATAAGCATCAACACTCACATAAGAGCTGGAATCATCTGTTGTGATGTGGAGCCTAATCAGGCTCGGAGGTTAATTTTTCCCACTTTATTCGACATGATTTCCCCCCAGATTATTTCTATGGGGGTTTGGGAGCAGCACCCCCAAGATGGGGTGAGGAGCAACACCCCTTGTGGGATCCTAAGGTAGAGCCCCATGAGCGCCTTTGAAAGCTGATCTGACTTTATTATTGTAAAAGGCATCAATTGCTATTTTTCAATTGGTTGGCTTATTCTAGTGATAATTTTGTAAGCGGCAAAAAAGCTAGTATTAAGTTGCTTAGGGTTAGGGATTTCATATTGTATGATGAGATTGTAGCTTTTTGTGGTAGTATTGAGCTGTAAGGGATTACATATTGTAATCACTGAATAATAAGAATGTTTGACTCGCTATTGGTGGACGTAGCCTAAGGATTAGGTGAATCACATTAAATCTTTGTGTCTTGTGTTCTCTTCTATGTGGCTTATTATTTTATCATATTGGTTATATTTGCATTTAGTTGTTATTTTTGTCTCTTTGATTTTAACAAGTGGTATCAGAGTGAGGTTCTTTCAATTATCCTCTACAAGAAGGTCTCACAGCTGAGTGGGAGCGATGCTAGACGAGCGTAAGCTAAAGGTTGAGAAGTTTAATGGGGAATTTTTAGTTATGGAAAATGCAAATGGAGGACTATCTTTATCAAAAGGATTTATGGTGGCCATTTCAAGAAAAATCCAAGAAACTGGTAGCTATGACATAAGAGGACTAGGATATTTTGGATAGAAAGACACTTGGAAGTATTCGATTATGTCTGGCACAATCGGTGACCTTTAATATTGCGAAAGCAAAGACGTTTGAAGAGTTGATGCAAACCCCAACAAAGTTGTCTGAAAAGCCCTTCGCTTCAAACAAGGTGTTTCTCATGAAGTGTTTATTTAATATGAAGATGGCAGAAAGTGGATCGTTTGCTGATCATTTAAATGAGTTTAATACGATTACTAGTCAATTATCTTCTATAAGTGTTAGTTTTGATGAAGAAATTAGGGTTCTCTTGATTTTGTGTTCTTTGCCTGAAAGCTGGAATGACTTGGTAATGACTATGAATAATTTTGTTTCTGGATCTAATACCCTAAAATTTGATGATGTGATTGGTGTTATTCTGAGTGAGGAAACTTGTAGGAAAAGCTCGTGTTAGTCTACATCAGGAAGTGTTTTGAATGCACAAAGCAAAGGTAGAACGAATGAGAGAGGAAACAACTTTGGAAATCATAGGAAATTAAGAGGAAAATCAGAGGGAAAAAGGTCTCAATCTAGAGGACCAAGAGATTGCTGGTACTGTGGAAAACCACGGCATAAGAAGAAAGATTGCAGGACTTGAAAGAATAATGATTGAGACAAACAAGAAGGGAACAAGGAGGCAAATGTGGTAAGTAATAAATATGAAGAGAGTGCTTTGCTTCTTTCCTTAGAAAATGTTGCCATTTCATGCTACTCCTTATAAAGTTTATTTTCTTGATTATGTCTTAGAGGATTTTGGGCTAGTTTATTTGGGAGATGATGAACCTTTTTAGATTGTTGGAATGGGGAAAATTACGATTAAGTTATAGAATGAGAATTGTTGGCTACTATAAGAGGTAAGATATGTTCCAAGACTGAGTAAGAATTTGATTTCAATTGGACAACTGGCTGATGAGGGTTTCACATTTATATTTAATTATAAAAATTGGAAGGCTTGAAAAGGTTCCTTAGTAGTAGAAAAATGTGCGAAAGTAGGCACCTTATATCATTGTATAGGTCATACTATTCCATCTACTTTAATTGTTTAAGAGAAAAATGAATTTTCAAGAACAATTCCTGTAGCTGACCAAGAAGAACAAACAATTATTGTAGATTTTGAAACAACACAATAATACAACAGATTTGGGCACGAGTGAAAAAGGTACACAATTACTTCATTCAGAGAAATTTTTACCAGGTCTAAAATGTGTCAGTATGGATTTTTGTGAAAGTTGTGTGTATAGAAAACAAAAGAGAGTTAGTTTTGTGAAGAGTGGGAAGGAAAAGAAAAATGAGAAATTAGAGCTTGTGCATATAGATGTATGGGGACCTGCTAGGTATTTTCCCATGGTGGCTCTCATTATTATGTTACATGTATTGATGATGCAACTAGAAAAGTATGGGTTTATTTCCTTAGAGAGAAGTCTGACATATTTGTAACTTTTAATAAATGGAAAAGTTTGGTTGAAAATGAAACTGGTAAAAGGTTAAAATGTCTCAAATTTGATAATGGTGGTGAGTATTGTAGCAATGAATTTGAAGATTATTGTTCCACTAATAGTATTTGTAGGCAAAAAATTGTTTCAGGAATTCCACAAGAAAATGGAGTGGTTGAACACATGAACGAGACAATAATGGAGTGTCCGAGGAGCACGAGGTTGCATGTTGGTTACCCTTAAACATGTGGCTGGAGGCTATCAATATTACTGTATATTTGATTAATAGAGGCCCCTCTACTCCTTTGGGATGTGGTATTCTAGAGGAAGTATGGATTGATAAGAAGGCGAGTTATTCTTTTTTCAGAATCATTAGTTGTGAAGCATTTGCACATATAGATTCTAAAACTAGAACCAAGCTGGAAGCTAATTCAAAGAAATGTGTATTTGTTGGATATGGGATTGACGAATTTGGTTATCAGCTTGGAGATATTGAAAATCATAAAGTTGTAAGTAGGGATGTCATATTAAATGAGAAAGTGTTGTACAAAGATTTGTTGTAGTAGTATGAGAAGAAAGAAAATGATAATGTAGTGTTGGATGATATTCAAAATGATGATGTTCCAATAGTCCCTTATGCTTTACAACAACCACAATAACAAATACCACACACTCTAGTGAATGTTAGTCGATCAATAAGGCTAAATAGACCTCCGGAAAGATTTTCTCCCTCTTTGTATACTATTTTATTAACAGATGCTGGTGAACCTGAATGTTATGATGAAGTTGTGCAGGTGGATACAAATATTCAATGGGGTTTTGCAATGACAGTAGAAATGGACTCCTTCTTGAAAAATTAGACTTGAGATTAATGTAAGTTACTTGTAGGTGAAAGGGCTTTATAGAATAAATGGGTTTATAGGTTGAAAGAAGAGGATGGAGGTAAGAAAAGATCTAAAGCCAGGTTAGTTGTAAAAGGATTTGCTCAAAAAGGAAATTGATTTTGATGAGATATTTTCTCTTGTTGTTAAAATGACTTCTATTTGCATTGTATTATGTATTGTGGCTACTGAAGATTTGCACTTGGAGCAGTTTGATGTTAAAACAAATTTTCCTTATGGTGATTTGGATGAAGAAATATATATGGCACCACCATAGGGATTTGAGGTCAAAGGTAAGAATAATTTAGTGTGCAGATTGAAGAAAAGTTTATATGGCTTGAAGCAAGCACCTTGGTAATGGTATCTTAAATTTGACGGTTTTATGCATGAGCATGGATACACTAGGTGTCATTTAGATCATTGTATTTATTTTAAGAGGTTGGATGATGAAAACTATTTTATGTTTATATGTTGATGATATGTTTGTAGCTAGGTTTAACATAGATCACATTAAGGAGTTAAAACAACAATTAGCACATTCATTTGCTATGAAAGATTTGGGAGTAGCAAAACAAATCCTTGGTATGAAAATTTGCAAAGATAGGAAGAACAAAACATTGACATTATCTTAGGTTGATTATATTGAGGTGTTGCAACATTTCTCTATGGAGAATGCTAAAATTGTCAGCACACCTTTGTTGGTCATTTAAAATTGACTAAGGAGATGTGTCCAAAGACACAAGAAGAGGAGGATAAGATCTCCAAGGTACCTTATGCTTCAGTTGTATGAAGCTTAAGGTATGCCATGGTATGTATTAAGCCAGATATTACACATACAGTTGTAGTATGATTTCATGCAATTAGTTTTGGATAATGCACTGTTAAAGTTGGAAAAGATGCATACTGATGATAATCCAATAGATATGTTTACAAAGGCAATGACAAGGGAGAAGCTGAACTCCTCTTCGACTTTGGTTGGTCTTTCAGATTGAACAGAATAAAAGAACAACAAAGTTAAGGGTGGTTTTACATTGTAGTGGAAGCTACAGGTTTAACAGTGCTATGTTTAGTCTCCAAGCGAGAGGCTATTGTTGTGGAGTCTGTTCAATCTCCAAGTGGGAGATTGTTGCGATGTGGAGCCTAATCAGACTTGGAGGTTATTTTTTCCCACTTTATTCAGTGCAGTTTCCCTCCAAATTATTTCTATGGGGGTTTGGGGGCAGCGCCCTTTGTGGGGTCTTGTGTCAGAGCCTTAGTCGCACCCTCGAAAGCTCAATAGACTTTATTATTGTAAAAGGTGTTAGCTGTTATTTTTCTATTGGTCGGCTTATTCTAGCCCTCAGTTTGTAAGCACCAAAAAGCTTGTATAAAATGGCTTAGGGTTAGGGATTTGATAATGTATGATGAGATTGTAGCTTCTTGCTACGGTATTGAGTTGTAAGGGATTGCAGATTGTAATTAGGTTGTTATCACTAAATAATGAGAATATTAGATTCGCTATTGGTGGATGTAGCCCATGGAATGGGTGAACCACGCTAAATCTTTGTGTCTTGTGTTTTTTTTTGTGTGGTTTATTATTTTTTGATATTTGTTATGTTTGCATGTAATTGTTATTTTTGTCTCTTTAATCCTAACATCAACAACATTGGCTAACTGGAAAACAAATGTCCTATCAATAAGCCTTTCATATGAACTGGTGTGATCAAACTCCTAGAATAGCTCTACCTCCAAGCTTCCTACCATAAAACTTTTGCGATCATTATCTTTGACATAAAATTGCACTTTTAAGTGGAGAGTGCTCCTTGAATGTGACTGCAATAGATGACTATTTTTCCCAATTTAGTTACCTTTGTGATATCATCTCCTTTAATCTTCATGTACTCGTCATTTATAGCTTCGATAGGTGACTCTCCTTCATTTTTGTCCTCATAGGGCTGAAGTGTACTTGTGATTCTATTTTCTTTAGAGCGTAGAGTCCAATATCCCATGCATTTTAACTGATTTTTATCTTCTCCAAGATCACCTATAGGCTGCAAGTCACAAACTAGTGCTTCTTCTTCCTTCGCTAACCCTTCTTCAAGGTTATTTCAGATTTTTCTTTCATTATTCTTTTGATGTACTTCACCATGCTGATTTTACTAGGTCTCAAGATTACAACTAAATCGGAAATCATCAAAGGATACTTCTTGTTCAAGCTCCTCAGAAACGCTTTAGTACTCTTCAAAGAGTTGGGTAGCTTCCGGTTCATAATTCCTCTTGATCTGATCCTTAACCATGCTAAAACCCACTGTTGTACCTCTGAATATTATGGAATCTCCAAAGAGGATGGTAGGGAAACTTTTCTTTGATATCACTTTCGAAAATGATTCGAAAATCTTTGGTGGACTGTATAGAATGACCATGCCTTGCCTTGCTACATAATGGTTATGTAAAACATTACTTGTTTCTTGTGTTAATTTCACAGATAGACTAGCTATAGTCCAACCTTTGAAATCAATCACCCAAACCATCTCTTCTTGTTGCTTTGGCGAGTTTATAATGGCATTTCCTATACAATATACAAGATATTTTATCTGTCCTTTCAATGATGTTGTGTTGTTGAACCCTGGTCCCATAACAAGAATATTCCACCCATGTTTGTTGAGATAGTTTGAATTATAGACTTTACCTGCATATTAACTTCAAACCCTAGCTGACATGATTTTCCTTCTTTCAAACCCTTGGTGGTTGAGGCTCCAAATGATGGAAAACTTGCAATATGGTCAATGATGAATCTTGGATGAACTCACACCAATGAGGGATTTGGGTTTCCCTTTGAACCACCGAGAATCCATCATTAAAATAAACACAAAGCTCTCAAACATCTCAAAGAGAAAATAACTAAGCCATTCAAATGACTACCTCAAATCTCCTTTTAGAATCCTCTCATTAAGAATTCAGAAACTTTATTAAATTTTCTACTTCTAATATTCATATTAACTTGCAATTGGGAATAATTAAAAAGTGACCCCTTGTATAAATTTAATTTACTTGATCACTTTATGAATTAACCGTATATTCACCTTATATCTCCCAATTTTCGCACCTAACTCTTTAAAAGACTTCATTAAATTATTTAATACCTTATAACTCCCTAGATGCCAAAATAAAGTGTAATGCCCCCAATTTCAATAAACTGACTTAATTAAATTAATTAATTAAATGGTCCCAAAATTTAGATAATATTGTGAAGGACTTCTTTAATTAATTAATTTAGTTATGAAATAAAAGGGGCAAAATTAGTTAAATAATAACTAAGTATGTTGGCCTATTTGTATGCTTTGGGAAATTTTTTGGAGCACTTTATAAGAGAATGTTTGGTAGCATAGGAAATTATCATGGAGTTGATTTGTTTTCTGCCTTTGCAATTCCAATTGGAATTCAGTTTAAATGCAGTTTCAAATGTGCAAACCCTCCCTATTTTGTAATCGTAGTTTCAGTGGTCCACAACCATCCTAGTTTGTTGTTGAAGATATTGCTCAGATATTTCACTTTGTACTTTGTTGTCAGAACTATATCTACCGTGTGGAAATATAATTACAAATATCTAGTTCTTGATTATGCTCCACAGAGTTTCAGAGACAAGGATGTATTTCTTGTACGCATACGATTCAAAGCCAAAATTTAGGGGACGACTATTAAAAAGATAGGAAAATTTTATTATTTATTATATAGAGAGCAAATTTAAATATGCATATCATAAACCATAGACATTTTAGATGCTCAGGGCAATGAACATGGCAAATTAATAAGATTTATAACATTTTCATTTTAAAAGTATGGTGTATATATAGAAAAGGCTCAAGTTTCATTTATGAGATCAAAATGTCACAACAAGAAGTCCATCTACAATACTAAATAGTAAAACTATCAAACTAAACAAAAACATAGAAGTTCAACTCCATAATAATATGTACATAATAATTAAAATCAATAATGTATCTACAAATGATATATGCCAAATATATGGCTGTCCTATAGGGATCTAAATCAAGGTAATCATCAGAGCCAGGGTCTGAGTCACTGGTAGGGGTAGGTTGAGGGGTAGCTTGGTTGTTGCTACTCTTTTTTCTTCTTGCCAAAATTGAATGAAATGAAGGAAAGAGAGTTAGCCTTTTTAGCATCCAAAATAGGGTTTACAATGTTTTATTTGATATTAAAGACCACGTGGGTCTCGTCTATAACAAAAAAAGTAAAAAAAATGATTTTTTTGGACGTTTCTAAATTAATGGGAGTTAGGAGATAGATTCGAGTACTGAGGATGGTTAGAACATCCCCCGACTGTCGCTGATACCCCAATCTGTCCTCGAGTTTTGGAAACTTTGCATTTATGGTAAAAGGAAACATTTTTTTTTGGGGACAAAATTGGCATGGATTGGGGATGTCGAAAATCATCCTTGCATCCACAGTATGGTACGGGGACAGGAACAGAGGTTCCAGGCCAGGGGACGCATTCCTGTGGAACACAAGGTCTTGGCCATTCAATCTTATTGGTGTATATCTCTTGATGATTCAATCCTGTATCTACAATAATCTTATCAACAAAGGAATTATCTATGACTAGATCCTTCATTGGAAGTAACATTGTCATATAGAGTGTTTGGAAGTGTGCAGTCTACTGTTCTATATGAGTGGAACTTTATCGTCTAGAGTCGAAGGGTGCCAAGTGTTGTTGATAAAGGGCTGAAGGTGTTGAAGGTACTTTAGTCTTGGGTATATGCCGTCAAGTACTTCCCTTAGATACTTTGCCCTGAGGTATTTGTTCTCAAGTACTTCCTCAAGTGCTTTTCCCTCAGATACTTTTCCGTTGGGTATTTTCCCTTGAGTGTTTGTCCTCGGGTACTTTTCCTACAGGTTCTTTCCTCGAGTACTTCCCTCAAGTACTTTTCCCTTGGGTACTTTTCCTTCAGGTACCTCCCTCGGGTATGTTGCCTTCGGTTATTTGCCCTAAGAAAATTGATACATCGCAGTGGTAAGTGACATGTGATAGAATTTTGGGTACTGTATGATTGGGTACATTACAGTAGTATTAGAGCTGGTGATCTTGCCAGCTTGATGGGAAATTCAGATCGAATCTTGGCACCTAGTGATGGATTGGAAGATGCATTTAGGGAGCTAAAAAGAAGTCAGCAATGTCTTTGCTAAACCCTAGCAAGAGGACATTAGTAGATTGGCAAGACATCAAATGCATGGAAAATGGGAGAATAAAGGGCAACATGTCACACACACATCGAACCAATACAAGACTGACGATGCCAATTTTTCCTCCAAAGATTGAGGAACAAGAACTGCATTCAGTTGCCTCGGCTAAGTCACTGAAACAAATCAAGCAGGATTAGGTTGATGCGGGATGAATGACAAACATATCTCTCAAAAACTACATAGAATTGGGAATGGAGTATCCATCCTTCAAGGGTAATATTGTCTACACCAATAATCTATAAGATGGGAGACAGACAATTAGGTACTTAACACGATGAGATCTATGAAGGATGAAGTTATATGCCCACAACTTCATTGTAACCAAGAGAGGATTTGTACAAGCAAGAATCAACACTTGTCCCTTTGAATGTAGTACATCTAAATCTTCAAGGAAACCAAAAAGGTGAAGTAGATGCTTATAATGTCCCTTCTCCTTGCTTAAGTATTTGATGCTTAATGTAAATATTCTGCAAATTCTGCAACTAATTAAACTGATATAATACCTTCTTTGTATTGGAGATTGTCTTGATCAATTTCAAATTGAATATTGGTTCTTTCTTTCAAAGATAATAGTTTTGCAACAATATGTATATCCTGCTGTAAATTCGTATGAGGTGATGTATGCTAAAGAAGCAGACTTAGATTGTGTTGTGTGTTCTTTATCCACAAACATAACCTCCATAACTATGGCGCCCAAGGGACATTTCCATCTCTAGGTTGGCTAGAATTGCCCTCTCAAAATCAGCGCCCATTGGGAAATATAATAATTAGTAATTAAACTAACCAATCCTATTCATAGTTAAACTAAACAAGATTACCCTAAGGGAGACGCTGATTATGCTTGAGAACTGAACAATTATATTTATAGGCCCTTTAAAAGACATCATATGCATTAACAGATATGTACGATCTGTTTCATTAGACCAATGTGATTACAATGTTACAGAATTAACACTCCCTCTTAACTTGATAATCATACTGAGAGATAACATATCTAGCATCATTAATTAATATGAATAAGCATAGATTGATACTCTATATCTATTTGAATCCTCTACGCATTAGGTATCATTGAACACATGATACTATGTCATATTACTATACCTTTGATATGACTTATCACTTACACTAGTGATAATGATATTGCATGGAATGCAATATACAAGATAAAATCTAAAGAATAATTAAATTCTTCATTTATCCAAGTTGTGATTCATAGGTATTGGCTTTCCTATATCACAACATGATCCTGAGCTAAGATCTACCAAAACACAGGATAAATTCTGGAGAATAATGAAATTCTTCTTTTATCCAAGTTGTGACTCATAGGCATAGAAATGTCTACATCACAATGTGATCTTGAACTCATCTAGATCTAACAGTAGATTTCTACTATTCAACATATTATCTAAGAGATTGTCATCTCTCATAATGTCTTTTATACAAGTGTTCATTACCTCAGAAATTGTCACCTCTTAAATAATGGGTATAAATGGTGGAGCCCATAACAGTGAATAGCCTGACAATAAAATTATTTTATTAATAATTTAAAGATTACAAATGAATTACAATTCAACCATACCAAGTCTTTTCCTGAAGTGATCTATCTTCACTCTAGAGAGAGGTTTGGTGAGAATATTTGCTGTCTGATTTGTAGTGCAAATGTATTTTAATTTTACAGTATTCTTGTCCACCATATCTCTTACATAATGGTAAGGAATTTCGATATGCTTGGACCTCTCATGAAAAACTGGATTCACTGAAAGCTTGATGGAACTCTAATTATCACAATGAATAATCGTAGGATTCGTAGCTTGCCCAAATAATCCTACAAGTAACTTTCTAAGCCAAACTGCTTCCGAGAGGCCATTGTTGCTGCGATGTACTCAACTTTTATAGAACTTTGTGCTACTGAAGACTGTTTTCTGCATATCCAAGATATCATTGCTGATCCTAAACTAAAACAACATCCTAAAGTACTTTTTCTGTCTTTAACACTTCCACCCCAATCTGAATCAGTGGATCCATGTAAATCTAGATCAACTTTCTCATATTTGAGCCCAAGACTAAGAGTGCCTTTTAAGTATCTCATAATGTGTTTTATTACAACTAGGTGAATTTCCTTTGGCTCACACATAAACTAACTTAAGGCATTAACAACATAGCAAATATCAGGTTTTGTATTTACCAAGTACATAAGGGACCCAATCATCTGTCTATAGAGAGTAGAATCTATGGAAGGTGATTCTGCTACTTCTTTTTTAAGTTTATGTAGATTAGTCTCCATTGGAGAAGGCATAGACTTGCAATTGCACATTCCAAATCTCTTCAAAATATCTGATGCATACTTCTCTTGATTAAGTATAATGCTGTCACAATTCTACCGTATTTCCAGTCCTAGGAAGTAATGAAGGAGTCCCAAGTCTTTCATCTCGAATTCTGTGATTAGATCTTTCTTGCATTGATCTATGAGATGATCATCACCTGTTATTAGTAAATCATCAACATACAATATCAAAATTACCATATCATCTTTATCCCTTTTATAATATAAATTTCGATCAGCCTCATTTTCAGAGAATCCTAAGCCGGTGAGATACTTATCAATTCTTTCATACCAAGCCTTTGGAGCCTATTTAAGCCCATAGAGATCTTTCTTGAGCTTGCAAACAAAAATGCTAGGATCATGAGTTTCAAATCCTTCAGGTTGTTCCAAATATACTTATTCTATAATCTTTCCATTTAGAAATGCGTTTTTTTACATCCATCTGACGTAATTTCCATCCCTTTGATGCTGCAATGGCTAGGACTGCTCTTACAGAGGTGTATCTGGCAACTGGAGCAAAAGTTTCTTCATAATCAATCCCTTCTTTCTGAGAAAATCCTCTAGCTACAAATCTGGCTTTTTATTTTTCAATGCCACCATCAGCAACATGCTTTATTTTAAATATCCACTTGGAAAAAACAATAGATTTTTCTTTTGGTCTTGGAACAATTTCCCAAACATCATTCTTCATAATAGATTGGTATTCTTCTGTCATAGCTTCTTTCCAAGCTATATGTTTAATAACATTTGAAGTATTGGTTGGTTCTAATTTAGACAAATCATTCATGTTTGCTGTATAAATAGAAAATATTTTGGGTCTTTTGCTTTCTCTGACTGTTTTAGAAGGTGCGACAAAGTTTTGTGCTTCCTCGACTGTTTTAATGGCCCGAAGTGGTCTTTTCTTTGAATTTTGAGTTTCTCCAAGATTAAGGTTTTGAATTTCATATTCAATTTCTTCCATGTTCTCCCTCTGAGACTTAGATTCAATATTTCTTTTGGAACTAGGTAAAGGAGAGGGTTCTTCAAAACTTAGGGCTCTTTTGAATGCTAGATCTTATTCAAAAATTACGTCCCTACTAAGTTCAATATTTTATGTCCAGCTATGAAAATCCTATATGCTTTAGATGTTTCACCATTCCTTACAAAAATGACTTTCCTCCTGGACGGTTCTAACATAGTTCTGTTTTCTTTTGGAACATGGATATATATAGGGCACCCAAAAATCCTAAGATGAATTAGATTGGGTTTAACCTTAGTAAAGACTTCTTCAGGAGTTTTATCTCTAAGGTAGGAGTGAGGCCTTCTGTTTTGAATATAGACAACATTATAGAAGGCTTTTTCCCAAAGATAATATTCTAGATATTGATCAAATATCGTGGCTCTAGCAGCTTCTATAATTGTTCTATTCTTTCTTTCTGCTACCTCGTTTTGTTCTGGGTTATAAGGAACGGTATACTCCATCTTAATTCTTGTTTCTTTACAAAACCTTTTAAACAAATCTGAGGTGTATTCTCCTCCATTATCAGTTCTAAGAGTTTTAATTTTATGTCCTGATAAGTTCTCAGTTAATGTTTTACATTCTTTAAATCTCTTTAGGATTTCTTCTGATTCTTTGCATTTTAAGAAGTAAATCCAAGTTTTTCTAGAAAAGTCATCTATAAACAAAATATAGTACCAGAATCCTCCAAGAGAAGGAACTAACATAGGTCTACATAAATCTGAATGGATTAATTCCAAAACATTGTTGGTTTTTCTAGTGCTATCATGAAATGGACTTTTGGTGTTCTTATCCAGAGCACACCCTTTGCATATGCTTGAGTGGATTTTATTTAGTTTAGGTAAACCAGTAACCATCTTCTCCAAAGTTGATAAGGTTTTGAAATTTAAATGTCCTAATCTTCTGTGCCATATTTCATTTATGTCTGCAGCTTTATGAATTAAGGCTTGAATAGGTCGACTAGGTTTTGAATTTAATTCATACAAATACCCTTTTCTCTGACCAATCAATTTTGCTTTCTTAATTGAGGAGTTCTTAGCCCAGGTTATTACTTTTCCGTCCATGAATGCAACATTATGTCCATCATCTTCAAGTGCTGTAATTGAGATTTGATTTCTTTTTATTCCTGTTACATAGAGTACTCCTTTGAGAAGAAGAGAATTTCCTGAGTTTAGTTTCAAGGTGCAATTTCCAATTCCTTTGACGAAATGTGCTGAATTATCACCAATGGTGACTTTGCCATTAACCTTTTCTGATATAGAGTCTACTGCTTCTTTGTATCCTATAATATGTCTAGATGATCCAGTATCAATCACCCATGCTTTACTTGAGACTTCATTTGATAGTGACGAATACAGTACATGATTCTTAGGATGATAGTTATCTTCTTCCCTAGTAACATTTGTATAGTTCACTTGTTGTTTAGAATTCTCAGGACAATTAGATCTGTAGTGTCCAAACTTTTCACATTTGAAGCACTTTATTTTGGATAGATCTTTCTTAGATTTTTCATTCTTTTGATTACCCCTTTTCTTCTTGAAATGCTTCTTCTTGCCTTTATAGGAGATTGTATTAAGAACATGAAGTTCTTCATCTTCCGTTTTCAATTTTGCTTCTTTCTTTAGTTTTTTGAATTTTTCCTGAAGACAATTTCCCTTAAGTCTATTAAAGTCAGGAAGTTTATCTTTGGCACTTACTCATTGTGCGAAAGTTTCCTATGAATCTGGTAATCCATCTATAGCCATCAATATTAGTTCCGTGTTACTAATGATGGTTTCTATACTTGCGAGTTCATCTCTTAGGCTAGCAACCCTTAGGAAGTAAGAATTAATCGATTCTCCTTTCTTTATTTGAATGTGATTTAGTTGCCTTTTTAGTGCGAGAACTCCTGTTGCATTGTTAACCTCATATGTAGTGAGTAGTGCATTCATCATAGAAAATGTTGTTTGATGTTTTGTTAGCATAGGTACGATATCATTTTTCATTCCATCTAATATGATCTGAATGGCTTTTCTATTTCCTTTACTCTAAATAAATTTATGAGATTCAACAAGAGGTTGTTTGGATGCTGAATCAACAAATTGTTTTACATCATTTTCTTCAAGAATCATCATAATTCTGAATTTCCAAGCATCAAAGTGTTCTTTCCCATCAAACCTGTCCTCGGGTCTGATTGTGTATGCCATTGAAGATAGGAGAATGATGCTAGATATATATCAAGTCTGATTATGTAATTTGCAGAGCTTAGGTTCAACTACTAGAGCTTTGATACCATGTAAATATTCTGCAAATTTTGCAACTAATCAAACTGATATAATACCTTCTTTGTACTAGAGATTGTCTTGATCAATTTCAGATTGAATATTGGTTCTTCTTTCAGAGATAATAGTTCTGCAACAATATGTATATCCTGCTGTAAATTCATATGAAGTGATGTTTGCTAAAGAAGCAGACTTAGATTGTGTTGTGTGTTCTTTATCCACAAACATAACCTCCATAAATATGGTGCCCAAAGGGGCATGTCCGTAGAAGTGACATGTCCCTCTCTAGGTTGGCCAGAATTTCCCTCTCAAAATCGGCGCCCATTAGGAAATATAATAATTAGTAATTAAAGTAACCAATCCTGTTCATGGTTAAACTAAACAAGATTACTCTAAGGGAGATGCTGATTATGCTTGAGAACTAAACAATTATATTTATAGGCCCTCTCAAAGGCATCATATGCATTAACAGATCTGTATGATCTGTTTCATCAAACCAGTGTGATTACAATGCTACAGAATTAATACTTAAAACCTTTGACTATTGTTAGTATATGGAAAAGATAGCACAAACATATATGAGTATGAAACAATTATTAGCAATTCACAAGATAAATAATTATTATCAGCTAAGTACTGATTCCCATACTAAACCCACCTAATCCTTAGAAGGAGACTCTACATAGATTTACCTAACCCTCTGAGTAAAAAAAAATCTCAATTAGGCAACCATCATATTAAGTGTGTGCTCTACGGCCTTTGGGATCTCTATTTATGGGTGCATTCATTAACAATACATACTTGATAGAGATCATACCTCTAACCAAACCTCTTGTCTCTAACATATGCATATGATTAACTACTACAATATATTGTCTCTAAGAGATTCTCTACAAATCTATCTCCGAGTTTTGATTTGGAATCCCAACATTCAATCAAGAATGGCCTTGAATTTCTAAGTTCTCTTAAAATAAACTCAACATTCTAATGAGTACCCTTTACCAATTTCTTACTTGGTCTCTATGAGAACTATAAAGTTCTCATCTCAAGCATGATTAACAATCCTTGATTGATAGTTTATCTACCATATGATTCATATTAATTTTTGATATGAAAGTATTTAATGAAACATACCTTTGGTTCTGTTTAGTTATGCACTGTATATTCTTTCTCAAAATATATATTATTTTAATTCTCTATATTCCTTCTCAAAATATATATTAATTTAGTTCTCTATTTCCTCTACTTCTGATGGTTCTGCAATCCAACCCTCTTTGAATATAATTGTTTTCTAGTTCTCCCATATCTTATTTGTCATCTATGTCCTTTTGAAAAGTCACAACCCTTCATAATCACAATCCAAAAGTCACAACACGTCATAATTACAACCCTTTTAAAGAGTTGCAATATATTTTAACCTTTTCAAAGAGTCGCAACCATTCATAATTACAACCTTTTCGAAGAGTCACATCCTTTCATCATTTCTACCTTTTGAAAAGTGCCTTTCCTTATTATCTTCTCATTCTTTTCCCCTTCCATTGATCCTTCTTTTACTCCTATCTCCTCCTCCCTTTTCTTTAAAATGAACTCTCCTCCCTTTTATATCTTAATTTGAAGGAGTCACATCTCTTTATTACATGTCTCTTGACTTTTTCATTAGATTTAGTCAATTTATATTATTTAATATTATACTATTTATTTTGTGTTTCTTATTATTTATTATTAAATCCTCCTTAGAAAGGTAACAAACTTTCTACATTATTCTCTCTTTTATTAATTTAATTTATTCATTCATTTATTGGAATTTTATGATTTAATTTTTTTTCTCTCGGTAATTGTTTAATTATTATTATTATATTGCTTTTGATTGGAGCTTTGAATCAGTGGAGTCACATGTGGGAGACCCCATCCCCGTGGTGATTACACAACCATTAGCACTATGGCATGAATGCCTGACTAGATGTATACATTTACACATTTGTTTTTGACACCTTATAGCTCCCGAAAGCAATCAGCCAACATCACTCATGGAAAGAAATACATCATGACTCCCGCCCCCAAACCTTCCTTATCACTTTGAGATTTAAATTCCTTATGCCTCCCCTCTTTATCTCTCCATAATAGTCTCCTTATTGCTCCAAGAAACTACGTCCTTATAGCGCTCAAACTGCTTATCACTCCAATGCATTTCATGATAACTCCCAAATCTCCCTTATCACTCCAATAAATCTCCATGTAATCCCCTTATCACTCCAAATCGATCGTCCTTATAACTCCCCTCCTCAAGTGCCAAATCACCCCACTGAGCAGCCATATAACCTTCCAAACTCTATCACTCCAAGTACGGCAAAAACTTATCACTCTAGCGATGACTTGTCATCAACGACCCCTTTAGCACACACCATTGCAGGAGTCAAATCGCCAACACACGCAACACCCCCAAACATCACCAAGACTCGGTACAAACCACGTCACAAGCACATTAGTCTGCCAGTGCAAACACCAACAATAGCCCACATAAATCATAGTATAGGGCCCATTCGTTGTATAATAGAGAACCACCTGACACATCGGGCAAACCAAACACCGTACACCAACATTCCTCTAGGACACACTTGGACATGGGTAAGAGAGTGAATCGAATTGAGAACCACCCTATCAATAGGGCATGCGACTTGTCATCGCACCATGGGGTCATCCCTCATTATTTAATTGTTTTAAATCATAACCTAAATATTATTTTATTGATAATAGATTATAAATGTTTAATTATTATCTCTTTTTAAAAAATATTTTCTTAAATGATTTTATTATCATTTTTATAATAAAATTATATTATCATTATTTTTTCAAAAATATTGTATTATCTAATTATTAAAAAAATGTATTTGAAAATGGGGACATGCCAATGCTTTCATCGAGCCAACACTCATCAATCAACTTGATGGAACTGTGGGCTCTATTTGTGATCCTTCGAATGAGTGGCTCTAGTAGTGGTTGATCAACTTCATGGAGTTGTTGATTCTACCGATGATGTCTTGCAAGAGAAATCTCTACAGTTGGTTGAATATGGAGTTTACAGTTTGGTCGGGCATGAGGCGTGCATGATTGCAATCTCCTTGTAAGGGGCTTCCTCACGGAAACAAGTTGTACTTGAGCTATGAGATTCCATAAGAGATTGATGGGCATGATAGCATGAAGGCTGTGGGATCTTGATGACTCGGGCATGGTAACATTTACATCAAAGTGGAATAGTGGAAGCTTGATGGTGATTTACTCTTCTCACCTACATCTTAGTACATACATGTGATCATGATGCAACATGGAGATTTTAGTGGATATAGCTACCAATGACCATACATAGTTTGGGATCTTGGAGTTTACTAATTGCTTGAGGACAAACAGTTTTTGGGTGGTGAGGACTGTAATGTTACCTATTTTAATGAAGTGACTTAATTAAATTAATCAAGAAGTGGTCCCAAAATTTAAATAATATTAAAGGACTTCTTTAATTAATTAATTTAGTTATAAAATAAAAGGGGCCAAATAATAAAATAATAAATATGTCAGCCTATTTGTAAACCATTGGGAAACTTCTTGGAACTCTTTATAATGCAGTGGTTTAAAGTGTAGGAAAGTAGCATGGAGTTGATTTGTCTTGTCACTTGTATATTTGCAGTTCTAGTTGGACTTTAGTTTGTATGCATATTCATAGGTGCAAGATCCTCTCTATTTTGTTATCATAGTTTGGTGGTTCACAACCACACAAGTCTACCTTTAGAGATATTACTAAGATATTCTAGTTTGTACTTCATTGTTGGATCCATCTCTACTGTGTGGAAATATAATTACAAATATCTTGTTCTTGGCCATTAAATGTTGTTGGTGTATACTTTGTCTTGATGATCCATTCTTGTATGTGCAACAATGTTATTGATGGAGGAATTATCTACAGTTGGATCCTTCATTGGAAGTAACATTCTCGTATGGAGTGTTTGGAAGAGTGCGACCTACCTTTTTTGTACAAGTAGAACTCTACTGTTTGGAGCTAAAGGGTGTCGAATGTCGTTGATTGAGGGATAAAGGTCTCAAAGGTACTTTGGTATCGGGTATTTTCCCTCAAGTACTTATGTAATGTCCCCATTTTTTTTTTGAGTACGACATGGGCTAGGCCACATATATAGGTGAGAGTGGAACTTAAGACCTATATGAATGGCACCCTCGTTCTCCGCTAGACCATTTTTCAGTTGCATTAGAGTCAATGGATTGAGCCTATCATTGGGCCCTTGTAGGCTGATATAGGTCATTAGAGGATCTTCTTGTGGGGTTATTTGGCTCTCCAATGGCCAATTGTGAGTTTTGGCTTTGTTCTAAGGGACTTACTATCTATAGTAAGTCAATAGATGACTCCAATGGGCTCAGATGATTTAGAGGAGTTAGATGATGCTTTCAGATGTTATTTCTGACTTTTGGTTTGGGATCCAAGATTAAGTCACCTAGTCAGAGTCATTAATCTTTTATTGTCAGGATCATGTGATCTCAAATTTTTGATTTTGGTGTTGTTAGGCCATTTTCGCAAGTTGGGCGCACAATTCGTAATAATTTAATTATATTTACTAAGGTTGCTATTTTAATTGAAATTGTTTAATGGGCACCTTAGTGTTATAGCTCGTTGGAATCGAGATGAAAAGTTCAAAATTATCAACACATAAAATGAGAACCTTTTGTGTCAGAATATTATTACATTAATGAAAATTTTATATTTGGAGAAATGAGAGTTTAAATAATTAAAGTGACTTTATTGTTTGTCAACTTTAAATTGTAAAATAAAGTTGCTATATGAGAATTGAAGTCTTTTAAGTGAAAAGTGTAAACATGAAGCCACTAGTTGTTTGATGTAAAGGAGAAGCCATTTGAATTGAAATATTATAAAAACAAGCTCTTGGAGATGGATATTCATTCTTGAGCATTTTATTATTTGGTGTTGAGTAGTTTGAGGGTTAGAGCTGAAGAAATTGTGAATTTTTTTGGGGACTTTTTTGCACTTTTAATTGGTTTTCAATTGCCAATGAATTGTGCTATTTTTTGTTGCTATTTTGGGATTGAATTGCTGAATCAATCCATAATGCGAAGATAATGTGACTCTTGGAGTTTGATCTAAGGAAGAACGACTGCGAATACAGTGAATTTTGAGGTATTGGAGGGTGTTTTGACTGCCATGTGTGCAAGTGTGGAGAATGCAGGCCTAGGAAAAGCTGCAATCAGTAATCAAAGGGCCAATGTTGATATTTTCAACATAGTGTCTGTGTTGGTGTTGGAAGGGTGTTGTGAAACATTAGAGGAGGATTTATGTGTTTTATTTTGAGTTGGAGACTGTCGTCGGTAGAAACTGTAGCCGATAGGGTGTTGTCGTCGGTAAAGATTTTGTAACCGATGGGCCGACGGGTTTATGTCATCGGTAAAGATTTTGGTTGATGGGTAGATTAGGATTTTGTAGCCGACGGACTCTTCGGGAAGGTTCGGCAGAAAGTACTTATACCCCATCTGGGTACATTGTAAATCATCTTATCTTATCGGATCTTATCCTATGCTTTGTACGTAACCTGTTGGCATATGCGAATAAAGGAGTACTGTTGCTGTTTGTGTTCATTATCTGTGTGCATTTCTTAATTAACCTATGCAGTAAACATTTGGCGCCGTTGCCTTATGAACCTGGAAGGTGGGAGGAATGAAGATTAATGCCAAATCAGCTTAACAAGGATCGAATACTGCGCAAGAAAATTTAATTTTGTCGCAGCAAGCCGAACGCCGAAGGAGATTCCAAAAGATTGCCGACGGAAACAGGAGTGTGGAAGAATTGTTGGAGGAGACTCGACAACGGGTGGAATTGGTGGAAGAAGCACGAGAGGAGTTTTTGAATTTGTGTTCGTCAAGAGAGGAGAATCCAAACGGAAGAGCATTGACTCGCACGGCTCGGAGTGCCGACGGAGCAAGAGCGTGGAGTGAACTCTTCGTTCGGGATACACTTTCGCAGGGGACAACTTTAGAAGGTCCTTCTTCACCAATGTTTGCAGTTGTTGAGACCGCGGGAGAACAGTCCGCCGGTGTGGGAGTGCAGACCGCGGGTGTGGGAGAGTAGACTGTCGGTGTGGGAGTGCAGACCATCGGTGTGGGAGAACAGTCCGCCGTTGTGGGAGTGTGGACCGCCCGTGTGGGAGAACAGTCCGCCAGTGTGGGAGACCAGTCCGTCGGTGTGGGAGTGCAAAGCCACGGTGTGGGAGTGAATAGTGCCTGTTTACAAAAAACCAATTATGATGGCGGGACCAAAAGAAAAACTGCCGAAGTTCGATGGCGATGGTACGACCGATCCCATTCGACACTGCAAAACATGTGAAACAATTTGGAGGGAAAATGGCATAACTAATGAAGACGAGTGGATGAGGCAATTTTCGGCCACCCTACGGGGCGTGGCAATTGACTGGTTTACTAATACAGATCCACATACGCTAGACAGTTGGAATAACATTAAAAAGGAGTTTTTGGCTGAATTTCAACTGTTGCGCGATGATAATGAAATTGTAGCAGAGATCTTCAATACTAAGCAGGGGAAGAATGAAATTGTCTGTGTCTATGCCAGGAAATTAAAAGACTTGATAAACAAAATAGAAAATAAGCTGGCAAACGGACTTCAGAAAAGATGGTTTGTGGAAGGTCTACGCCCAAACTTGCAGAAGAAAATGAAAATTGTGCTGTCGTTGTCATACACGGAAGCTTATAACAGAGCATTGAACCTCGAAAGTGAGCTAAAGACAAAGAAGAAGAAGAAGACTAGCTCATCAGATTCTGATAACGACGAGCCTTCTAGAGAAGATAACAACGACGATGAAGGTAGCAGCAAGAAGGTCTGCGCCCTACAGAAGGACATAATCCACATGATGAAGGAGTTTAAAAATATGCAGAAGGAGACAAAGGGCAGTGAGCTGTGGTGCACGGAGTGTAAGACCGATGGTCATACTAAAGGATCCTGTCCAAAGAACCAATTCTGCGACATTTGTCAGATCATGGGCCATTCGACCAAGGAATGTCCCTTTAACATGAAGACCAGAGGATCTCCGCAAGTACTTACACAGGAGGCTTCCCCGTTAGGTTGTAACGGAAACACCAACAATGCAGGTGCCACGTCGAGAGGATATAGGAATAATAGCAGAGGGCAAAACAACAATAACAATGCGAACAATAACAATAATAATGGTGGGAGGAGTCAAATTTAGTATGATGCGAATGGACGGCCGATTGTTCAATGCCGAACATGTAATTTGTGGGGTCATTTTGCACGGGATTGTACAATAGTGAATACACCCAAACTATTATGCAGATGGTGTGGACCCGGCGATCACGAAGATTCCAAGTGTCCAAAATCCGGAGTAAACTTGATCACTGTCGGGACGGATGAGGAAGAGGTTCTGGCAATTATGCGGAAGCAAGCAAAAGAATACCCGGACCCCACCGAAGAAAAGAGGAAATTTGTGGAAGCATGGGCAGAGATTGAAAAAGCATCGCAGGCGGAAACATCTCAGTTGAAGGACACCACCGACACTTCGGCGAGGAATTCCGTGGAACAAAACATGGTACGGAAAATTTTGCAGACAGAGGTACTAGTCAAGATAAATGATTTGCTTCTCACAATGCCTTAGCTCCGATCTGCTCTCACAAATATTATGCCAATTCCTAAGTTACTGGGAGAACCAAGTCGAGGGAAGGAAAAGGAAATTGCTGCAGGCAGAGAAGACCAAATGTTGCTGGCCCTCACATCCGGATGGCATCTTGCGGTCGTCGAGATGGGGATCCTCGGACATGTTCTCACGGACACAATAGTCGACCGAGGGTCCGACGAAAATGTCTTACCTGAGGAGACTTGGAAGAAGCTTGGACAGCTGACATTGTGGCCTCCTAAATTTCAGTTGCTAACAGCGGATCAACACGGCATTAAACCTCTAGGCATCCTCATGGCACAGCTGGTAACAATTGGCACTTAGTCGTTCCTGCTGGATTTCTTTGTGATTCCGTTGAAGAGAAAAGGATACGACGCCATCCTGGGCTGTGGATGGCTTATTGAAGCCAGAGTCCGACACGACTGGAAGAAGAACACCTTATCACTGGAAAGTAAAGGCCGACGATTTGTCATTGATCTGCACACCCAAATGGTCGGGGAAGAGGCCCTGTCATCAGATTCTGAAGAAAAGGATGAAGGCAGACAACGTATGGAACCAGATCAGGAGGGAGTCCTGCGGTTGGACGGAGGCTCAATAGATGACGATTTAGACTCAGTGAATGGTCTCTTCCACTGGTAGATGGAGGACTACGAACTGTTTCACATCTGCAATGTACTGTCAATGGAGGAAGGTCCACGGGGGAATGAATTTTCAAATGAGTTTACCGAGGTAAAGGAGGGGGAGGCACCGTTGGATGTTACACCCGCTCATACATTCAGTGAGGGGGAGACAATTAAGTATAATGAAGCCACACTGCAAACAATGAATTTGGGAGATGAGGCCGATGAGTCAACTTTGAAAAAAGTGGAGCTGCAGCAGAATGAATTAGAGGAGATCGAGGTTACTGTGAAAACAGTGACAAAGCAAGAGCTCTCGGAGAAAATGGAGATCAATGAAATGGTGGAGAAAAAAACTGAGAATGAAGAAAGCGAGGGCAAGTGTAAGAAGAGTAAGAAAAGAAAGCGAGCGAACAAAGTAAAAGGAGGAGAAGTGAAGAAAATCACAAAGGAAGATAGAGAAGGGAAGAAAATACCATTGGAAGTAAAGAAGAAAACCATAGTGGAAGGACATACGAAGAAAATCATAGAGGAAGAGGGAGAAGTAAAGAAAATCACACAGGGAGAAGGACAGCTGAAGACAACGAAGGTTGATGGAAAAGTAGAGAAGAAACCAGATGATGATTGAAGAGTGAGCGGAGTCTGCCCGGACAGGGGTCCCACAGACTATTTTGTGGACACCTTTTTCGTGGGCTGTGTCTCCATGAGAAGTCTTTTGTTCCTCGCAGCCTGCCTTTATCTCCCGCGAACTTTTGTTGTGTAGATGGCTTTCTATTCTCCGCGGATTGCATCTTGGTGTTCGCGGGCTCATCTTGTTCATTGGCGGCTTCACTTTTTCAACCACGGCGTAGTGCGGCTTTTTCCTGTCTTTTGCAGATTCTTCTGCAGGGTGCATTGTGATTGCGGGTTGTCTTCATTCTTCCTCGGTGGCATCTTCTTCCACCCTTGGTGGTGTTCTTTCTTCCGCAGTTTTCTTTATTTCTTGCACACTTACTTCTCTATCCGTGAATGGCTCCCTAGTTCAGCGGGTGGCGTTGCTATATATCTTTCAACTCCCTCGTTGTTGTGGAATGGCGAAGTGTGGAGGGAAAATTGAGTTGTATTTTTTTATTTGAAAAAAAAAGAAAAAAAGAGGGTGACAGAGTCCTGTCTGCGGACTCACCCCACGAAACACTGGCCTGTGGGCAGTGTTGCCGTGGGCCCGCAGACAGATCCTCGCGGGCTACCTCAATCTCGTGGATGCCTTTATTTCGTAGACTGTTCCCGCAGTGTTTAATTGTCTTTTGCGGGCTTTGTTATCCCACAGTCCTCTTTCCGCGTCAACTCATCCCGTGGACTTCGGTGATCCTGTGCGTGGAAAAAAAAAACCTTCCACAGAGCTCCATCTTCATTCCCGCGGATTTCTTGCTTCCGCATTCAAGTAATAAGGCCAGAGGAACACTATTCTGGTCATCGGAGGTCGTGGATTCGAGCATAGCAGGGATACATTGACGGCTTTGAAGTGAGTTGTGTCTGTTCGTGAACCATTTAACTCCGGCAACGCTTTATTACCTTCCGTGGACGTCGAAAGAAGTATTTTTTTCCCGCATGACATATTCTTCTCTTTCACAGAGTCGGTATTGTTTTCCGCAGGCATGCAGTTTCAGTTGGCAATCTATGACAGTGTATTGTTTTTTTTACTGCTTGAATGGGGACTTCCATTTTCGAGTGGGCATAGGGGAATTCATAAATAAGTTGCAGACAATCAAGATGCCGAAGAAGGGTGACAGGTGGTTTGCTAAAAAAAAAAAAAAGAGACGACAGATTCAAGCAGTTCGGAATGAGTAATGCACAATGTCAAAGGGAAGGGGAAGTATCAGCGATTGCCAGATAGAGTGTGGGATCAGAAGAAATCGCAAAAATTGTGTTTCATGCAGTTTTGTGTGAGCCCCGCAGGGGCATTGCCCCTCGACCCCGTCGGGGGCATTGCCCCCTGAACCCCCAGTCGTTGCGGATATCAATTGTGGGAAGTGTGACCAGTTGATGAGACCTGGAGCTGCTGCACGCATGGAGTGTCTGTGTACTATAGGCACTTGGAGTGGGTGTTGGACGTGAGGCTATCTTGGTGGATGCGTAGAGAGCTCGGGAGGAGTTGATCATCCAATTGAAGACAGTTTAGCAACACTTGACTCAGTGTACCTAAAGTTGGCAGCATAGGTGGCTATCAAGGTCAACTTGACTAAGAAGATAGTATTATGTTGGCAGAGGCTATAGATGCATCGTGGGTTGGAGACCAGTTTGGTGCAGGCACAAAACAAATGTGAAAGGGACTTGGAGCTGCTGCACGCATGGAGTGTCTGTGTACTATAGGCACTTGGAGTGGGTGTTGGACGTGAGGCTATCTTGGTGGATGCGCAGAGAGCTCGGGAGGAGTTGATCATCCAATTGAAGGCAGTTTAGCAACACTTGACTCAGTGTACCTAAAGTTGGCAGCATAGGTGGCTATCAAGGTCAACTTGACTATGAAGATAGTATTGTGTTGGCAGAGGCTATAGATGCATCGTGGGTTGGAGACCAGTTTGGTGCAGGCACAAAACAAATGTGAAAGGGATGTGACAGAAGCAGATTTATCTTGTTATAGTTAGTCAGTTAATGTATTTAGTGTGTTAATTTGTCTCGAGGATGTTGTAATTGTTGTTCGGAGATGACTTTTTCTTTTGGGGGGGATGATGTTGTCGGCAGAAATTGTAGCCAACAGGGTGTTGTCATCGGTAAAGATTTGTAGCCGATGAATAGATTAGTATTATATGTGGCCGATGGACCCCTTCTGGAAGGTTCGGTGGAAAGTATTTATACCCCGTCTAGGTACATTGTAAATCATCTTATCTTATCGGATCTTATCCTATGCTCTGTATGTAACCTGTTGGCATATGCGAATAAAGGAGTACTGTTGCTGTTCGTGTTCATTATCTGTGTGCATTTCTTAATTAACCTATGCGGTAAATAGAGACCAACATTACCTTCTGCTAAATCAGGTTTAGTAAATGATGATTACAGTAATCAAGTAGTTTCATTGTATGTACTTGCATACATTGCATTTGTCCCATAGTAAAATATAGAAGAGAGTAATTGTAATTTAAATTTCATATGTATTGTCATATATTTTATATTTTGGAAAACACAAATATTTGAAAAACACAAAAAAAATCCATTCTAGTAAACAAGAAAACTAGTAAATAGGGAAACTAGTTGAATAGCATGGCTAATTTGAGGAAGCAAACAAATACCATGATGGAAATCAGGAAGTGATGGAGGAATTGCTTTCAAACCTGACAACCATAGATTGTTGTGTACAATATATGACATATTTTAAAAAAAGGTTTGCATCA
Organism: Cupressus sempervirens; assembly: GCA_028749045.1. Taxonomy (NCBI): domain Eukaryota; kingdom Viridiplantae; phylum Streptophyta; class Pinopsida; order Cupressales; family Cupressaceae; genus Cupressus; species Cupressus sempervirens. The sequence continues at coordinate 412,565,258 of CM053784.1, forward strand.
CAAAATAGAAAGAAAAAGAAACAAGGGGTCTTTCTAGGTGGGACATCCAGAAATCTTTATAATGAAAATTCTCAATAGTTAGTGACCAACAGGTAGCTAATCGCATGGAAATAAGATAAGATAAGATATGATAATAATATTAATGTCCAACGAAAGACCAACAAAAGGTCTATGGGATTGAAAGATTACAACAAGAAATTTGAAAACAGCAGGAACACCAAATGGTGTCCAAGAAAAGCGTACAACAAAAGCAAAGAAGAAGAAGAGAGATAGAAAGAGGCGCAGAGAGAGAGGCCAAGACAAAGACTAGGAGTCCTTTCTTGGCAAAAAGAAATCAGTCATAGAAGGATACGATTGCCAATGGATAGGAACTCTAATCTGTCTTTGCGAGCTCGTAGAGGAGTGCCGCTGATGTAAGCATCCAGTATGGGGTCTGACAAATCTGGAATGAACAAAAGAAAAATGGTCATAAAAATCAGATTTACATTTAGGAAAAAGTGGGCGCTCAGTTCTGATTTTTATCACAGCAGTCATGTGTGTGGACATATTGAGGGCATTGATGATAGGGAAGGCGTGGAGGATGTTGTAGGTATCACTATGAGTTGTGGTTCACCTAATGAGAGTTAGTTTTGAGGATTTCATGGAAAATGCGAGTTCTCCAACTTCTAATTTCTATGACAGCAGTGAGTCATGTTTCCAACAGCATGTGGTATCAGAGAGTGTATAGGTAGAGGATGTTGGTACTCTTGATTTGTGTACTAGTGATATTATTTATATGGATGACTCATGTTTTGGTGATTCTGATTTTTCATATCAGACTTTAATAATGATTTAAAGATGTGATTGGTTGATGGTAGGTCTCATGATCGTGATCACAAGGACTTGCAGTTACATGGGGAGTGAAAGCATGTGTAGAGATTGATATGGTAACAACTTCTACTTATTCAGATGAGTCATTCATCAAGGTACCCAACAACAATATCTTGGTTGTTGATGTGTGCAAGGATGATAACACACAAGGTTATGTGTCATGAGGTGAGTGATGCATATACAACTTCCTATCACAATGCTGTGGGCCAGATAGCTTACATGAGAGTTAGGAAGTTTAGAAACACCATGTGGCTGGGCAATTGAGGGTGAGTGATAGTCAAATTGCTACAACTATAGAGCATTATGACATTACCCATTAGATGTTAGCTACCTATGGATGGGGTACTCTTGTGACAGATGAGCATTGTGATAACAATCTTTTCCTTGTAGAGTTTCATACCCTTCAAGAGGCCATCAAGGTAATGAAACACAACTATTTGCAGCTATTGGCCAATATAGACTACCTTCTCAAGTAGGGTTGCACTTGCTATGATGCCTTGTTGCGAAAGGAAGAGGAGGTAGTTGCGCTCACTCATGAGCTTAAGGTGACTTTTGAGATATTAGAGAGCACCTAGTTGGCTCTTTAGGAGTCACAGTTACAGTTAGAGGAGGTTATCATGAAGTTGAGCCAGGTATAGACTTCCCCAGTTGCAGTTTCAATTCAGCTAACTAATGTGGCAATTGGTGATGAGATGATAACCATGAGTTGCAGTGACGATGTGACTACATCTTTTATTGATTTAGATGCAGTGGACTCGGTGTTACATCCCAAATTTTGACCTATTTTAAAAATTGTTCATAGCTGTTGGATTTAACGGATTTTTTTTTTCATGATCATGTGAAGTAGGTAGTTATTTGTATCCGTTGAATTAACTGAAAATGGAGATGGCTGTTAACCATTATTTGTTATATGATGATTATCCATTGCTTGATTTTGGAATTATGTTTATATGAAAATTATTATGGAATTGTTAGTATGGTAGAACTGTTTCACAAATGATTATAGGAGAAGATGAAGGGGGGAAGCATTGTTAAACGAGATCATCGGAATGGGATACTTGTTTAGTCCAGCCAACAGGATTGACAGGTATGACCTTAAATTTCTTTGGTAAGGACCTAATGACTTGAACACAGGAAACATTTGTGGGACCCGCATGAGCTATTAAATAAATAATTTAAGAAACATAAAATGATTTAAGAAACATAAAATAATTTAATTAAAATATAAAACGTACCTCAAAAGATTTTAAATGATCTTTCACCATATATATATATATATATATATATATATATATGTACGTACATATAGATATAAAAATGAAGTGGCACCATTATATTATTTTCTTATAATAAAATGATGCCACCTCACTAAAATATTTACATGAACGTATATAAATACAAATTATAATAATATTCAAATTATAACCTTCCAACTCTTTTTCCATCTTTTATTCTTTTCCTTGTTTGTAACTGATTAAACACTTGGTGTATTAAATTAATAAATATTATTATGTTACGGAAGCCAAGGAGTCACATCATTTTCCTTTTTATTGAAGCCATGAGAGGAAGGTGGACATCTTTTTCCAAACACCCAACTACCTTGTTCATGCTACGATTTTCAGTAATCATTTCCGTCTCCTCCATAACACCCAATTACATTCTTCTTAGGTGCTGATATCTCTACTAATACTAGTCTATATCTTTTCAATAATCCTTCCCACGATTTCATGCCCATTAAGATATTCTGCCGAAAATCGTGAGTTCTCTTTTGTTGGAGCTATGTTAGATATTTTGCAAGTAAAGGTGTGGCGAAGTAGTTGAGTGTTCAATAAGACATTATCTTCAAATTGTCTAGGTTATGTGAAACACCTGAAACCAATATTTCCAATTTGATTTCCTTGTACAAAAGGTGCAATAACATTGAATTTCATAGCAGTAAGCTACAGTATTTATCATGATGATATCTTGTTTGATATTACAGATTTGATCCTCTTTTTAATTTAGCTTTGTTCATGGCAAGTGAAAGCCAAGTAACCATAGTATGAATCCATAAATCATTATGCCAATGGAGATTAGAATTAAACAATAATTTCTGCAATCTTTAAGAATATTTTTCTCAAATCACAAATTGTGATAAGCTGGAATATATATATCAATCATGAAATAGTTGAGAACCAACGGATAGAGTAGATTGCTCTAAGATTCAGTGCCTAGGACTCACTAGTTGTATAGCCATCGAAAAGGTGTAGAGGTGACATGAAATCTACAAAAGATAGAGAATAAAAGTCAGATATAAAGAATTAAAAACATTTTATTAAATAGCTCATGCTCGTCCCTAATAATGTATCCTGTTCTCAAGTCGAGCGATGGTGATCGGGTCGTTGAACCCATCATAAATCCTTGGCCAAGGTAGTTTAAAGGCATGTTTGCCATCTAAGGATCACTTGATGTCAGTGGTGCCAGTTATGCAGACATGTCTGTTTCATAACTATGTGGACATTCTAAACACTAGGATGCTTAGATGGCTAGACTAAGAACATCCCAAGTCTGATCTAAGGTAGGGAGGGCCTTTTTAATTCAATAGATTGTGTGGGGATAAGTATGGTCTGAGGTTGGGAGGTTAAGCCTAAGTCAATACTTCTCCTTTTACCGAAAGCCGAGGCTTGCACAACTAGCTAAAGAATCACCCGATGATACTTGTATGTTCTATTCTTCTTTCCATGATAAGCATTTGCTTACTTGTATGTAGAAAAGATAGTTAATCATTAATCTAGTTATTTTGAGTTGATCATAGATACAATTATTTTCAGTTAATTGTTTCTCTAGTTATTTTCAGTTGATCATAGATACAACTATTTTCAATTAATCGTTAATCTAATTATTTTCAATTGGTCATAGATACAGTTATGTTCAGTTAATTGTTAATCTAGTTATTTTTAGATAAACATTAATCTAGCTATATCAGTTGATCATTGATATGGTTATCTCAGTTGAACATAGATAATTCAGTTAATTGTTGATAGTTAAAATAATTAATGTCATATGAAAAGGAATTCAATTATCTATTCAATGAATCTCTTTATAAACTGTCTTTGTTTTTGTTATGAAAAACTGTTTGTTATAGTTGGGTTGTGTATATTGATTTAGAGCTGCAAAGAGCCTCTTGTATTATTCTTCAGTAGTCAACACATTAACAGATGGTGCAAGACAGGTTATTGAGAGTCCTTGTGAGGTAGAGGTGGACTTGTCAATAAGTTTTGTGATAGTTCATGGCACTACTTCCTCTTCTTCACATAATATATGCAGTGTATCATTTGGTTGGGAGGTTGATTCTCATGTTGGCTTCTTTCCCTCTAGAAACAATCTTGTTATATCATCCCATGCAGTAGATTCTATTCGATACTTTGTTGAGCCTCATAGATGGAGGGACCAATTGAGGGTTTTAGGGGAGAAGGTTGATTCAACCTTGTCTTGTTTTGACTATACACATAAATATGTTGAGTGCCTACTTTGGAGTGCCGAGTTTGAGGAGAGAAATTATAGTGTTCAAGCCAACACTCATATTTGCAATTTGAGGTTCATCTAGAGGGTGTTGGTGGCACTTAAATTAGAATATCTCCACTTGTTTCATGATAGAGAGTATGCGATTGGGTATGTGAAGAGGTTTGGCAAGGCATCTACCTAGTTAGTTGTTCAGGGTCAGAGATTGGAGCCATCTTCTAATTCTCGAGTTGTCAGTGATGAGCCATTGATAGTGATCTAAGCCTTTTACTGTAACTACACAATGAGGAGTGTACATCATTTTTCTTTTGATTAGTTGGTAGAGAATTTGGTTATATGTTTGTGTGGATTGGCTCTTAGATTATACCACCCTTATTGGGATGAGTATATGTTGTCTTTAGTGGATGGAGTTAGCTGTTGCAAGTTGGTAGGAGATTGCTTGCAAAGTTAGTACACCATGGCAATTTAGCAGAGGATGAATATCTTGGGTATGATACGAACACTTGTGGTAGTTCTTGTCCCAATACTACAGTTGGACTTCACACTCACATGGGATTGGTAAAGTGTAAAGGGAGAATTGGTCTAGTAGATGTTGTCGAATATTCTTTCTTCATAATAACATAGGGACGTGTCCCTCACCCCCCCTTTTCGCCCCATGTCCTAGAGACATGGATGCACCAGGGACATGGGGATTCTGTTCCTTTGTCCCTAGCGACACCACCCTATTTCGCTGAGGACGGGGGACACCCCAGTGTTGACTATTTGCTAACATGACTATTTATGTTCAATGTTCGATGTTCCAATTTAGTGCATTGTTAAGTATTTACTCTTTTACATCTTTATATCTTATATTGTAACACATATTTTCATAACTAGCATTAAGTACCATATGCATAGTATATACCATAGTTACAAGACTCAGACTCATCTCTGACTCAGAAAGTCAAAATCCGACTCGAACTCGGACTTGGCGACCAGACTCGGATTATTGAAAAACCCATGAAATTCAAAGATTTTTAACGATTTTATTATTTTTTCATGCATCTTTTAGTCAATTAACATCAAATACACAATAATCGAGATAAATAGAAGCTACTTAATACACATACACAATTTTACATAGATCACATAAATATAAAAGCGGATTTTTGAAGGTAAAAAACTGAATAACACAATATAAAGTAATAAACGTAGTGTCACTGCAGTGTCAAATGTCTACAATATTCATGAATTACAAAATCCATGGTATGAAAGGTTCAAAACATATATCAAAATAACAATTAGAGTGTAGAATAGTAGATGACTAAGGCTCATAGTAGCCTATGTTTGAGGCTGAATCTCATCCTCATCCTCATTGTTATCCTCATCCTCATCCTCACCCTCACCCACATAATCCTTATCATTAGACTCAGATCCATCACTCCTAGCCTCAGAGTCCTGCACGCTATGTCCTCGCGCTCTAGCCTCCTCAAATGCCATCACTATTGCCTCAGCCTCCTGATCCACTTGATCAACATACTCCACATCTTCATCACTGAAGATAGTATCAACAATCTCTGTTTTCCACTCTGCATGTGGATCAACATTCTCTTATACAATAGGTGATATATCGGTGCCTGGGATATGTCTATGGCAAAGGCGAAGGTTGTAGTGAACAAAGACAAGATTATTCAAGTTTTGCACTACCAACCTATTGCGCTTCTTTGAGTGTATATGCTTGAATAGATTCCAATTACATTCGCATCCTGATGCACTAGATGGCTGGCTCAAGATGCGAATCACAATCCTCTGTAAATTTGGTACTTTAGTGCCAAACATCTCCCACCATGCATCTGAAACAAGAAAATTTTAAATCAATCCAATAACTTTGACTTTATCAAATTAAAATGGTAATATAATTTTAAATTAGGATGTTGAATCATAAATTTTTACCAGGAATCAATTCTATCCTATTTTTCTTGCACAACTCCTGTGCAGATAAGTCCCCTTGAGCTTTCTTAAACAACTCAATCTCACGGACTACAATTGTTCCAACTCTTGACTTAGGTGACATTCTCCCTACAACATCATAGAGGCCACTCCACACCTCATCATTAGCCTTGAAATGTGGGTTGAATTAGTATGCTGGATTAAGGAAGTAGGTAGTTGCATGTATAGGCCAGTGAAGTAGATTGTGTCAACATCTATCAATGACATACCATATAGGCCAATACCTATCTTGATTGCTCGCAAAAAAAGAGCGAATGACCTCCTTCACCCTATCCATGCCCTCATAAATTGTGATGTCCCCATTCTGACATCTAATAAATAAGTATTATATATAGAGTATAATATTAATAATCACTAATTCATATAAAATATTACTATATTATAATTATATTGAGATATAGATATAAATTGTTATATATATAATTATAAATATTAATTATACATAGATATATATACATATATAGATATATGAATATTATTTGTAAATATATATATATATATATATATATATATATATATATATATATATATATGTCATAAATAATTAATACATATATATTTGTATAACAATAGTATATGACATTATATCCTTGTTATATATATTAAAATAATATTTAATTAATAAGATTCATACATAATCATATATTATTATAATATTATATATAATTAATATTAATATATAATCATATATAATTAATATTAATCTATATTATTAATATATAATATATAGTTATATACACCTTATGATATATAAGTAACCTTATTAATATATAATATAATTATAACTATTATTATGAAAAGAGGCGACCCTTCAAATATATATATATATATATATATTGAATATCACACAATGGAAAGGATATCAGATAGAAAATAGAAAATACTATCAAATTATACAAATAAAATGTTAAATCTGAAGATGCCCCAAAAATGGGACATTACAAGTGGTATCAGAGCATCTTTCCTGCCATCCTGTGGAAAGTATTCAGTAGAATCTCAAGGAAATAGAGAGGAAGGGAATTATACAGAGTGATCAAGTTGATATGTTTGTAATTTGAAGGATACAAGAGAGCATTCAAATGAAATAGGGGAGCGGAAATAGAAATAGACAGGAGCTTTATATTCATTAAAATGAAATTTACATGTTATGAGTGAGTTGCTGCACAAACAGCCTCGGATCTGATTATGTTCTTCAAGTTCATAGCTATAGAATAAACTTTTTTCCACTAATAATTATGCAGAACTAATAGAGTAAATGGCATAATACAAACTAGGTATTATATAGAAACCTCAGCCCATTGGAAAGAGAGAGAGTTAAACATAAAATAACATATTTATAGGTTGCCCACACTCGCTATGAAATCAGCGGTGTCAAAATTAACAAGGAAAAGATTTGAGCAGTTAGTGTGATTTCCATTGGAATCTATAGTGAGATTTGTTTTCAATGCACATCTTTAATGATGTTGATTGAGTGTTGCTGGAGAGATTACACTGCCAGAGGAGTTGATAGGTTCAGGAGTTGATATGTTTGCAGTTAGCAAAAGATCGAATTTGTCACAATAACAGCAGATTAGGAAGACAGCGACTTAGGGGACACTAGTTGTATTGCACTTGGACACCAGCAACTTGATAGGAGTGATTCCTGATTCCATTTCCAACTGTACTCTTCTCCAAACGTTGCAATTATATAGGAACCAATTAAGTGGTCACATTCCTTTTGAGTTGGGAAAATTGCTCCATCTTCGAAGTTTTTTTATGGGATAATCATCTCGTGAGCGGAAGCAGTGGCTTGTCTTTTCTAACAGCCTTATCCAATTGCTCCTTTCTAGAGTATCTCGATTTGTCCTCGAATTATCTTATTGGCATTTTGCCCTCTTCTATTCGTCAGTTATCGAGCCATCTTTTTAATTTTTTGTTGGGCTCTAATCAAATTGAGGGAAACATACCAAGTGGTATAATCGCACCTTTTTATCTTAACCGAGAAACATTGTGTCTTTAGAGAACTGTAATATATCTGAATATAGCTGTCTGGCAAATGGACAGAGCATTCCCAAAAAGTGAAGAAATGCGTATTAATATGGGTTTAAAACGTAAAACTTGTAGTGGCATTTTGGGGGAGGGATGACTTTTGTGTAAGAATGTTGTTCTATGGGTATTTCTTCATTTGGTGCTAACTTGCGATTGCAAATGGCAGCAACAGCTGCGCCTTGGAAAATATTCCCGTTAGTTTGTAACTTTAATGGAAAAGCAAAGCCGCATTTATAAAGGTAAATTGACATTAAGGAAAAAGTTTAATTGTACAATTCTCATGTCAAAGGTAGTATCGATGAGAAAGACCTATAATAAGGCCTTGATAAAGGTATGATTTTTCTTCTCGCTCTTATAAAATGTTGGAGAGTTTTAATTTCATAGTTGTTATTTATATATATGAACATGTAAGTACTCTAGATGCTAATTTGTTTATTGATTAAAGGAGGTTATAAATATATAATTTTATTATATGTTTTATATATAATTGAAAAAGCTTTGTATAAATGCATGTGGAAGCTTTGTGAGTACTTGGATGTAAATCAAGCGGGAGTCCAATATTTCATAAGAGGATTTGTTGACTATAAGAGGTTATGAAGTTAATACAATTAATAGAGATTGAATTTTAATTATTAAGAATAACAACGTCAGAAGAGGAGTTTCATCTATTGGCTCAACTAAATTAAGAGACTTTAATATGGAAAATGGATATGAAGGTTACTTCATGCTTTTAAATTGCCACTTCAACCATAAAGGTGATGAGGTAAATTATATGTTTTCTTCATATATTATGAAATAATTGTTAGTGTCTTTGTTATTATTGAATCATTGATACATTTTATTATTTTGATGAATATTGAATAGTTTAAATGCTTACTATCAATGATTCTAATCAAATAATTACAAGGAAATGACATTGATTTTTAAGTTGATAGGTAATGATCAAATTATTATCGAATTAGATATTTACCATTAAATAATGATTGAATATAATTAAATTTTCAATCTAAGTGAGATTAGTTTCTAATCATTATCACCAATAATATTATTAAGTAAAATCAATAAGGTCATCATCTTCCAAGATAAGGTAAGGCCTGCGGTGGAATGGGCTGGGTGTCACCACTCGGAGGTATTAGATAAAGCCTACGGGTACCGGGTAAGGCCTACGGTGGAGCGAATATCCCAGGGTACATCATACAAAGGCACTATCTTGGAGATGATGGGTGGAGATAGGTAACGATAATGAGGGCGAACGGTGAGGCCCACTGATTGGGTAACAGGGCACCCCATTATGGTTTCTTCTCTTATAATCGAATGATAAGATTAACTATTTGATATTTCAAAGATTATGCTTTAAAAGACTTCTTATTGGAAAATAGTTGATAGAATCACCTGAAGATCATGATTCTCCAAGTTGAGATAAGGCCTACAGTGGAATGGGCTGGGTGACATCACTCGGGGTACCGGATAAAGCTTACGGGTACCAGGTAAGGCCTATGGTGATGGGATATCCCAGGGTACATCATACAAGGGCACCTTCTTGGAAATAATGATTGGAGAGAGGTAATGATAATGAGGGCGAATGATGAGGCCCACTGGTTGGGTAACAGGGCACCTTATTATGGTTCCTCCTCCCATATTTAGAAAATGATGAGTTAATAAATAGATTGAGACTATAAACACCTTGTCAGGAGATTGATTTATATATAATGTGTACTAATGATTTTGTTGTTGCAGGTTCACAATCAAGGAATTGCATAACATGTGTCTTCATCTGTTTGCATCGTGTTTGCTTCGTGTCTTCATCTGTTTGCATCGTGTTTGCTTCGTGTCTTCATCTGTCTGCACTATGTTTGCTTCGTGTTTTCATTCATTAAGATGTATATTTCATAAAAATTTTAGGACTTGTATGCAAATATGTTTGTATCTATGAAAGAGTTTATGTATGAATGATTTTGCTTGAGGACAAGCAAATTCGAGAGGGGAGGACTGTGATGTCCCCATTCTGGTATCTAATAAATAAGTATTATATATAAAGAGTTTAATATTAATAATCACTAATTCATATAAAATATGACTATATTATAATTATATTGAGATATAGATATAAATTGTTATATATATATATATATATATATATAAAATTATAAATATTAATTATACGTAGATATATATACATATATAGATATATGAATATTATTTGTAAATAGATATATATATATATATATATATATATATTTCATAAATAATTAATACATATATATTTGTATAAAAATAGTATATGACATTATATCCTTGTTATATATATTAAAATAATATTTAATTAATAAGATTCATATATAATCATATATTATTATAATCTTATATATAATTAATATTAATCTATATTATTAATATATAATATATAGTTATATACACCTTATGATATACAAGTAACCTTATTTATATATAATATAATTATAACTATTATTATGAAAAGAGGCGACCCTTCAAAAATACATATATATATATATATATGTATATTGAATATCACACAATGGAAAGGATATCAGATAGAAAATAGGAAATACTATCAAATTATACAAATAAAATGTTAAATCTGAAGATGCCCCAAAAATGGGACATTACATAAATATAGCCCATTGAGGGCTTCTCCCCATCAAGAGTTCTTAGGAAAACAACAAACGGCTTTATGAACTGCAATCATTATCAAAGGTGGAAGAGAAACATTCAGCTTTAAGTTTCCCTGTAGTGGTCTTTGCATATGATGATGCAATCCGCTCCCCACTTATAAACATGTGTTTCAAACCTCCCTTTGAATCAAACAAAAATTGCAATGTGAGAAAATTGGTTGCAAATCTGGTGACCCCTACACGGGACAACTCCTTTTGGTCAGTATATCTCCTCATGAGGCTGAGGACCCATGTATGTTTATAGATGAATTTTCATACAGTCCTTCCTTGCTCTATAATTGTTTTTATCCAAGGGAGTTTACCAAGATTCTCGAACATGAGGTCAATGCAGTGAGCAACACAAGGGGTCCAGACTAAGTGAGGGTGTCTCTCCATAAGAAGCTTTCTTGTAGATAATTTGCTGCATTATCTGTAACTATTTGCACCACATTCTCCTCACCCACGTCCTTTATCACTTCATCCATTACCTCACAAAGATATTCAACATTCTTTGTTTTTCTTGAGGCATCAATTGATATAAAAAATACCATGGCACCTGAAGAAAAAGAAACAAGTTAGTATAATGACCAATGATCAATCATAAATTCATAATTTATAAACTTAATCACTTAAGTACAAGTTCTACTTCTAAATTTTTAATGTCTACAATTACCTGATGAGGAGACAAGAAAGTTGAGGAATGTTTTACTCCTATCAGTCCAACCATCAGTCATGATGGTGCAAACCTTTGTCTTCCACACCTCATGTTGCTCTTTGATTGCACCTTCTACATTAGCCACCCTTTGGGTCAAAATAGGACCTTCTAGCTCGTCATCACTAGGGGCTTTGAACCCTGGACCACAAATAGTAACAACATTGATTGCAATTTGCCAATAAGGGGACCTAAAACAAATTAAATAAAATTTAAAGTTAAACAAATTAGTATATTATATTATTACTATTAAATTTGAAAACAAATTAAAATAAACAAAATAAACATATTATTGTCTCTTGAAACTTGAAAGAAAGAGAAGTAAGACATAAATTTAAATTTAAATATATAAGTACTTTGCTGCATTGAATGAAATGTTGTTGTAGATGAGGAAGTCTCCAAGTGCCAATTTTGCATTATCATGCTTCTTCTTTTTCCAACCTATGCTCTCAAGTGATGGTTGTGCACTTGGAGCCGTGCGTGGAACAAAGATGGAATCAAGTGTCAATCTGTGCTTATGAATGCGAGGCCCAATGGTCACACTCGTAGAAGCAGTAACAACAGTAGGTGGAGTAGGGGATAATGGAGAGCAAAAACTAGAAGATCTCTGTTGGGCTAGTTGTGCTATTCCTTCTTGTTTCTTCTTTTTCCTTTCTTTTTTCTCCATTTTTTTCTTTAGAAGAGCTTGCTTGTCTCACATAACATCGTGGGGTACTTTGCATTTTTTAGCATCACGCCTAGGTATATGTGCTAGGTGAGACTTCAATCTATTTATGCCTCCCCTGTTATATATTACACTGCAATACCAACATGTAACAATTCCCTTTTTGTGGCTTGGGATGGCATGTTTCCAAGTCCTATGCCTTGCTATTGCAGTTGGGTCTACATCAGGCTTACATGTAGCCCTAGTTCCACTTCCACAAGGCTCACCTTGAGGCATGATGTCAATGTGTTTGCTGCTGCAATATGAATATATTATAAATAGAAAAAAGTTAGCATCAAATCAGATTTTTAAACTTTAGGGTCTTTTAACTTATCAAGTTTGTCATCAAGATAAATTAGAATTAATCTAAAGAGTAGATACTAGAAGTAGAGACTAAAACAAATGTAAACAAAATGGGAAGTAAAAAATATGAATGTAAAAATATTTACAAAACAATAGAAAGAAATGCAACTTGTTGTTTATCTCTTCAAATTTGCACAAACAATGGAAATGTAAGTAAGTTTGTAGAAGCCTCCTCCAAATGTTTTTTTAAGCTCCTCTCAATGCTTAAGTGCAAGCTACAAAGTTGTACAAACCATTAGCAATCGATTTGGAAGAGCCAACTGGTTTGCTAATTTCTCTCTCAAAACCCCAATACTCTTCTATAAATCTTTTTCTCTCTATCACAAGCATTAGCAAAGGGTGGAATGACCTTTTCAGGTCAAATAGATGTTATACAAACCGAAAAAAGGCAACTTAACTCTTTGTTTTTATTTTTATTTTTTTCGCTTTTTCGCGTCAGCTGCCGGTGAGAGTCCTGAGCTCGGGACTTGGCGAGTCCACTTGGACTTTGCAAGGACTCGGCCGAGTCCGAGTCCGGAGGCCATTTGCCTTGGAAAGGCTGCCTTTGCCTTGGACTCGTAGAGTCCTGTAACATTGGTATATACAACCCTATGGTCCCCCGCTACCATCCCCCCGATGTCCCCTTGCTGTCCCCAAATTAAGGCTCCTTTGTCCCCCTGTCCTAGAAACTTGTCCCCTCGTTCCACTACCCCACCATCCCCTAGGGTGGTGTAACTATGCTTTTCTTTCTTGTGATGGATGGATGTGAGCCTTGTTTATATTGGGATCCAAGTGGTGGCAGGTTGGATGGGTTCCAACTGATTGATTCATCTTTTGCAGCATGATGATGTTGGGATCTTGTTAGTAGAGTTGATGCCATGGGTTATTTTCTTTGGATAGCATGGGTTTAGGTTTGGGATCTTGACATACTTAATTGGACACCCTTTAGGGTGCTGTGGGATCCTTTATGTGCACTGGGATTCCAACTTGGAATTTCTAGGGAGTTTTGTAGTATGTACATGGTGTGGTTTATTTGTAGTTTTATTTACGATTCTCATGTATAGACTTTTGTAAGATGCGCAATTTAGAGCATAGAGTTTGGATAGGTGGATTGTTGTCACTTGTGCACAATGTTGGTTATTCTGTGCTTTAACAATTGTATTTCAGCATGGGACATTTTTTAGTCTTGCTTTCGATTTCTAGTTTAGTGGAGTTTCCTTGTAGTGGAGATTTCTTGGGGATAAGCAATTTTAGGGAAGGCAGGCTCTAATGTCCCCATTTTTGAGTTACATCAGACTCAATGGTTTTAGCCTATCACTAGGTTCTTGTAGGCCGATATTGGTGATTAGAGGACCTTGTGGAGTTATTTGGCTTTCCAATAGCCAATTGTGAATTTTGGCTTCGTTTTGAGGGACTTACTATTTATAGTAAGTCAACATATGATTCCAATGAGTTCATTTGATTTAGAGGATTTATATGGTGCTTTGAGATGTTACTTTTGACTTTTGGTTTGGGCTCCATGATTCTTGGAGGGAATGTGTATTTTTAGTAAGTCATCTAAGACCATTCGTTATCTTTTATTGTTGAGATTACTCTTGTGCTATCAAATTTTCAAATCCGGTGTTGTTAGGCCATTTTTCGCAAGTTGGGTGCAATATTGGTTATAATTGAATTATATTTGCTAAGGTTGCTATTTTAATTGAAATGATTTAATGGGCACCTTAGTGTTATAGCTCGCTGGAATAAGGATGCGAGGTTTCTAATCATAGGCACATGAACGAGGACTTTGTGTGTCAAAATATCATTATATTAATGAAAACATCATATTTGGCGCAATGGAGGAGTTTAAATTAATAAAGTGACTATTATTTGTCAACTTCAAACTATAACATAAAGCTGCTTCATGAGAAATGAAATCTTTTAAGTGAAGAGTTTAAACATGAAGACACTAGCCGTTTGGTGTGAAGAATTCGTTTGAATTGAAATATTATAAAAGCAAGCTCTTGGAGAAGGATATTCTTTCTTGAGCATTTTATTATTTGTTGTTGAGTAGTTTGAGGGTTTGAGCTAATGAAGTTGTGAATTTCTTTCAGACTTTGCTAGCACTTTGAATTGGTTTTCAATTGCCAATGAATTGTGCTATTTTCTGTTGTTCTTTGGGATCGAATTGCTGAATCAATCCATATTGGGAAGATAATGTGACTGCTGGGTTTGATCTGAGGAAGAACAACTCCAAATGCTGTGAATTCTAAGGTATTGGAGGGTGTTTTCGCTGCCGTCTATGCAAGTGCAGAGAATGTAGGCCTAGGAAGATGCTGCAATCAGTAATTGAAGGGCCAATGTTGATATTTTCAACAATTGCATTAGCAAATATAGAGACCATGTTGCTGTTGGAAGGGCAGCATCAACATTAGAGGAGGATTTAAGTGTTTTATTTTCAGCTGGAGGCCAACGTTACCTTCGGCTAAATCAGGTTTAATACATTTCAATAATCAAGTGTGCTCATTGTTTATACTTGCATACATTGCATTTGTTGCATAATAAAAGATAGTAAAGAGAAATTGCAATTTCAATTTCCTAATCATGGTCATGTCTTATATTTTGGAAAATCAAATATCTGAAAAATACAAAAAAATCTATTCTCTAGCATAGTTTGAGTGAGAGTCAGCAAGGCTCATTACAACTTACCTCAGGTACTTCCCTTGGGTATTTTTCCCTTAGTTACTTTTCCCTTAGGTGCTTGGCCCTTGGGTACTTCCCTTAGGTACTTTTCCCTTAGGTACTTTGCCGTCAGATACTTCCCTCTTGTACTTTGCCCAGTACTCTGCTTCCCTTAAGTACTTTGTCCTTGGGTGCTTCACTCAACTACATTGCCCTTGGGTACTTTCCCTCAGGTACTTTTTCTAATTTTATAAGGTTCGTTTGCATATGTAATTATATTTGCCATTTTGGGATATATTTTTCAAATGCATCAATATCCTCTCATATATATTGTGAATGAAACATGGAGAGACATGGCTCCTCATGAGACATGTCTATCCATTATAATTAATAAAATAACAAATTCTATAATATCTCATATATTAAATATATATAATTGATACCCATGCACACATATATATCATATCTCACACTTATATAAGTAATATATATATATATATATATATACACACACACACACACAATAGTCTCATAGGTTTAACTGACTGAAGCTACCAAATATCAACACTCCCTCTTAGATAGGGAGGATAAACAAGAATATGAACAACATATTACCTCAATGTAAAAAAACGGTTTCGAGAATGTCAACTCATTTGACTTTGAATATCAACTCATTTGATATTTGCTGCCAACTCTTCGACATTCGTGAATGTCAATTAGGTGCTTAAATGTTCATAAGGTATGTGCACTCACATTCTCATAATGCATACCATATAAACATCCACTGTGCAAAGTATAATCTATCATGATCCATATAGACATCGTAAGATATCCATCATAATAGATTAAGTTATTGAAAGAATATCACCTTTCAATAACTTATGTAGATACAAATGACATTATTTGGAAGTCGTCACTTCCTCATGATGTACACAGAGGGTAGGTCCATTAAAATCACATAATCACGAGGTATATTCACGAGTCACAATCCTCTTGATTGCTACAATTTATTGATCACTAGAGAATCCATATCAACATGTTTTACTCCCTTTGAATCAATATGATTGTGATCAATGAAGATTGACTGAATCATGTTCTTTATCTACTCCCTCTCTTTCAAGGTTGCCTCTAATGAAATGGTCTCCCTTTGAATCTCAATCTCCCTCTTTTTCCTGCAATAATATTCTTGGAGGAAAAGTTCAAGGCACATAGTTCTTATAGAAAAAATCACCTTTAATAATTATTATATTTAACTATAAGAACATCTAAAATTTTGTTTTTAAATAATCATTAAATATTATCCTTTAAAATTAGTGAAATTTTAAAATAATTTATATTGACTAGAAAATAGAAATCTATTATTTACTTTGATTCTTACTCTTTTTTTTCCACCTTTCTCACGTGGCTAGGTGGTATTTGACTCACCTTAGAAGCTTAATTAAAAACTCAAGCAATTCTTAATGAATCAGTGCACAATATCTTTACCAAGCTACTTCAATGCATTAGATCCTTTTATTAATGAATAGAGATATATCTTCCATTCTTTTCTTATGTGGAAGTCAATTTTTTTTTTCCTATTTTTCCCTTACCAGATTTTCGATATCCACTCCATTTCCTTGGAATGCTCATCCCTCGTGCAAGGTGTTTGTTTAATCTTTGCATACCTTCCTATCGTGACGAGTCTGACCTAGCTGGAAACTTCCTTATTTCCTCTGGTTCAAACTTCTTCCAATGCAATTCAATTATGTGCTTATTCCTTTCTACCCATGTCACTTTATTATTCTTTCATAATCGTTTAATAAATATACTTTTATCGCTACTTGATATGCGAGAATTATCCCTATTGTTACTCCTTGCGGTGGTCGATAATGTATATTTTGCTAAATTTAAATGAAGTGGACACGGGCTCTAATCAATGGGAATTGCCCTATTATTTTAATTTTAGTTTCCGTCCATTTTACACTCAGATCGTATAGATTCTCGAGCAGTTGGTATAGTTCATACTTATTATCCCTCATACATATGATATTTGGCTATCGAGCCCTACGTGGAGGTTATTTTTTTTGGTTCCACCTATGCATCCATGGTTCATTCTCCATCTCAAGTATTTCATCCTCATATTGTATTAATCTTCATTGCCTCCTATATGGTGCATTTTTCTGTAAAAGTTCTGATAATATCCCGTGAAGTCTACAAATACATCCACTCAAGTCTGGGAATCTTGCATTCAACAATAATACCTTTAGGGGGATCATGTGACAGTGCTTTGATTAATAGATTGATACCTTGCTCGTTCCTATGAACAACAAGATATTTCCCTAACTATATTCCATCTATCATGAGTACAGGGGTTGAAGTTTTGGCAGGCTTCTGGTGTAGCTTTCACCTATACATATATCAAATTCTCTATGTCACAAATTAAGACTAAACTCTTGACTGCACCACCAATAACACTTTCAAGGAACTCAACGGGTGAAGTATCACAACGTCAATTTGTGCGATGTTATGTTTGCAACCAAAGCTTGTAATCTCCTACCAATATTTTTCTATCTTTAGACTTTGTAACTCATCGCACATAAATCCTTGTTGTTTAATGACTAAACTGGTTAGAATCATTGCTTGAGATAAATTTGTTTAAACAACTTGGCTCTGATACCATGTTAATTTTATAAGGATTGTTTGCAAATGTAATTGTATTTCCATTTTGGTATATATTGTTCAAATACATCAATCTCCTCTCATATATATTGTGAATGAGACATGGAGAGACATGCCTCCTCATGAGACATGTCTATCCATTATAATTAATAAAATAACAAATTATATAATATCTCATATATTAAATATATATAATTCATACACACACATATATATCATATCTCACACTTATATATGTATATTTATACAATAGTCCCATAGGTTTAACCGACTGAAGCTACCAAACATCAACACTTTTCTCAGGTACTTTGCTCTTGGCCTTGGGTACTATGCCATAAGAGAGCATTGGTACATCACAAAGGTATGCGACATGCGGTGGAAATTCGGTTACCAGCAGTTGGGTACATTGCATAGTCACTTTATGAAATCTTGACTTAAAATTACTTCAACCCCTTTATGTTGTCATATCATAAAGTCATTTAATATAATCAATAATATTAAAGTTAAACTTGATTTAATATAAATCATTAAATCCTTGACAACTGCCAATATCAATTCAGGGGAATTATCCATCCACACTCTAGGTATAGATATGATGCCAACTAACCACCCTAGTGGCTTACTATAAATAGAAAGTACAAGAAAAACATATAAGTGACTTGCTAGTAAGTATGAAGCAAATTGTCCTGAATGATCCTCAGAAAGTACACTACAAATAAACTAGGACATAGAGTTGAAGAATATGTTTATAAGCACCAAAAGGTCAGCTAAAGAACCATAAAACACCCTCAAAAGTGTTCTCTTATCACCAGTTAGCCTACAGGGACCAAAGTCATAGGCTAAACTCTAGGAAAAGTCGATGCCTTTAAAGAGGACATTACAAATACTAGAGCTAACACAATTGCAAGATTAATTGAAAAAGGGGACATTACAAAGGTTGGGAGGGATAGTTGATTTGGTGTCATCCTGTAATGCCCCCCTTTTAGTTCATTGTGGTTGGTGGTTTGGATTAGCTTATTTGTGGCCTTTGTAGGCTAAGTGAGATAGCTAGGGGGTCTTAGTTGATAGAGTTGAAGGGCACTTCTCATTCAGAGTGGTGGAGTGTTCAGGATTGCTCTTCGTTTGGATCAGTTTGGCACACTTACTATTAATAGCAAGTTTCTATTTCAAGAAAGTCAGGATTCCATCTTTAGCAAGGCACTTGAATGGGTTGGTGCCTGTGTTGAAATTTGGTATGGTTGACAAAGCTTTCATTCAAGGACTTACTATTTATAGTAAGTGTTGAAGTGTTGCTGTTTTTGGCAAAGCACCTGGACTTGGCGTTAGCAAAGATTATTAGTTAACTGTGGAATAAGTCTAATGGCTTAAATTCATGATTTATTAATTATTAATAAAGTGTTCTTTATTAATAATTTGTTATAATGGCTATTATAAAGTTAATTAAATTAATGGGGGCTAAAGACATCATTAAATGTTTATTCTAATTTCTAATAATGGTGCCCAATACTTAGGAATTTGCGAAGTCAACTCATGACAACAAAAAAAGCAAATATTAAAGTCAATAAGTGTCTTACTGAAGAACATTCATGGTTCAAACTTTTTGATGGAAATAAGAAAAGCTAGGGAGCTGGAATCAAACCATTATGTTGTTGAATGCTTTTTTTTGTTTGGAGAAGACTCTGGAATTTGTCCTGGATTTCAGTTTCAGCTTGGATAATTGTGAATTCTTATAGTTTTGAGCATTTTGAATTGGTGAAAGATCCAATGGAAATTGTGCATGTTGGCTATGGCTTCATCCAGGAGCCATGAATGGTGATAAATGCTTTAAATTCGGTGAGTATGGAATAAGATTCAATAGTTATTGAGCAGAGGTGATAGAGAAAAAGCAGCAGATGGAAATCACAGCTTTAGATGAGATAATGTGTCCCTAGTTAGGCAGTCGTCCCTGATATTGCAGCGGTGTGGGCTTCCATACTTGACACCAAACTCTTCACATTGACCATATGGTAATTGTGGTATGATCTTTAATTTCAGATATTGATACCTTAGAATATTCTTGCATTGTGTAGAGATTGTGATCATTTTGACCAAATTATAAAGCTGCATCTACAATCAGGTTTTTCCAATATTGTTGTTAATTTCATTGTTTCAATTTTTAATAATCGCCAAAGTATGGAAATACATTATGTGTTGAAAATTAGAGTACTCCTGCATTGATTTGCAATGGATTGATAGACAACTTTCACGCATTGTTATTTAATCTCACAATTCATAAAAGTTATAAACTTCAAATACATTGAAGATTCAAAAACTTCGCAAAAACCAAACAAACACAGTCAGTTGCCAGCTTGATCTGAAATTGAGCCAGCAGGGCTATTACATATTCAGAGTCAAAGAGAAACTGTTATATTATGTAGCTGAATCTAGAATCTGTTTTGCTTCAATTTCATTTAAAGAAACAATCAGGATAAGCACCCATTTGTTTTCTTCTCAATCTGGTACTTTGGGAAAGGTAGGGAACTTGGAGTATGTTAGCAATAAGGAGATATTGAAATCCATGAGCTGCAACGTTAATTTATCACTGCTGATAAATTATTAATTGATCACTGATTTTTAGGCCTTATAAATGATTCTTGTTTGAAGAAAAGTAAGTATAAATGTGCCTTGGATCTGTAACTTTGGAAAAGTATAGGATGGGAAATTGAAGGAATCCTGATCCCTGAAGAATGTTCTCAAGTAATTCTTGATAAAGATTACAAATAATGTACTAGTTTGTTTGCACTTTAGCAAATCAAATTAAAACCTTTTTGACAAAGAAAAGAGTAAAGTAAAATGTTTCAGGAATGTTTATACATGTAACAGATTTTAACAATTTTGATCATTTGAGATGCTTAGAGTGGTATTCCTTTGTTCTTTTAACCTTCTGTTATTATTTGAGTAGTGTGCCTGGAAACAATGATCGGAGTATTTTCTATTGCAGGATCTATGAATGAGAACTATACCTCTAGTTCATGGAACTTCATCCAAAACATATCAGCAGGTATCATAAATGTTCTGGCAGATATTCCAGATGAAAGTATAGTTTTGTTGCTTTTCAGAGACTAACCTATTGGTTGAATTGCTTCAGATGCAAATCCGCTCCCAAGAATTCTTTTGAGTCACATTCCACTTTATAGACCAAATGACACACCTTGTGGTGCTTACCGTTCCTCACCAATTATAAACCAGGTATAATATGAAAACTATAGCAGATTTTCTATTTCATAATTGTTGTCTTTTACTGGGTGCTTCTCATTCTTTGGATGTAATCAGATGCTTATATATTTTACTGGTCAATTCTAATTTGATCATTTCTTAATGTGGAACATTTTCTTTGATTATCAACCTCCTAGTTTTCATTCCAACAGTAAAGCTAGGGACATACTTTCACTTATGTATGTATGGATGTGTAGAAAAGAAATCTTTTACATTGATTAAGAAATTTCTTGATCAGGCAATCTGTGCTTTCTTGTTACTACATAATGACTAGATGATGAATAGGTCCAATGTAGTCACCTTTTTTTTTTGTTGCTCTGGCTGTAGTCCATATTCTTGGGACTACATTATGGACTTTATATTATAGATCCTAGTACAAGTAGTTGTTCATTAGCCATGTAACTTATGATCTTTACAACCATTGAACTGATTGGTATTGACATGTCTTGTGTGTCCAGAGAATTTCAAATGGAAGATCTGGTATTCAAGGAATAATGTAAGTGCTCTAGAATCCTAGACTAAGCACTTTTATATAACTAACGCTTAACTATAAATTATAACTTTTAATTCCGTCATTTCATAAATATTTGTTTTATATTATTGAGGTGTTAGTAAACTTCCAAATACTTGACATTTTAAATTAATATTATTATATTGCATTAGAGATTGATTCAAAATGAGGGCATAATCTTATATTATTTCTCCAATTTCCAAAAGCATAGGAAAAGTTAGATTACTTACCATTAACATTCTCATATTTTGCTTGCACCAGCCTTAATTTCATACAAATGTAGACCACATGGTGTCAAATTTTGTTAATTTTCATTTTGCGATGTCAGGAATAATATTGTACTTTTTATATCTGACCTATTGGGTGGCTAAGTTACCAGTCTTGGTATTGGTTTATATTCATGATATGTTTGGGGGTTCGGTCAAAATATCTTCAGGGCTCGGCTTGTTTGGGTTCATATAAAAAATCTATAAAAATAGAAAAAATATAATATTTAGAACCTCAATTTAAGAATATAATATATAATATACATATTTGTTATTTCCTAATATTTCCATTGTATAAATATATCTATTATCTTTATACAATATTTAATAAAAATTATAATGTATTATTATAAAAAATAAATAAATATTAACACTAATTTTAAAAATAAATTTACATAACTCTTTATGTTTTTTTTCAAAATTGCATGAATGAAGTACAATAGCACCCCTTATAAACTATAATGCCCCTAGTAAACTTTTTAACATTACTAGTGATGTTGGCGCAACACATCCTCTTGTACCATGTAGGCTAGGGTAGATCAGAGCTCATAACCTCTTGCTTTTTGTACTGTCCCCATTTTTTAATTGCGACAGATTTGATGGATTCAGTCTGTCATTGGGTCCTCATAGGTTGATACTGGTGTTTAGAGGACCTTTTTGTGTAGTTATTAGGCTCTCCAAAGGCCAATATTGAGTTTTGGTAGTAAGTCAATTGTAGGTTTTGATGAGTTAAGATGAGTTAGAGGAGTTGAGTGATGCTCTCAGTTTTTATTTCCAGCTTTTGGTTGATTGATGATCTATTTTTAGTAATTCACCCCATCAAGTTCATTCATTGTCTTTCTTCATCAAGATCACTCGTGTTGTCGAATTTTGATTCTGATGCTTCTTTTGTCATTTTCACAGGATGGGTGAATTAAAATAATTATTTAATTAAATACGCCAAGTTAATAAATTATATTATTCAAATATGTGCCTAAGTATAAAGCAAAGGGGACTTAAGTGAAAAGTGTATTAATGAAGCTCTTGGATGTTTGGTGTTGTGGATGAAGCCAGACTTCTGATGTTATAATAAGTCCTTCATTATGAAGATTGATCTTTCTCTTGCCTATTGATTTTATTACTTTGTGATTTTGCTAAAGGTTTTCAACAAGGGTTTTGTGAAGACTGATTCCTCTCTATTTTCTCTTTGAATCACTGAATGATTGTGTTGACTTGTGCTCTGGATATCTGAGAATTAATTCTGATTACAATTTTGGTGCTGTTGTATACTAAAATTGTCAATTATTTGCTACAAGTCGACCAGTGTTTCTTGGGGTTTCATTTGCCTTCAAATTCTGTTTCATACTGTGGTATTTGGAGGAATATTGGCTGTTGTATTCGGGTGTACTATAGGCCTGCACTTATATTCATCCTGGGTGGCCAGAGTTTGGTGGAAGTTTGAGGCATTTGGCTGCAACTATTGACGTCACTGTTAGGCATCCATTAAGACTGTGATTTCCTGTTTAAATAGCAGCATTTGGTTTAACAAAGGCAACGTTCCTTTTCTACTGGCAATGTTGTCATTAGCTGGGAGTGATAGGAGTTGGCGTGAGCATTCTAGCCTGCTGCAAAAGTTATATTGAATGCCAACACTCATCTAGGTTTTATAGTTTATTTATTTGCCCTGAGTATGTAATAATTGTGTCTATTGAAATTGTATTTGAAATTCTAGTTTGGTAAATCATATTAGTTGTTACATTTCATGATATTTGTTCCAACATTTATTTATATACATTTGAAAATTTAAAAAATCATCACATTTTCCAAAAAAACAAAAGAAACACATTCTCCAACATTGCTTAGTGTGAGCCAGCAGGGCTCTTCACACTTTACCATAGGAAGCTCTCGCCAATTAAGCCAAGTCCCTAACCTAACCTCTAATGTTTTTGAATTAATAGTGGTATAACTAATTTATGTAAATAACTCTTTATTATTAACAATAAATTTTACTTAAATAAAAATTGTCTACTTGTTTGCATTGATATTTATATACTTAAATAATTTCATATATTATAAAGTTTTATATATTTTAAACAAATTTTTAAACTATTAGATGTTAATAATAAAAAAAGGGCCAAGGGCCTGGCATGATTGGCGAGAGATCCTTGTTGTTAAGTACAAGGTCACAAGGTCCACTGTTTTTCCAGCCCATGTGGTATTGGAGGATGTGTCACACTAGCATCACTGGTCATGTTAAGGATTTTACTTGATGCACTGTGGTTTATAGGGGGGGTGCTACGCTCGATTCTTGTAGTCTTAAAAAACTAAAAAACTTAAAAATTGTGAGCGATAATTTGTAGATGGAGAAATCTACCGAGAAGCAAAAAATGGTGTAAGGTTGATGGATGATTTGGTAATTATCTTCCAATTGATGATTCCAAGAAGCGAAAGGAATGCAATTTGGAAGTGGCTTGTGGAAAATTGGAGGAAAAAATAGATAATTTTATTTCTTCCCTGAGGTTTTTTTTGTAGTGATTTTTGTGTGAATAGAATAAAGAGAGCGAATTGCGCTAGGTTGTTTGTGGAAAACATGGAATCACTTGCATTATATGTAAAAATGGCATCCTCATTTGAAACCATTAAAATTAAAACAATATGAACATACAATTTGGATTCATCTTTATCGTCTTCTCATTGAATACTAGTCGCAAGATTGTTTGGAAAAAAAATGGAGTCTCTTGGAGCCCTAGTGAATATTGATGGCAAAATTGTTGAAGGGGGTTCTGACTTTTTCACACGCATACAAATTGCCGCTATCAAATAAATCTCAATGGGAATTATCCTATGTGTAGATGTGAACCAATGAATCCAATTGGCTGAAATTGAGGAAGATAAACAAATTTTGTCTAATTGTTGAAGTAGGAATCATTTGGGCTGCAATTGGAAATTAAAAACAAAGATAGTATGGAAACCTAAGTTCCTAAAGCATGTGTAAGAAAAACAACAAATAGATAATTAGACAAGGAAACATGGAATGTCCTATCTAGGCAATAATGGACAAGATAAAAATGCCACTTCTAGGTAGATAAAAAGAAGTGAGATTTGGACGGGCATGAATTGTTAGTTTATATTATGATAGAAAACATTAGCCTCAATAATAGGAGCAGCATGGTAGAGCATAAGGATGTAGGGGAGAACAATGTAGATTTGTAAGGAAGTACAAGTAAATAAGTGATGATTGTGTGTCCCATTATGGGAGGGACCAAACTAAACAGACATAAGGAAGGAAAAGGGTTTGTAGGTAAGGTTGTGGGATCCCCACTGAGGATGGTGATCCGAAAAGTGATCTTTCTAAATTGGATACGGAGGAGATGGAGGAAGAGGATCTTGAATTATATGGATTGGTGATGATAGACACCAGATGTATTAGTCAAACAATTGCAAAGGCCTTGGGGATATGTTGTAAGGGAAAAGATAGAAAGTCTAACAAGCTGAAAAGAGAGGATGAAGCAAATGAAAAGGGCCTTCTTACGATCACAAACTTCTTGAAATCTAAGGGAGTTGAGGCCCTCCTGTGGAGGACAATGAAGATCGCTATATGGAATGTTAATGACCCAAGAAAGACGTTTTGAGTGTCATTGTAAAAAGGTTAGCAATTGACATCATTTTGCTTTCAAGAAACCAAAATGAGCAATGAAAAAGGGGATAAATTCATGAAATACTATGGTCAATGGATGGGATATTTTCATATTGCCAGAGGATTGGTTACAGGATTGGGGATGCTATGGTCTCCTAACTAGGTTGATATTTGTATTATTGATACCGATGATAGTTGAAGTCTATGCTCAGTGACAAGTTGGGTTATTGAAATTGAATTTCCTATGTTTAATGTTTATGGGTCGATCCAGACAGAGGAAAAGTTGAAAGTATGGAATAGTATTAGATCAAAGATAGATATATAAGGTGAAAGCGAGGTGATTCTAGGAGGAGATTTCAATGCAATTTTTGATGAATAAAGTCAATAACGAAATTAAGAGTTTCAAACATTTATCAATGACATTAAGTTTATTGATTTCCTTTGAAAAATGGAAGGCTACATGGATCATTAAAAAGGAGGGTCTCACAAACTTATTCTAATTGTTAAATAGATTCTTGCTTGGCCTTAGATGAATCGATGGGGATTACCACTTTGAATCAAGCATTTTACTAGTAAGCATATCGGAGCACTTTCATGTGCCCGTAGACTTAAGGATGAGTGGAAAGATAGCAAAGGGCTATTTCAAATTCAAATCAATTTGGTGGAGGGATCCTTATTTTTTAGAAAATCTAGAGGAGTGGTGGTGGGAAAATGATTATTATATTATGGGAACTGTGAGCTTTCGGTTTAGAAAAAAATTGCAATACATTAAAGTCTAACCAATAAAATGGAATAATGAGAGCATTAAAAACATATTTCATGTGAAAGAAGAAATCGAGGTTGAGGTGGAGTATTTGAGCAATAAAGTAACTGACCTTAGGAGGTGGAGTATTTTCTTTTGTTGCATTTTAACATGCATTTTTTATATATTTATTAAATGGAGATATAGGTCTATAGGTATATTACTTAGTTTGGTTTTAATTTTGGTTATTTGTAATAATTTTGTTCTAGTTTGTCTTAGTTTGCATATTTATTGTTGGGTTTTTTTGTTATTTGTTTTTGTGTGTATCTTTTATGTTTATTGGTTTTCTCTTTCAATTTTGCTAGTTTATTTTTGTTCTTTATTTATATTTTTTGTATTTCTTTATTTGCTTATAAATTTGTGCAACGATTTGCTTGTAAATAAAATTTAGTTTATATTAAGTTGATTTCCGGTTTTTTGTTTTGTTTTTGCTTAGTTTCTTTTTTTTGATTGGTGATATTACTTTTGACTAGAGCTTTAAAGCAATGGGGCCATAGTGGGGGCCCCATCTATGTGGTGATATCTATACTGAGGCTTGAACACCTCCTTGATGTAGCTTTTGTCGATTGCTGATAACTCATTATCTCCTTAACCCTTCGAGAACTCCTTGTGTCTCCCTCGAAATTTCCTTGTATCTTCTTTCTTTATTGCTTTGAAATCTCCTTATGCCTCCCTATTACTTCTCCTTATCACTCTATACTCCTTATGTCTCTTGAAAAACATCACTCCCATCTTACTCCACATTAGCGTCCCCAAGATCAATCAACTGTACTAGGTATATGCAGCCCTACATTAGTTATTGCAAACCAAGAGCATTGGAACCAATGATCAGTTAAGTCTGCAAGTTGCAACATGCATTAATGACAATGACCACCCACATTCTACATGCATGCACAATCCGTTCATACAGTGAGAGATGAGAATATTGGTGAGAATTGAACCTGTAATGCCCCATCAATAGGGCCTATTACTTTACTATCACATTGTAACCCCTAAGAAAAGAAAATGTTTTATATTTATGTATATTTTTTGTATGTATATAGGACATTATTTAGTTTTATTTCCTTTTATTTTCTTGTTTTGTCTCAATTTAAATGTTTTTGTATTTTTGTTCTTTATTTTTTATTCCTTCTTGTTTCATGTGGTGCTCCTCTCTCTAACCCTTCCTTCATTTATGAGTTGGTCCAAGTTTGCTTCTTACATTTTTATATCTCTTGTACTCTTTCAATCCCGATAATGGATCATGAATTGTGATCCAAAATGCTGATGCTAAAATACTTACTCAATTGAAACCAAAAGATGATATTTTACAAAGAAATGATTGTTAAGTTAGGTATAAGAAAGATCCATGATAGATTTAATGCGATTTTTCATTAGCAATAATGAGGAAATTCATATTCAATAAGGAGTGGCTGGATATAATCTTGGCTTGCATTTCAACACTACAATATTCGATATTGGTCAATGGTTCTTTGTGCGGCTTCTTAAAAGCTATGAATGGACTTCACGATAGGGACCCCTTAACACCTTTATTACAATAATGGCAAAAGCTATGAGCTGACATTTTCAAGCATCTCAATAGGACAAGAGTTTGGAAAGGGATTAAGGTTGTTGGAGATTTGGAACCAATCACACACATACAATTTGTAGACAGCACATTTTTGCTTAGAGGGCCAACCAAAAAGAGGTAGAAGCATCATTGTAATAGGTTCTTGGCCAGGACAAGTGTGAAATATTCTTTTATACTAAAAGAATGGTTCAAAGGAAGATTGTGAAATAGATGGGGTTTACAGTTATAGAGCTTCCCTCAAAGTATCATGGGGAACCCCTATTTAAAGGCATGGGCAAATCATCTAACTAGGAGAATAGTCTTAAAATCTGCAGAAATAAGGTGGAGGCATGGAAGAGTAAATGTATAACCTTGGTAGGAAGGATCACAATAAGTATGTTTGTTTAATCAGTAGTCTCAATATTTGTTATGTCATGCTTCAAGGTTACAAGTAAGGTTCAACTTCAAACAATCTTGCAAGGCCACCGAAAAAAATTCTTGTGGGAAGGTACTAAAGAGGATGAAAGAATTCCCTTGATACATTGGGATGTGTCTTGCTTACTGAAAATGATAGTAGTGGCATGTTTGAAAAATATGGAGAGACAAAATTTGTTATTGGGTGCTAAACTCAGTTAGATAATGTATAGAGAGATAAAGAAATTATGGTGTAGAATTTTACAAAGAAAGTATCTGGACAACCTTCAATCTAGAAGGGTTTTAATGATTGGTAATTTGTAGTGTGGGTCCTATTGAGGTTTTTTTATCGGGAGAGAAAAAAACTTTATTACCAACCACCTAACATGAAAGATTGGAAATGGCAAAATGGCTGATTTTTTGTTCAACCCATGAAATGGGAATGTTCTACTATGTGAGTCATTATTCTCTACAAATGGGCTAGAGATTCTTAGATAGAGAAAGTTCTCCAATGGATATTAGGGCTGGTTAAAATGGAATGATCTACTAATACTAACAAATGAAAAGTCAAATCTATCAAAAATATTAATTCGTTGCAAAATCGTGCTAGCAAAAGATGAAGACGAGGTGACTTATTGTGGATCTCAAACAAGTGAATGCAATGTGCAGTTCAATGATTGCTACACAAAGTACAATCTAAGCAATTATAGTGGTCGGCTTGTCTATGTTGTCATCAATCTATTTTACCAAAGGCCAAAACCTTCTTGTGGACAACTTTACACATAAAAATTATGACATGGGACAGGTTATGGGCGATTGGCATTAAGGGGCCAAGAAAATTAGTTCTTTGCGATGAAAATGAAGAAACCTATAACCATTCGTTTTGAACATATTCATTTGCACAAATTTTTTAGGGTTGGCTTCAGACTCGGCTTGATTAAGCAACCCAAGACAAGAAGATTTACTTGACTTTATATCGAGCTGGCCACATAATTTCAAACAGGATTCCTCAGGTGAGTTTTGGTTGGTTGCTCCTTTAGCATTAGTGTGGCACATTTGGAATGAGCAGAATAGGTTGACTTTTAATGATTGAACCCTCACAATTGACAAAGTTATACTAAAAATTAGGAGTGGCATTTGTGAAGTAGTTAATGCGAATAGATTTTCAAAGGCTACGATTCACTTCAACATGGGTAATTAAATGTTGAAAAATTGGAATGAGCTGAAACCTATTTCGGGGAACATTATTAGCGAATCCTCTAAAGGAGTGGTGGCTAAATAGACGTCTTAGAAAGAAGACTCAAATAAATTTTGATGGGTCTTCTAAAGGCAAACATGCTCTTGCTGGTGCGGTTGTATCATTTAGAATGATAAAGGTAGATGTATGTGGGTCCTTTCTAGTAAATTGGGGGTGTCAACCAACACCAAAGCGAAGTTTGAGGTACTAGGATGAGGCCTTCATTTGTGTAGAGAGAAATGTCTAAGTTACATACACAAAGGGCGACTCTTAGATTCGTATCAATATAGTAAGTAGGAAGAGTGTTGAGAGTAGGAAACTAAAACCACCAGTATGAAAAAAATGAAATTGATTGAAATCAGTTGGTAACTTTACCCTATCCCATTTATCTAGAAATTTTTTTGGAGTCACTTGGAATCAATTTGTAACCCTACCCTATTTCATGTATATAGAGAAGAAAATCATACTACAGACTTGCTATAAGGGCATGATGTGTTGATTAAAAGTTTTGCAAGTCACTGAAACTACAACTTATGAAATTGTAACTTTAGGCAACGTCTCCTCGTAGCAATAGGGGAGGCTCCCTTATTGTAGGTGGGTTCAACAAAGACCTAACTAGAATTACCAAAGGGTGGTTCTTAATCAATTCCTCTTTTTTCAGGAATGATTCTTACACAACAACAATTCTCCAACTTAACAAAAGGTATCTATTGCTACAATATTATTGGTGGCTCGAGGATTGAT
This sequence comes from Cupressus sempervirens, assembly GCA_028749045.1. Taxonomy (NCBI): domain Eukaryota; kingdom Viridiplantae; phylum Streptophyta; class Pinopsida; order Cupressales; family Cupressaceae; genus Cupressus; species Cupressus sempervirens. The sequence continues at coordinate 412,595,788 of CM053784.1, forward strand.
GTAAGAACAATTTGCTAGATAACAATCTATTTAATGTTTTGCAAGTATAGGAACCCAAAGTCTCCTATGATTATTCCGAATTAGGATTCAACTAGAATAATCAAGACACAGAGTCTCTTCTTGGATACTCTCAAACTTAATAAAAACACTTAACAAATGAAGCCCAAAGTTTTCAACTCTAAATAATTGCAGTCATTACTAAACTATAACAATTATTCCTCTTGAAGCACAAAGTCTTTAAACACCGGAATTGATTGCTCAAATGGTTTACACAAGAGAAACTATAAACTGAATTAAAGAAAGATTGATCAATGCAACTAAGAATACACCAAGTAATCTGAAGATTCACAACATAGAGTTTGATAACTCTTTTTTTTTTTTCTATTCAATTCAGAAAATTTGCACCAAGAAATACAAATTTTCCAAGACATGAGAGATCTTAGCAAATCCTTCTTGCCCAAAAATAAAAGATGAAAATATACAATAAGCTCACTCTTTTATATAGGAGACAATTAGAGGGGAATCCCTTAACTACCTTAGACTTATTCAAAAGATTTAATTTGATTTATTCAACCTGTATTTACAACTTATTCATGTTCGACATGTAATCTGTCATTAAAACTGTACCTATTCTATTAAAGCATATAAAAAAGATAAGTGTCGATGACACTTGGGAACTATTTTCAAAGACCATTTAAAAGTTTCAAATCTCTTGAGGGACGTGTGTATAACTATAGGATTTGGTGCGCTTGTGTTTTGTGTGATTACAATTGTTAACAAACTGCACTTGCACCTTTGGAAAGCAGTTTATTGTACTCCTCAATGCATTTATGAAGATGGCTCAACAAAAATTTATAGCTTGTTAACTTGTCAGTCATGCTGAAATCAAAGTCACTCGCCTCAAGCTGTAGGTGAATCACTCTTGAAAACTTTGTCATAACAACTTCTTTCTCAACCAATTCGCCATTTTCAGCAATCACTCTGCATATTAGTTCCCAAAAACCAAATTGATCACGTGCTCTTGCTCATTACATAAGTCCACAACTGCATTTACTTCCTTCACTAGCCCCTCAATGACTTGACTCTTGTTGATTATCAAGTGTACGTAATCGTATTACATTTCTGGACAGCAAATCACTTCATACTTACATAGTACCCCTAGATCAACTTCCAACAAACTCCTTGAGGCACCCAGATCTTTGTCCAAAACCTTAAGCTGCTGGTTGAATGATGTTAGGAGTTCATTCAAATTTTTACAGTTTCAATGGCATGTCGCAATACTCTGAATGCGTCCCAAATCATGTGTACACCCTGTGATTGCATGTACCTGCCCTAGTCATCAATAGCCTTGGCCTTATGCTCAAGTTGCTTAGTATATCTGCTAGACTCTTCTGGGAGGGATGAAGAGATGGGATCAACTTGTTGTGAGTAGTTCATCTTTTCAATTGTATCCAAAAGGCTTGCATTCTCTTCCTTACAATCGAGCTTTCTTCTCCCATAGTTTGTCATTCCTCTTTGAATGTAGAGCAACTGCATTGTGTGCATCTTGCTGACATCCCAACCGTGTTTGTTTCCCAAGCTCAACTCTAGTGAACTTGTAGTTGTTGGCTTTGTTGTCCTGTATTTTGTGGTGACAAAATGCAGATAACAGTACACGGATTTTTCAACCTAGTTTCACATTTCTCTAAGATTAATTCATTATTTAATTGATTAGTGTTGATCAATCAAACGATATCAATTGATATAATGAATCCCCTTACTGAAGGTTTTTGTCAAGTCTTTTTTCGTTTTTCTGTCTATCGAGCCTATGCTTGATTTTTGAGGCCTTCATTGCCCTTTTCTTCATTTTTTTGTTAGTTTTTAGTCCTTTGGTTTTGTTCAAGTCATTTCTTTCGGTTTTACCTTCGATTTGATCTATCTTAGGGCTTAATCAGAGTTGGCAATCAAAAGATATGACCATTTTCGTGCCCAAAAAGTGGACCTTTTTGATGCAACTACACGAATTAAAAATATCATGTTATAATTTTAATTTGACTTTCACTTTTTGAAAAAATATAACTTAAATTTAATTTATGTTATTTTTTAAAGTTACTTTATCATTTAAATTTTCACTTAAAGTAACTATAGTGCACTTTGTGTTATATTTTTAAGTTTAGTTTTGCTTTTTGATTTTTCACTTAGGGGACTATATTAACTATACAGTTCAATTTAATTTTTGATTTTTAATTCAAATGCTTTAGCAAATATTATATTTTTAATATGATAGTGTGAATATTATTTATGTCCTATTTAAGTGATATTTCATTAAAAATTAAATCGACATGTCCATTAAGTTGTTTTTAACATATCTATAAGCATATCTCATAAAAAAATTCAATTACACCTAAAATGTGCGATTTTGAAAGAGATAACATGTAAATGTATAAAAAACATTCAAAGGCATCAAAAAGTTGAGATATGCAATGGCACCTAAAAGGTGCATTTTGCTAATACAACATGCATATGCATCTTTGAAACCCGTTTTTTGGGCAAAAAACATGTTTTAGTTTGCACCCAAAAGGTGCATTTTGACTAAAGAAATCCATTTGCATGTTTTTAAAACATGTTATCACCTCCAAAAGGTGTGTTTGGGTCTTGGATGCATGTTTTAAATATGCAATCACGTCCAAAAGGTGCGTTTTGCATTCAAACATAAGCATTTTCCATTCTAAAACCCGTTTTTGAAGATTGGAGGCAAAACTTCATGTCATTGGCCTCCAAGAACCCGTTTTTGGTGATTTCTCTTAGATTCTTCCATGGAATGATTTGAAATCTTTCTCTCAAGAGGCGTTTTTGCATCCTCATGCATTCCCATGCATTTAACCTCTTTCGTGCTAAAAACATTTTGTTTTAGCTTCATTTGGAGCCATGTTTTGGACAAAAACACCCAGATTTGGGCTTTTAAAATTCACGTTTTTGCCAAAGGAGGGGTCGTTTTGAAAATTTGTTCATTATAGATGATATTGGAGGACATGTTTTTGCATTCTAAATTGAAAATCAATCCATGTAATGCCCTTCTAGAACCACGTTTTTTACAAAAACGGGTTTCCTTTCTTGCATTTTGCCAAATACATTTTGTGTTTTTGGTATGTATTAAGCACGTTTTTGGGATTGTGCATGGAAAATGCCTCATTGGATACTCATTTTGGATTCATCATTGCAAGGTTGAAGAAGTCCAAGTTTGTTTGTGAATTATTCGAAGTTGGAGTTTCTCTCTTTCATTTTTGGCACAGAATTATTGTGGATATTTTCCTTCTTGCTAATTAATTTTATGCTTATCATGCTGATTTTATGCATCTTTTAGCTTGATGCTTTACACTTGTTGATTTTGATGCCATGGAAAGTGCATTTTTCCTTCAAAAATGATGAAATAGTTCATTTTCATGTTTTTGGTTTTTTCCCAAACTTTAAATTCAAATTTGCATTTTGAGGTAGCTTGCTTGTTGACATGCTTGAGTCTTTTGCTAGAAGTACGTTATTCTTTTGAGTTTGTTTTTGTGTTTTGCATGTTTGCATTTCGGTTTTTCTTCATTTTGAAGAAATTGCAAGTTCTTTCCCAAGAACTTGAGCACGTTTCATTTTACTCCACCTTCCATTTCATGCAAGAGCATCATTTTATTCCATTTCCATCTTTCCATGTCATAACACTTCACATCTCATTCTTCACATGTGATTACATATATTTTCATCCATTGTCCGCACATACATGTAATCTCATTTTCCATTTCCATTTTCACTCATCTCACTTTCCGCACCCAATCACATGACATGATTACATGAGAAGTCTTTTACATGTAATTGCATCTCTAGGACCCATTTTTGACTCCACCTGTCCTAAAAGGCGTCTTTAAAAGCTCACTTCAGCTCAAGACACATTGCATTCATTCCTTCCATATGCAATTACACTCTATGAGCAAAATACATGTAATTCCATCATTTCATGTCATAAAGCATTTCATCTCATCCTTCACACACACTTACATGTAAGCTCATCCTCCATCCGCATTCGCATGTCATCTCACTTTTTGTTTCTCATTAAATGTTGCATATACATGTAATCCACTTTCTGTGCAATGACATCTTGAAATCCCAAGTCACTTTAAAAAAGTCAAGAGTTCTCATTTACATGCATTCCCATGCATTTCACTTTCATGTCCTAAAGCATATTCATCACCCAATTCATGGTTTCTTTCTCTTTCTCACCACCTACCATTTTCCATCCTCTACATATGCTTTTTGGTTCATTTACAACCATCACATGTGTTTCATAAGTATCTAATCCATACTTTGAATCCCCACCCCTCATGGATTCATCATTGTAACTCAAATCTCAAAGCTTGCATGGATTCAATTCCATTGAAACTTTCATGTTGCAACTAGCCAAAATATGTCAGAATTTCTATAAAGAATGAAGACATCCAGTAAAGAAGGTGTGCTTCGAATCGAAAAAGCAATAATTCATTTGGTTTCCATTTTCCCTATGGTTGTCTGAGAACCTGAGTTCGTGTGGGAATGCGCCAAGCACTTTGCTTCAAAAAAAAAGAAAAAAAAGTTAAAGGTGTTGATGGGAAGTTATTCCGAGTTTACATCCGGACAACATCAAGAAGGTTTTCAAAGTGTCAGAGACTCCAAAATGTGTTGATCTACAAAGGAGAATTCACGATAACTTGAACGAGAAAAAACTTGATCACATCAAGATTTCAAAAAACAACAGAGAACTCATCAAAGAGAGTCAGAGGTTATCAAAAGATGTAACACCGTGATTATTAAGGTGAATGCAATGGCACAAAATACAGGAACTCCTGATCCTGTTATCATCTGGGATTGCATTGCCAAGTACAAGGTCCTTCAAAATAATCCCTAGGATTGTTTCAATTCTTTGTCGTCTTTCTTCTTCTTCTTCTTTCATGTTTGTAATTGAAGATGATGTATTATATGAACATGTGTAATTACATGTAATGTGAGTTGCATGTGTAGTTGCATGTAACCCAATAATTTCTCTTTTAGTTAGACCGGGTCAAAGTTGGTTGAGTTACTCCCACTTTTTTCTCTATCTTTTTCTCAACTCCTTTGCCTATATAAAGGAGTGCCCTCTCTTAGAAAAAAATCATCTTTTGTTTACGCAAGAAAGCTCTGCTGCATTCGTTCAAGCGTAACTATGTTTTTGTAGTACAACTTTGGGAGAAAAATGAATAAAAGAAGCAATTGAATTCGAAGCTTTGACTAGAAGCAATTGTGATAGAGAAAATAAGAAGCTTTGACTATAATTTGTGTCTGTAGGTGAACACAATAGAAACATATAACTTAACAAAGTAAAATATTATTCATTCATCAAATGCTTCCGTACAAAATAATAATGTTCAATACCAACATGATGCTAATTACATAAGTGTATGCCATATTTATAACATCCAACATGGTGCCAATGAAGCGACACCATCATGCCCGTACCCATAACCGTCTAACCACCCAGTTTGTCAGACAACAATTTGTGCCTATTGTCTTTGATTCATGTTATTATTGTGTGTTCAATAATAGAGCATAGTGATTTAAGAAGCAATCGGAGCCGAAGCTTTGATTGGGAGCGGTTGTGGCAATGCATAGACTAGGAACTTTGGCTGTAGCTTGTATTACCATCTCAGATTCATGAAAAATAGTTAGAATTCCCTACTTCTAGAAGTCTTTGTGCCCCAATGGTAGAGATTATTCTTATAGAATAGGTTAAAACAAGACTTAGAACCAAACTGGTACGCTTTTAGCTAGCCTTTGAGTTAGTGTTGGTTTATCGGTATCACCATTTCCAGCTACTAGATAGAAGTGTAGTTAGAGATTTCATCTTGCCCATTACTTGCTCTGCAGGTAAGTGGATTCTTTCTTGAGAGATAAGAGGAAAAAATATTGATAACACCCCTTACAAAATCTCTCCACTTCTTGCTTACCTTGAGTTGATCCAAGGAAGGGTGAGAAGGGGGAGCCTTCCCTTTAAGGTAAGAGAGACTTTGTCTTACACGCTGTGGCTATTCATCCTATTTTGCAACTGGATTTTACCCAAAACTGTTGATTGCAAAATATCCACCCAACAGGCCTGAAGTTCTTCAATTGGCTTATCAACAAGTGGCTCAACAACTTCAACAAAGTTGATCTCCTACTCATTAATTACAACTCTAGAAATTGTTTTTGTTTTCTTGTTCTTTAGAGTCTTAGCCCTTTGAGGTGTCTGAGATCAAGCTCTTTAGGATGAGCTTCCTACTTCCTATTTTGAGTGATGGAATTCAGCCATGGGGGTAAAGAGAGAGAAAGTTTGAGACGCTGATGTAGTAGACATGGTAGTCATTGTCTCCACTTGTGCAACAATGGTATCTATAGCAAGAGGCTCTATTTGGATTGTTGCTAGTGTTGGGCTTCTTCGTGAAACTTCTTCCATGAATTGCTCAAATTATAGAGTTGAGATGTCAAGCAACATTATAGGTGCATGAAACCTAGAAGGAAAAGTAGAGTATGTCATGCTAGAGAACCTAAAGTAATGGGCACGACAATGTGACCACAGAAGGGTCTATGGGAGGAACATGTACCATGGAGAATGAGTCCACATTTGTATCGAGCAGAGAATCAGGAGATTCATCTGACACCGGTGTGGAATTTGGAAGTACAGTCATCACAAACATGTCCATGGAGTGAGGTACCTCATGGATAGTCTCCTCATTTGACTCATCCAGGCTAGTTACACGTGTTGTCTTAGGTTCTCCGATGATTATCTCATGATCTTTGAGAGTAGCCTTTCCTCCCTTGATAGTAGGCTTTGAGATAGTTGTAACCTCTGATGTAGATGCTCCATCTTCCCCTTTATCTTTGATTTCTACACTTTATCCAATTGGAGCAGCGAGATCAAAACCCTTTCCCCGCTTGATTTTAATGCATTTCAAGTCACCCTTCTTGAACTAGAAGTTGGAATTAGCCAGGATTGGCTAAAACTTGTCCCAAATAGACATGTTCTCCTTTTCTCACCATGAAGGTCATAGAATAGGCAATCTCTCTCCATAATATCTCCATCAAGAATCTGTCCCAAGTTAAACTTCACAATTTGTTTCATAGTCAACCTACAATAGTCCATCTCCCTAATATTAGCCTCAATATGCAGGTTGAACCAAAGTTGCTCAGGGCGATGAACATGCACAAATTGCCTTTCATTTTATCATTCATGCCGTGGCAGTGAAAGAAGCTCCAAGACATGAACTTCTTGAGAGTTATCTCGTGAAGTTCAAACTCCATGTTTTTGGTCTTCGAAACCATGTTCAAAGATTGTCCTCGAATTTTGAGTGGCTTATGCAAAGAGATCCCCACCTCAAGCCTGTGCAATGTTGACTAATATGCTTGCACAACCATGAGTTGTCTTGCCAATTCCATCAAGATGATTTTATCGATGGACTAGCATGGCAAGATATAGGGCTCACCTCGAAAGTAACCAACTCTGATATATGTAAAGTTGGGAAATTGCAGAAAGAGGCAACCATACTCATTGACCTTTGTTCTAGGCCTCATTTGATACATGCTTCTTAGGAAGCTCTTTTTCAAACAAACATTAATAGTGTCCATAGAAAACATCTTGCACCTTTCAGTAATGAATGTGGCCAAGTCTCAAGGTCAGTTGTTCATAATATTCCCACATAGGCACCACCGATCTATCCCCTTTGGTTGAGAGGCCAGAAAAGGACCCAAGGGAAGAAACAATGCAGACTAGGTAAGAATTCATGTAGAATGTACAAGTGGTAGTGACCTTAGATAGGTGGTCATAGAGAATGCCACTGATCATCTCTCCCCAAAATATTATTTTCTTTGATCTAATTACCAAGGAGATAAATTTGTACATCCATGGCTGAAAAATGTTGGATTCCTTGAGCCCCCCAATTCCACTAAACAATGTGATGAGGTCATTAATCTCTTCTTTAAAATTTGATCGGTGAACCCCCTTAGGATATCTTGATGAGTTGGGCCTCTTGTTAGTCAATCAATGATCATTGACATATTTGATACAATCTTGTTTCCCATCATTCCACCCTTCTATGGCCTTTTCTTTTTTCATGTTCATGACTGCAGAAATAGGTGGTACTTTGAAGATTCAATCTATCTCAAGATCCAAACTAATGATGGTGTTCCCATCATGATCTTTGATAGTTTTGGATGGATGGTCAAAGTTCCTTGCACATGTCATGACAAATTCTATCTTTAGAGCATTCATAGGAAATGTAGCAACTAGGTGAATGTAACTCTTCCTGACAAGAATCATATCAGCCTTGGTTAAGTTTCAATTCTCAGAAGGAATTCACCCATGTCTAGGTGACAATGCTTTGTATCTTGAATATCATCCACATATGAAGTGACTTGAGAAGTTAAGATGGAATTTCGATACTTATCATACTGATGCATCATCTTTTTCTTTTTTCCCTTTGAAGAAACAATTTTTTACATAGTGTGCTGGAAATTCCAACTGTAAGCACATCTTCATTTAATGTTGTGGCACAACTTGCATAGATCTGGAAGCATGCAAGTACGCAATAGGATTGGAGAACTTTTGAGCAGAAAAGGGTAAAGGATTTTGGGCAAAATCAATGAGGGAAAAACTCAAAAATGTTTTTTTTGGAGGCATTGTATATGAGCATACGACAGGCTTAGATCAAGTAAATGGAGTATGTATATGCATATACACAAATAGGAAGTTCATTTACATATAGATGGGGTTTTTATGTCACTACAAGTTATCAGGAAGAGGCTTGATGTGTAAAAACAAGATTTTTTTATGGCCATTTGCAGCCTCGAAAAAAGTGTATATGATAAAGGGACACACCACCCTTACCAACTCATGATAAAAAACAAAATAATATAGAGATAGAGATGACAAAATGCTTTTATTATACTTGAAAATCATTAGAACATCAGCAAGATGATATCACAACTATGACTTCTTCCAAAAGAAGTTTACAAATGCTTCAACATAAGAGAACTCCCAAATAAGAGCTTCCAGAAGAATAGTCTTCACACGAAGAGCTTCCACCAAGAGAACTTTCACCTCCAAGCTTGCTGACGAGAGATACACCATGAGAGCTTGACTGCAAGAGCTTCTACTTGAAGAGCTTGATTACAAATGATCAAAAGCCTTGCTTAAATAGGCACTTCTAACCCAAGATATTTACAAACACAACCAATGTAGGATAAAAGGTAAATACAACCACCTTAAAATAAATATTAAGTTCTCACCCAAATACAACTAAGCACCACCATGTGGATCAATTAGAAAATTATATTTCCTTTGTAGATACAACAAATATTAAATGCATGATTTAAGGAACTTTCCACAAACTTCTAAGATGCCACCTACACAGCTCGATAATTGGAATGACAACTATTTTCTTTTTTTCCCTATTTACACCACCCATGCACCTTGAAAATAGAAATTTATCTTTTCTCCTTTTTTCTCTTTTTAAAAAAAAAATTATTTTTCTTCTAATTTTCGTCACTTTCTCTCTCCAATTTTTTTAATTTTAATTTTTAATTTTGATCATACCCCCTTTTTCGTGATACAAGATGCTCATGCATCAGACAACCATGGTAGGAAAAAATTTGTGGATATGGATTCACAAAATAAAGTTAACACTGCTGACATTTTTTTTTCTTCTCTTCCAACACCTAGCTAGAAAAAGTATCCGGTGTCGATATATTTCCTTCTTTCTTCTTTTCCAACACCTAGCTGGAACAAGTGTCTATTGCTGAAAATACTCCTTCGCAATGAACTCTGTCCAAGTATAACTCTCATCCTCCTCCAATCTTATAGGATTTAATAAATCTATAATAAACTCAACAACGCTATACAAATCTTTCTTCGCATACCACACATCACTAACAAGATCCTCATACAAACCATCTTCATCTCTCAAATTCATCTCAAAGACAACATCCCATGATTCGTAAGAATTTACCTCTTTGACATATTCATCTTCGCTTTCTTCTTTCATATGGTCAACAATTTCTGCAACTGCTTTACTTGTTTTATCTCCAACTAAGGTACTATATGCTTCCTCCATTGCTGTAGTCTTCAAATCATCTTGATCTACTTCAAACTCACAAATCTTGTCTTCTTCATGCTCTTCATCTTCTTCAACTTCAGGTTCACAAATATATGTATCTTCATCCTCTTGCTCTTCTTTTGTACCACATGTGTGATACTCCACTGGATTTTCTTTCTTTTCTGCATCCAAAGAATTGTCAACAACTATTTTCTGGTGACACTCTTCTCTTCTGCAACTCAGCTTCTAATTCATTCACTTGCTTCTGCAAATCGAAGAATGTAACTCGCAATGCCTCTTGATTTCTTGCTCTAAGTTTCTCAAATCTAGGAATCTTCATAATCCATCCAATCACAAAAGTCATCTTCTTCTTTCTCTTCTCCATGCTCAAGTCTTCATAAGACAAATAATGTGCAACACAAGCACCTCGTGCAAACTTCCTCACAATCGGTGATCGGTCTACACAATCAAGAACTCCTTGACAAACTTCACCCAACCAAAGGTCTTAGTGCAAACTGCCTCATGTTCGGCGATCTGTCTACACACTCAGGAACTCCTACTCTGATACCATTTGATGAAGGGACACACGACCCTTACCAACTCATGATCAGAAACACAATAATATAGAGACAAAGAGATGAAAAAATGCTTTGCAAAGCATGCTTTTATTATAATTGAAAATCATTATAACCTTAGCAAGATGATATCACAACTATGACTTCTTCCAAAAGAAGTTTACATAGGCTTCAACATAAGAGAACTCCCAAATAAGAGCTTCCACAAGAAGAGTCTTTGCACGAAGAGCTTCCACCAAGAGAAACTTGCTTACAAGAGATACACCATGAGAGCTTGACTACAAGAGCTTACACTTGAAGAGCTTCTACTTGAAGAGCTTGATTACAAATGATCAAAAGCATTGATTAAATAGGCACTTCTAACTCAAGATATTACAAACACAACCAATGTGGGACAAAACGTAAATACAACTGCCTTAGGATATATATTAAATTCCCACCCAAATACAACTAAACACCACCATGTGGACCAATTAGAAAATTACATTTCCTTTGTGGATCACAACAAATATTAAATGCATGATTTAAGGAACTTTCCATAGACTTATAAGATGCCACCTACACACCTTGATAAATAGAATGACAACTAACTTTTTTTTTTCTATTTATGCCACCTATGCACCTTGAAGATAGAAATTCCTCTTTTCTCCGTTTTTCTATTTTTTTTTAATAAAATTTTTTCTCTCATTTTCATCACTTTCTCTCTCTATTATTATTATTTTTTTAATTTTAATTTTGATCATACCCACTTTTTCATGATGCAAGTTGCTCCTGCATCAATATACAAAACATTTGAAGGGGGCTTTTTAGCTTGTATTGCATGATGGGGAAAAACTTTCTCTTTTTTTGAATGATGCAATGTTAAGAACTTGGTTTTTGTTAGAAGTTGTAATCTTTCCTTGGTATGTTTATAAACCAAGGTTAGACCTCCTTTCTTTATTGTTATAATATATTAGGATATAAGCCAAGGTATCCTAATATATTTCTTTTTTTGTCCTTTTTCCACTACATCTTATTTTGTCCTCTAGTGGAATATGTGAGGACAAATATTTATTTTAATTTGTAATTTAGATTATTCCTCCTTAAGAGGAATCTCACACTTGGCCTCACACACTTATGAATGATGGCATTCATAGACATGGGAGTTACATTCTAACTCCTCTCTCTCATCTCTATTTAAGAGATGACCCTCCTCTCTCATTTCTAATGAGGTTTTCTTCTTCTTCCCAATCATTGTATGAGCGATTGCTCTCTTTCTCTCTCTCTCTCTCTCTCTCTCTCTCTCTCTCTCTCTCTCTTCCTTCTTAGGCTTTTCATGCCTCATTCATAATGACACAAGGGGTTTTCTTTGCTTTCCCCTTTCCAAATATCTTGTCTCAAAGTGTTGGATCTTGAAGCTTTCTCTCTCGTATCTTATGGTAATATCTTTTCATGCATTAACTCACTTAGATTCTTTCCTGGTATTGCTTATTTACATATTTCTTTTTCCATTTCTAACATGGTATTAGAGCAGGTTAATCTTTGTTTTGAGTGTTTGCATGAAGGTACGATTCGAAGGAGACTTTTGAGAGAGATTTCACTAATTTCTTTTTTAATCTTCTTAAGTTGGAAGAAATTGAATTTTTTTTTTTGATTTGGCTGGTTTACCGCCAAACCCGATTAACTCCTGTTTTGTAGGAGTAGCATTTATAATTCTTATTTTAATAGTTTTTTTTTATATAGTGTGCAATTTTTTTTTAATATTTAAAATTAAAATTTATTATTTCTCTAATATTTTTTTTGTAGGGAAGACTTCATAACTCTAAGTTTGATTTTTTTTAAATTGTACTTTCACTATTTCTCTATTTGGTTAAATCTATCTCATATATATATATATTTTAAAGTAATTAATTAATTTAAAATCTTCTTTTATCTACAACTTTTTTAAATCTTTAAATATTATATTTTTTAGAAATAGCATGCATTTCTATTCTTTTCATTCTGAACTTTTTTTAGACATTTCCTTTTTATTTCCTATGTCTTGGGTAGTTTCCACCACACATTCGTCTGTATCATCAGGATTCTTCATAACTTCGTTATCCTTTATTATCGTTCACAAATTTGAGGCTTCCCTAGGACGTTGGATATAGCAGGGAAACCCAAAAACAACACAGTGCAAACCACATTTCACAGATAACTGAAGTAATCCATAAGCTGAATGCATCTGTCACAGGATGAAGGATTCGATAGTGGAAAAAGAAACCTAGAACTACAAGCCGAATAATGATCACCATTCTGTACGGATTTATTCTGCTGGAAGGTAGTGGCAACTTTCTTGATAGAGGCTGCCTTGCCTCATCCATCATTGGTAAATTAGGCTCATCTGGACCATTGCCATCAGGTCCCCCTTCCTTTATTCATTCCGCTGACTGAGCAAGCTTCATGCCGATCTCTTGCAGAACATCTCGGTCGTTCGGCTGCCGCGGCCCGATTCCGGTGAGCCTGAGGAACGGCGGCCCCCCGGCCCTAAGAGCCAGGGCCTAGTTTAGCGCCGGCGAACTTAAAATAAGGGCAAGTCTCATAGAAATGATGGTATAGAAGCTCGGATTGCGCATCGGCCTGGCCGACGCTCGATTCGGGTTTATGAGTTATCTTACACTATTGCCTTCATTATTTAATGATTTGATTTATGTTCTATTGATCTATCTGCACATGGTTGCAGTTTTATGCTTTTATAGCATCTCTTTATGCTCATAGTAGCATTTCATGGTTTAGTACCATTCTTTTATTATATATATTTTTGTAAGTTGCATCGGAAGCCAATTTATCAAGGTTAACTATGTGGACCCGACAGTTTTAAACTGACTCGTAGTTGCCTTATCTGGCCCGTGGAGTATCCCTCCAACCTATAATTGGTGTGCACTTACTTCAATGGAGTTTCCCTCCATTTGTTCCACTTTGTTCCTCAATGCGAGGATGATATTTTATGGGGATGTCCCATTTTAATCTCTTTGTCTCCTTGGTGTATGCTCCTAGTTTTGATTTATTCATGATATGACTTCCTACACATTGCTCATTTTTTAGTGTATAGGTGACGAGGCTACTATATCTTGGAGCACTCCTATATTGGAGACTCTATTTGAGAAAGTTGTTTTGACCCATGTTGATCTTTTCCTCGTGGCAATGATGTTGCTTGTCCATGATGGATTTCTTATTTGAAGGCAATATGTTGTTACTCCTCATAAATCCTTCCTTTGGTCCACATCGGCAATAATTCTTGGAAAAACTGTAACTTGAATTATTTGGTGCTTGAGGCACATGTTCTAATTATTTATTATTGTCTCTCTTATATTTCTTTGATAAATATACAATGTGATAATGTTCTGCATACTTTATTGCCTAGATCGTGGGTCATGTAGGTGATGGAGTCGCGACCCATTCACTTGTAGTGGGATGACTCATTAATGGACTGTCTATATCCATGTGATTGACGCAATGTTGATGTAGGTTTCATTAGTTGGCCTTGTCTGTGGTCATTTGTGCATTAGTATGTTCCTTTCATGAGAGATTTATTGCATCTATTATGATCATTTTGAGCTTATGACTTATTTTTAGATATCATGTTAACTCCATTGCATGTTGGTGAACACATTCTTTTATTCTCATCTCTCTTAGTTCCTCCTTGATTAAATTATTATAACTTCATTTTTTTACAAACTTCTCCATTCAATGTAATTCTACTTGTGGATAGTTGTCTTGTTTTTTGTTCTCTGCTTTTTTTCAAGTGATCCATCAAGGAACCTTCTCGATTTTTCACATATGAAGATGTGTCTATGCTTCCACTTGATCACATTCAAAGAACTCATTTACTTCTCTTGGATCTGCAAATGTACCATATGGCTTGAAGACAATCAAATTACTTCATATTAAAGATTAAGTTGCAGATTTTTGTAAATTATGGGTCTAATACCCCTTGATATAATTACCCCAAGTAAAGATTAAAGGGGGGTGTTAGAAGTTGTAATCTTTCCTTGGTATGTTTATAAACCAAGGTTAGACCTCCTTTCTTTATTGTTATAATATATTAGGATATAAGCCAAGGTATCCTAATATATTTCTTTTTTTGTCCTTTTTCCAATACATCTTATTTTGTCCTCTAGTGGAATATGTGAGGACAAATATTTATTGTAATTTGTAATTTAGATTATTCCTCCTTAAGAGGAATCTCACACTTGGCCTCACACACTTATGAATGGTGGCATTCATAGACATGGGAGTTACATTCTAACTCCTCTCTCTCATCTCTATTTAAGAGATGACCCTCCTCTCTCATTTCTAATGAGGTTTTCTTCTTCTTCCCAATCATTGTATGAGCGATTGCTCTCTTTCTCTCTCTCTCTCTCTCTCTCTCTCTCTTCCTTCTTAGGCTTTCCATGCCTCATTCATAATGATACAAGGGGTTTTCTTTGCTTTCCCCTTTCCAAATATCTTGTCTCAAAGTGTTGGATCTTGAAGCTTTCTCTCTCCTATCTTATGGTAATATCTTTTCATGCATTAACTCACTTAGATTCTTTCCTGGTATTGCTTATTTACAGATTTCTTTTTCCATTTCTAACAGTTTTTAATCCCAATTGCATATGCAAGAACGATGAGGTTCTTGCATTTGCAACTTGAAGTAAATCTTGGAAATGAAAATAAGGAAGATTGACATTTAACAAAAACAAAAAACTGAAATAAAGATTAAAGATTTGCATTTATAAAAACAAGCAAACATATATATAAAAACTTGGAAAGAAAACAAGCAAAATCCTAGTAAATTTGCAAAAAAAGCTTACCTCTTCTTCATAAATGTAAGTGAAGTAGTCTCTCAAAATCTTTGAAGAAATCTTGCATAAATCCAAGTGATTTGAATTTGAAAAAAAATCCCAAGATTGAAGCTATATATGCAAAGAAATTTGATTTAATTTTTCTCACCAATTTAATGCATTCATGAGTCAATAAGTGATTTGTGACAAAAGTCCACGACGGATGATAAAAATGCAAGGGAATAACAACAAGATAGACTCATTCAAATCTGCAAATGCTTAAGATTACAGTGGTGATGTAATGCAATCCAAAAACGGTGCCAACAAGAGGAAAAACATGGTTTTTGGTAATAAATACAAGCTGCAAAATAATGACTACCTCTAGACGGGCTTCTAAACATACACGAATTCTGAGTTATGCATTCATATCAAAAACTCACATTTGTTCCCTAGGATTCGCTTTCAAACTCACATAACAAGTGTTGGGCAGAAAAAAATGTTGTTCTTGAACTCTCGTGCTCAATATGGGCCTTTTAAATGCCAACAAAGGTAAGAGATTGTGTTGTTTCTGCATAAAAACACCCAATATGGGCTTTTTGTTGGGTGCTACTAGCTTAGGAAGGGTTGTTTTTGCATTTGAATGCCCAATACGGGCTTTGGAGTTAATGTTGCAAGCTATGTATGATTCGTTTGCATTAAAAATGCTCTACAAAGGCTTTGCAAAGTCAAACGCAAGCCTCAAATGCCCTCTAAGGGCTTTACATTAGAAGTTTCAAGTTAAAACTATGCTCATTAGCATAGTCGCAGGCTTTTAAAATCATTTTACACATTTCTGGGTTATATTTTAGCCATAGAGAAACTTTTGTTAAGCCAATACAAGTTCATACGGGCTTTTAAAAGCCTTTTGCAAGTTATTTAAATGTGTTAGAAACTTGTAACGGACTTTAAAATGGTCGTCCATAGTGTTTAATGGGCATTTAGTGTGTAAGAGCAATGTATTACTGGTTTTGATGAATGCAATACATGTTAAAAACACCCCATTTTCTTTATAAGACCACTAAAGGGCTTTTGTAAGTCAAAAGAATACATAATGTCTTCTAAAATCCCCATTTTTAACTCTTTAAAGTTAGTGACATGATTTTATATTGCATATGCAAGCAAAAAATGAACATGTACTCATACTTTGTAAGTGAACTCAAAATGGCCACTTATAATACAAGTTTAGAACATCTCTTAATCAAAAATGGGTTTCTCATGTTCATTTACACACATTTAAACCTTTTAAAGAAAACATATGTAATTCGAGTTAAAAAGTCCACTTAACATATTAAATTCCTATAAAAGTTAACACATTTTATTGCAAATGTGTACGGTGGAGTTTTAAATCTAGATCGCATGTAAATGGTATCCAATATGTAATGTCTGACAAAAAGGTCACTTGTGCAAGACTTTAAACAAGGAATGAAGAATACAGTCAGCCTTAAAAGTCCCACCTATAGTGCATCCCACCTATAGTGCATTTAATTCCTTAATAATTACTGATTTACAATTCCAA
Organism: Cupressus sempervirens; assembly: GCA_028749045.1. Taxonomy (NCBI): domain Eukaryota; kingdom Viridiplantae; phylum Streptophyta; class Pinopsida; order Cupressales; family Cupressaceae; genus Cupressus; species Cupressus sempervirens. The sequence continues at coordinate 412,612,799 of CM053784.1, forward strand.
CTGAGGCCTAAGCTAGCTTGTAATGAGCAAAATTCAAAATGCAATCAATCTAGTATGAAAAGAAAACTTAAAAACAAAGCACACAACCAAGAAAAAACGAAAAAATGACTTAAAAGTTTCCAAAAATCAAATTCTTGCAATTAGAGAAGAAAAACTCATCATGGCAAGAAAGATGATAAAAACCTTCAAAACTGTGTTTAAAACAATTCAAGGGATAACAAATTACCTTCGTAACACATTATTCAAAGCACCAAAACTCAGAGAAAACGCCTACCAATTCATGAGAAAATTATGTAGGGTTGTCCAATTTTGAGAATTCAAAATTGAGTACGACAACTAGCTCTAATTAGGGAATGTGTCTCAATTGTTAATAAAAATGATGAGCAATGTAGAACCAGACCTCTAAGTGCCTTCATCTTCTCATTGGGCTATAGAGTTAGGCATAGTTTGTAGACTCGAACTCGGAGAGTACTCAGCAAGCCCAAAACTTTCAACTCTGGAATAAACTCGGTATATACTCGACAAAAACTCGGCAACTCAAAAAGTACTAAAATCTAAAATCTCTTAAAGAAATATATTTTTTGTAGAATACAATTATAAAATGTATTAAATTAGTAACTGACATTTCAATAGAGAAAATGTGTAGTTTTATAGCATTAAAATGATGTGAAAAGTGCATCTAATCCAATGTCTTCCCTGCATCAACATTTTTACCTACATTTTTTAACATCTATAAATATACGAGAGTTAAATTTGAGAGTACTCGTCTAGCTAAAAAACTTGAGAGTACTCGGCAACTCTGAGAGTACTTGGAGAGTTTGCAAACTATGGAGTTAGGTGACCGAAAAAGAAAAGACTCAAATTCCTAAAAAATATTAAAAGGAAAAGACTTGGACATATTGTACAAGAGTATTTATCTAGAGCTTATTCGAAATAATGTTTCATATTGCACACTATATGGAAGTGCAAATGGAGTTCCATCATGGTAAGCCAATAGGAAATTGTTCTCTCCTGCTAGTTAGTGGATTTTGAAAGGACCTCGCTAGAGAGAGTCAAACTTGTTGTGCATACCCATTTGTTCTCGTCTTCTGTCCCAATGTAGAACACAATCACCAACCTAGAATTATCTCTACTTAAGCCTTTTTATCAAAGAGCACCTTGACTTGCTATTGATGTGTTGCAAGCCAGTCCACCACTTGTGCTTCCTGTTCTTCCAAATGGTGAAGGAACATTATTCTTTTGTCCAAGGAACTCTGAAATGCTCTTTCTTTGACAACTGTGACTAACTTAAGAGTGGGACACTTCGAAGTTATGGAAGATTCTGCATTCAAAACCATAAAGTAACTGAAACGATGACATGCCAATAGCCTTCGGTGGAATTCTGTTTGTCCACAATACTTTATGCAGGGTCTTGGGTTCTCATCTATCAGCTAGCAGATTATAGTTACTAGATTCTTATTACTCGATTCAGCCTGATTGTTACCTTGCAGGTAGTAATCAGATTAATGATAGAGTAATACCATGTTCAAAACACAACTGTTTGATCCCTGATGAGGAGAATGCAACAACATTGTCTGTCACAATCTTATTGGGTACACCAAAGTGACAAACTATGTTCTCCTTTAAGAATGAACACACTACTAATGATGTTGCAATCTTCATGGGAATCGCCTCTACTCACTTGGTGAAATAACCTGTCGCATTCAAGATGTATGTGTGCCCTGCACTAGATGCTGGATTGATGGTACCAATGAAATCAAGGTCCCATTGCTGAAATGGTTCCTCAATTACTACTGGCTTCAAAGGCATCATTGTAAGCTTCCTCTTTCCAAATTTTTTTAGAAATCCTCACACTTAGGCACCTAATTGTATGCATCATAGAAAAGAGTTGGCCAATAGTACTTTTCTTGCAAGATCTTGTGAGCAATTACCGGTACTTAGAAATGTCCACCAATGCCAGATCATGAATGACTCCAACAACTTGACTTCTTGTACACAACATAGAAATGTGCCATCAATGACATGCGTGTACAAATCGCTGTCCCAAAAAATAAAGTGTAACTTTGAGCTTTAGACTGCTTTCCTTGTAGGTTGAGTGTCCTGGACATTTGCCATATGTGAGGAAGTATGGGATGTCAAAGTACCATTCTTTTCTCATACGGATAAATAAAACCTTGGGTAGGTCCTCAAAGTAGTTCTTCCTTAGGTTCATTTTCAGCCATGAGCTGTCATAAACATTTACCATGAACCAATATGGTAGATCTGATTTCAATGTCACACACTTGAATTTTGGCAATCCAATTGCCTCTCTTCATTCCAAACTCTTGCTGCGTTAAGTGGACTTGATAGTTGTGCTTGGGGAAAGAGCAACAACATGTGAATTTGGGATGTAGAACTTGAAGTACTTGACTACCTTTGCAACTACATAGGTTTTCTTTTCCATTAGCGAGTACTTTAGCTCATGTGATTTGAGTAGACAAATCATGAATGCAATAGGAGATTCTATGTCTTCAACATTCTTCTACGTGAGAATGGTTGATATCGTGTGTCCAGAAGAATAGCTGTACACGTTGAAGTCCTTCATGTAGTCTGGGAAAACTAATACAAGCGCTTGTGCTATGGCTTCTTTGATCTCCTTGATAGCAGCCTTCCCTTAAGCACTCCAACTGAAAACTACTGCTGCCTTCATCATATTTGAGAAATGATGAGTCTTTCTTGAGAAATTTGGAACAAATCTTTGTAGGAAATTCACCTTTTTGAAGAAAGAGTGAATGACAATCTTCCTCATAGGAAAGAAAGACTTTGGATTGACTTGACCTGTTCAAGAACAATTTTTATTTTTTCTTTAGACACAATGTGCTTGAGAACTTACCCTCTGTTATCCCAAAAATTGACTTCTAGGGATTGAGGGAAATTTTATGTCAACGTCTCCAATACTTGGCGTAGATGATCTTGTCTGTAGTTGAAGAAAATAGTGAGATCATCAAGATAAATCACGATGAATTCATCTTTGAAGTCATGAAACACCAAGTCCATTGCTCGTTGGAAAGTGGTGTCTGCATTTATCAATCCAAAGAACATTCTACTATAAGCAAATGTACCTCATGGAGTGTTCATGCTGCTTTGTATTGGTGAGCCTTCCTAACTTCAATCTTATTGTTGCTAGGAAAACTATCCAGCATAGACAACATTTGAGAACCAGTCATTGTCAACAACACATTGTCCATGATAGGCAGTGAATAGTTATCTTTCAAGGATGCCTGATTCAAATTGCAAGCATCCACACAAATGCAGATTTCACCATTCTTCTTTCATATTGGAACAATGTTGGCTACCCACATAGAATGCTGAATAGGAAAAATTATTTTGGCATCCAACATCTTTTGAATTTATGTTAGGATGGTGCAAAAAAATTTCAATTGGATTGTCATTACGTCTTCTTGTACGAAGCAGTGCCTGGCTTGAGGGGAATGTCATGTACCACTTTGGGACAAAAAGATTTCAAATCATCATATGAGTATGCCAAGACGTCCATGTATTCACATCAAAGATCAATGAATTGATCCTTTTTCTCTAATGTACAACACTTAACAATATTTACAAACTATGGATCAACAACTAGTCGAAGATTGTATTTCTCAAATACATTATTGAAAAATACAATCCTCATTGAGGATCCTGCTGCCATGATTGCATCAATAATGTAAGTGAAGTGTGATGATTATATAGAAACATTTGTATGTGTCTAGACTTTGCCATGGTTGCCTTGACCCAATCTATTTTGCCGATACTTTTGGAAGCATTATTCAAAGCATGCACACAACAAGGAAGCCAAAAGATATGTCTATAGGCACTCTCAATCATCAAATAAGCTAAGTTACACACGAGCTGAATCTTTTACAACCTCAACAACATTAGAAGGCCCAATCTCTAAGGCCTCCTTCAAAACAACAAACTAAAAATCGGCATCCTTAATTTTCTCCAAACAATCAACAATTCTAAGAAAGTATGAAATACCAAGGCATGTAACAATAACACCAGTGGCCTATGTCGAATATTAGTCCACCCATCAATGACAATGGAACAACCATCCTAGTCTATATTCGCTTGATCTTCTCCATCATCAAGGTTGCTTTTGAATATTGCCTATCAAGGAGGGAGGGTACATAACCTATGTTCTCCAATGGGGGCAACCAAGGGGGCATAAGATGTTCTAATTGTCAATGTCTCTTACTATACTTTTGAAATGAGGTGACCTTGCCAAATGAAATGGAAGACCACGTGCATAAAAGAATTTGACCACTACATTATCAGCTTGCTCATGTTTTTGAATATTCGTTAACCTCATCACTTATTTTCTCACTCTCTTTCTTGCTCCCTCTCAAAACTGTCTTCAATTGATACATCCACATTGGCAGAAGCATGCATATTAGTGAATGGCCATTTTAGACTCGTATTGTAACATGCAATGATTTTGTCCACACTTACTCCAGCCAACTTTGCAAATTCAATCTTCTGTTGCAATGTTATTGATTCTAACATCTATTCCGCTTACACCCACTAGATGGCTTGTAACCCTAGTAGAGCTCCCATGCTAATGAGTGTTGCAAGCATGACAAAGCCACTTCTTGCTGCCCCCTGTATTTTTTTCCCTTGGGGGTCACAATTGTGGCAAATTGAAGCAATGATTTCTTGGGATTGAAAGAGAATTTTGAAAATCTTTAAAGGGGGGGGGGGGGTGTGGGGAGGGTTGTAGGGCATGCAAAACAAGGGTCTATTGATGAGGCTGAGGTGAGATTTTCAGAGTTGAAGAAAGGTGTATTGACATTGTGTGCACTTCATTTTCTTTGTCACTACTCTCATGGTTGTCACTACTACTGCTCCTCATTTTGTGGTCTTTTGTTTATGATTCAAAATCTGAAACAAAAGCAATGGAAGTATTTTTCAATCCACAAACTTACTAACAAACAAAATAATTTGAAAAAACAAAAAAAGAGAGGAAATACCTTGGCTCTAGCTTCAAACTTGCAGCCGAGATCTTCTTTCTGTCTTGTAGAAAACATAAATCTATCCAAGATCTCCTCTAATCAGCCCAATCTCTCCTCTAAGTCATGCCAGCTACTTCTCTATTTAGAAAAGTTTCACAACAAGCAGCAAAGAAAGACAATATGGAGGAAGACAAATGCTTGGTGAGAAGTGTTTTTTTTTTTTTTTCATTTTCATGTCTTTTTGTGGGATAGTAAGAGTGTTGCATGCCTTCATGGGCCCCCACATTGGTTGCAAGGAAAGTTTTTTAATTTTTAAATGCTTTTTTTGAATGCTGGAAGCTTTCCTAGCCATGGGAGATGACTAGCCTTACCCATATGGCAGGGATACATTTCCCTCCAATTTTGGGGTTTTTTTTCGATTAGGGATGGTAAGGGGTCGTTTCTTTACATCTGGTCCTCCCCAAGCAGTAGAGGACGTTCCCTATCGTTTTTGGGGAATTTCACCAATCAAGGATGGTTATTATGAAAATTAAAAGTGCAGAAATTTGGAAAGATGAGCAAAACATAACACGATACTTACATGGAAAAAACTTGGTAGGATTATACAAAGAAAAAACCACAGACAAATATCTTTCATTATTATTTCTCAGGAATTTTCGTAGTTACAACGATGTTTAAATCATAGTTAAATTTAGCACAGATATATTTGTGATAAGTTTACTTATCACGTTATTTTTTGACTCCTGAGAAATAACATCAACTTATCGTAGAGAATTTTCAGAATTTCGCAAAGAACTTGCATGTCAGGTGTATCAAGGACGAAGAGTTCACCCCATGCTCGTGTTCCTTCAACACTCTTAAGACATGCTGGTTCTTTCCCTTCCGTCCGGATTCCCCCTTGGTATATACCAGTTTGCCAATTCTTCCTTTGTTCCCTCGATCACCCTTCGCCTTTCTCGGGCTTCTTCTATCAACCTCTCCCTTGGTCAATTTGGCAATTGCACTCCATTCGTCAGTGCTCCCGTGGTACTGCGGTCACCTCCTGTACCACCATACCCTTCGGCGAGTTGTTGGAGTCTATGCCTCCGGTCGCTTTGTTGTGTGCGGTTTAATACTTCCCATGCCACACTTATGCTGTCATCTTTTGGATTCTTATTTCTATCTTTATTCAATGTATTCGGCATTCATAGCACTCGGTCCTTATAGGCAACGGCACCAAATGTTTACCGTATAGGGTAAACGGTTTATTAATGCATTCAGATAATAGACAAGAACATGTAACATAGAAGTATTCCTTTTATTATTTGTATGTATACAAAAGATACTACAATATTCGATATGATTGATTACAATGATGATTACAGTCCATTCCAGACGGTGTATATATACCTTCCCGAAGGGGTGACTCAATCGTTACGTGCCCCTTTGGATACAATTCTACTTGTCAGCTACAATATAGATCTTACCGACAACATTGTACATATATCTCACACATTGGCCTAGAAACCAAGCATTATAAATAAGGGCCAATCTTGCGAGGCGGGTGTTGGGATCTGACATGCCGGTTATGATCAATGTATTTCCTAGGGATCTTTACACCAGTAATTATTTTTCCACCTTCTTGGCAGCTTTTCTTATTTACTCTTACTTTCTTTATTGGATTCAAATGCTCACATTTGTCAGTCTGAAGAGAAATAGGAGACTGCAATTTAATGTGAAATTTGATCTCTTAAACTTAATGAGATATGTCCTTAACAAGGCTCTGATACCATGTAAAGTTTCTTACCAGATTTCAAATTTGTGGCTTGCTGATGCACAATTTTAGTGCAGGTATGAACACTGTTGACAAATGATAGATTTGCTCCAGAATTTGTAGAAGTTAGTGCAAACATAATATAATATTGTTGAACTTGAAATGTCCTTCGATCCTTTGATGTGCTTGCATTAATTGATTTTGATGCCTTGTTTACTCGGGTGGATCAAGTATACATATCATACAAAAGGTTATGATGGTGAATGGTCATGTCTCCAAATGGAGACATGGACATTCACAATCACACTAGTTTGGTGTAACTAATCATGCCCGATTAGTTTTTACAGACCTAACACAAGTATAACAATGTATTACTAATCATAATGACTGCAGCCCGATATAAAATATAGATCGATGGTGATCTAAATCAAAGGAATCAGAAATAAGTTTTGATCATGCCTTGAATGATCTCAAAAAATATATATATGATCATCGGTTTTGAACTGTGCATATCATAGTTATTGTTAGACCGAAGCTACATGCTTTAACAAACACAACTGTGTCTTTTATCTTATCTGCTATTTGGTAAACTAAAATATTTTCCAGTTCTACTCTTTTAAAATTGAGGAGTCAGGATGAAGGTTTAAGCTTTATATCAATATTTGATTGGATGGTAAAGGGATAGGAAAAGCATGAGGAAAGTAAGTGACAAAGAAACAGCCCGATAAGGGGAAATAGATATTCTCTCTTATATGTCTTAAATTTCTTGGTTGTGTTGGCACAGGTATCAGAACTATTTGAGCGAGGATACATCAGCTCGCCTTCTGGATCTTATCAAGCCTGTATGATATTGCTGGTTACAGTTATTTCTTCTTAAGTTCTTTGTAATTAAATATTTTCATCATTTAGATAGACACCATCTTCAAGAAATAAGAACCATGGTCAAAGCTACATGATAATGAAAGTAAAGAGGTCAGAGGTTTCAGTGCACTGATTGTTGAAAATCTGAACTAAGGACAATAATACCAACTGGTGAGATGCTCTAGAAAAAACTACTTGTCCACATCTCTTTTTCTTTCTCATTCTCTATAGAAGTGTCAGTTGTCAATTTCATCATCCCCGGTCAACCCACAATTTTCTTGGGGCATCTAACTGTTTTCCAGTTTAATTTCCAACATCTGCCTTGAAATTTTGGGCAACATAGAACTCGATACCTTGCCCCACTGCTGGTTGCTGAGGTGCTTTACCACTGGCTGACTTGCCCATTTCACAATGAACTCTTTTTCTCCTTTCTATGTTTATTTTTGAATTTTCCTAAGAGGTGTAGGTTGTATATTATTTTACTAATCTTATTTGCAATACTTGTTCTAGATCCTTGTCCTTTCAGGCCATGATCACGATCAATGTACAGTTTCTCATCCAACACCAAGCGGGCCTGTTCTAGAGGTACTTATAATTTGATGACAATGTTGTATTTCTGTTAAATTTTTAAATGAACCCAAAAAACTTTATCAATCCTCTCTCATCTTGCATTGCTCTTCATCTACCTCATGTCTACAAAAGTTAGTGGCAGTTTAGATTCAACAAAGAATGTGATGCAGCAAGTTAATAACAATATAGCTTTGCCAAAGAATGTTGTGCAGTTTCCTGACCCTCATTGTGTGGTGGATTCCATATACAGCATACAGTTGGGACCTTCAGTTGGCAGCAGGGTAACTTGTACCCATCATTCATGTTGTTATCTGTGAGTGCACTGCCATCTTCTACAAAAAGCAACCCCGAGGAAATTGTATCAACTAATTTGTGCTTTCTTCCTATGCAAACACACATATATTTGTGGTAATTACAATAACTTGGCAATTAATAAAGATTGTTTCTTTATTAGTTTAATAAAAGTAAAACACTTGAGCAATACATTGGTTCCTTTTCCACTTTAGTGTAGAATTGTTACCTTATTTCATAGTTGTCACTGATAAAGTAGTTTTCTTTGCAGGTATGCAAGCTTTTTCGTTTTAACTGTTTCTCTTCTCCTTTCGTGGCCAACAAGTGGTGTGGACTTGTCATATTGTTTCAGAAAATTGACAGAACTTGCAGCAACAGCAATTGGAACCACATCAAAAGGTGGCATAAAAGAAAAGGACGAGGATGCAAATTATGATTATGATATGGTTTGGGATGCAGAAGGTGTCATGCATCTGATTCGGAAAGGATACTCAAAAATTTCAAATGCCGATTATGGCGAAAGTAGATCTTCTATGAGGTTGGTAGCTTCATGACATTTTCTTCATTTAAGATATATATTGAAATAATGCTGTTAAGTGCTATTTGAATAAAATGTTCTTGCAAAAATAACTGACAAGGAATCTATACTGGTAAATTTGCATGTAATTTTATGTCAGTGTGACTTATTGAATTCGAACCTGTGTGCACTTGCTCTGATATGGTTTCTTCATGTATGTGTTTGAGATAAATATGCCATCTATGCCTTGTGGTTTAGTGTATGATTTACAGAATTGGATTTGGAGAGTACTTAGTGTTAAAATGTGACTGCTGCTAATGTTACTGTCTGAATATATGTAAAGTAGATTCAATATTAACAAATATTGAATGTGCACTGACATCATGTCACATGTTGTCTACCATAACATATCATGGCATGTCCACAGATATTATGTTATGTAATACCCACCATGATTATCTCATAAAGAACATATTGATACACAACCGATATCAAGTTAGCATGATATCTATCAATAAGTCTTAAGACATATTAACTAATCAAGACATTTCCATGAATATCAAGTCCGCATGATATTCGTCATGATAGTGAACATTGTAAAGTCGTCACCTTACAATGTTTGAATACAAGTGTATGTTATTTGAAAGATCATCATCTTTCAATAATGTACATGGGGGGAGGGCGGGGGGCGCATAAAGTCATCGAGTCACACACATGACAATAAAGATTGTACACAGAGTCACCATGGATTCTCTTACGTGGTGTTGTCACGGCATCACACACATGGCATTCACCATGAAACATATCAAAGGGTGGATTCACTATGGCTCAATCCATACGGTGACAACAATGGCTTTCACCTCAAATTTCTCTATTAAAGGAAAGATTATGCAAGGATACAAATAATAGATCATTGATGCTGAAGTTTCTTTTCAGCTAAGGCTTCATTCTCCAATGTATCAAGCTTGTCGGAGAAGTACACAAAACTTCTTGTTGATGTTTGATAGCTTCAAATCGGAGAAATCTATTATATATGTGTTCTTTATATTTGAGATATAAGGTTATTGTTATATGAGAAAAAATAATATATATATGATTAAATTTTTTATTATATTGATTATCTAATTAATGAATAGACATGTCCTATGAAGGGACATGTCTATTCGTGGTCTATTCTCTATATACAAATCTAAGAGAATGTTGCATTTGGAACATACATACCAATCTGACAATGCTTAGTACATTTGCAACAGATCCGAAAAATTAACACAGTATCTAAGCCAAGCTGCAAATGAAGATAATAAAGAAAGAATCAAGTTCAACAAAGATACCTAATTTCAGGTAGGTGAAGGTTAGGAGGGTCTCACGGGTTCAAGCTCTGGTGGTCTTCATTGGTCTTGCAGCTACCTGAAATTGAGAATCAAGAGATAAATTTCGCTTATCAGAATTAATGTGCAATCAATTGCCTTCCAGTGATAGTGTATCCGCATTGGAAGGTGCAAATACAAAACATGATTGCAGTTTGGAGTATCAATGATGCCTCTATCAATGAATTATATGTTGGAATTGAAACAAATCAGAAGAAAAAGATATCGCGCGCCGCACTGTTGAACAATGGTTTTGGTCACAGGATAATCTCAGCGAGTGCTTCAACATCATCTACAAACAAATGGAGCTTTGAAAGGATGCATTTTGCTCGGTGTTGGTCGATTATGAACATTCAAATTTGCTTTGGTTGTTTTATAAATTCTTAGTCTCTTGGTATCTCTTGATGGAGTTCTAAATACCATGTGATTGATTTGCTATAATTAGACTATCCTACGTGGTTATCACCTTTGCCTCCTTGGCATAGTAGACAAGGCATTTTTACCCCTATTGCATGGTCAAATAAATATTCCGATGTCGCTTTAAATTTTGAAAGATAGGGAGCACTATGATAATCATAGCCAAATCTAGTGCCGACTTGGATGAAGTGAAATAATATCAAAGCTGTGATTGACATATGTTAGTCCCTTGATTACCAACTACTTCTAAAAGTTTTAATTAAAATGAAGAAAGGTGGCGATGATTAAATATATCTTTTGGTGGGTATAATCATAAATTTTGAATATGATTAGTCATAAATAAGAATGTCATTTGGACATTAACTAATAGAATAATTATATTGCTTTAAGGCAAGGATTAGTATTACACCATTATGATGAATATCTTATATTCCTAATATTATTATTATCTTTGAGAATTATAGTAGTCTCTCTTATTTTTGTATTTCGTTACATACTATAACTGTAATGTGCCTTGATCTTTTCCTCTGAGAATGTTATTGTAGGAAGAGTGAGATTGAGAGTTAGAGGGAGCCTGGCATTTCATTAGAGGCAACCTTGAAGGAGAGGGAGCAGATAGAGGATGTGATTCAGGCAACCTTTAATAGTCTTGGTCTTATCGATTCAGAGGGAGTAAACCATGTTGAGATGGATTCTCCAGTGATCAATAAATTGTAGCAATTAAGAGGATTGTGATTCATGAATATACCTAGTGACTGTGTGATTTTAATGGGTCTACTCCCTGTGTACATCATGAGGAAGTGATGACTTCCAAATGATGTCACTTGTATTTGCAGAAGTTATTGTAAGGTGACGATCTTACAATAACTTGTATTATGAGATCAAACAAATTGAGTATATGGTGAATTTCTTGCATCTCAACATTTTGAAATGCCATTACTCAGAGTGTTTGGTGAATATCACTGATATTTTGGGAGGTCAATACTCTTGATATCAGATGTGATATCAAACCTTATTTTGAGTATTTGGTGAATATCATTGATATTCTAGGAGGCCAATACTCTTGATATCAGATTTGATATCAAACTTTATTTTGAGTACTTGGTGAATATCATTGATATTTTGGGAGACCAATACTCTTGATATCAGATGTGATATCAAAACCTTTTGAGTACTTGGTGATTATCATATGTTGATATTCTGGAAGACCAGTACTCATGATATCGAATGCGATATCAAATGGTGGAAATATTTTGAGATATCAAATCAGATATCCTTAAAATTGTTATTTGTAATATTACGTTGAAGTAATATTTATTCTTATGTGGTTATCCTTCTATAAGCTAAGAGGGAGTGTTGATGTTTGATATCTTCAGATCGGATAAACCTATTATATACATGTTCTTTATATTTGAGATATAAGGTTATTGTTATATGAGAAAATTATATATATATATATATATATATATATATATGATTATATTTGTTATTATTAATTATTTGATTAATGAATAGACATGCCCTATGAAGGTACATGTCTATTCATGGCCTATTCTCTATATATAAATCTAAGAGGATGTTGCATTTGGAACACACATACCAATCCGACAATGCTTAGTACACTTGCAGCAAATCCAAAAAACCAACACTTCTCTCTAGCATGGGGCTTGGCAAGAATGTCATTCCTCTATTCATTAGTGATGATGTATCTCAACTGAAGGTTAGAGAACCCATCTTGTCATGGTCTAGTCCCTTTGAATCAATATCATTGGATGTCAACAAATGTAGATCTTTAAGCTGCTCCTGCTGTCCTAGAGGCATGTCCTGTTCATATACTCTAACCATGCAAAATATCTTGTTCCAAGGGACTCATCATTAAGCACATGGCTTATTACTTTAATAAGATCAACTTCCCATATAGACATGTACTTGTTTGATTCTATTGTAACATGAGTAAATGTAATAAACTGTGGATTTATCTCCAGAATTGGCTACATCAAGAATTCGTATTAATTTGGCCTCCTTTTGAAGCTTTGAGTACATTTGTCAACCTCCTGTCCTCCTTGTCCAAGGTTACTTCTAATGTAATGCTATTTTCCTCTTCCTCGAAAATGTTCCATCCATCAATATAGTCCCATGACTGTAGGCATTTAAGTAACCATTTATCCTCGAAGATCAATTGAATTAGTTCTTCTAGCTGCTCCTTCAGGCGGATGTGTCAAACTCCCTCTAAACATCAATCTTCTGAGCTCCTTTGCCTTTGAAGAACTATTAGACTCCCTCTGAATCTTATATCATTCTTCCTTTTTCTGCAAGAACATTCTCATAGGAAAAGATCAAGGCAAATAGCTCTTGTAGTATATAAATAAATACAAATTAGAGATACTACATTGATTAAATAAAATACTAAAGCATATTAAATACTTATCTGTACATCAATATCCTTTTATTCAATCTTTCATTCCAATAGACATTAATATTGTAATAAAAAAAATAATAAATAATATTATTTCCTCCAAAACAATATAATTAGTCTACCATTAAAATGATATTCTTTTAGATCATTATATAATGAATTTCATTAATACTAAACATTAATGTATTCCTACATACGTTGGTGATGGGTCCGTCTTACCCTTTATGGTGATTTGCAGGACACCTTTTCTATTTTATTTTTTCTACCTTTTTATTATCTTCTTGTGGCTATTCCTTTTCCTCTGTTCTTAGTTCACGTTGCTCCCATGTGGCATGTAAAAGTGACCAATGGGGGGTTGGTGAAGACTCATCTTCTCGAACCATTGACTGTTCTGAAGCTCTCCTCTATTGCACCTTTAGTATTTGACATAGTATTGGTATTGCTGCTCCTTTGACGCAAGATTTACACTATTGGGTTGGTGCCCGATGTCTTCTTCTCCATGTCACCTCCAATCGATCTAATTCTGAATTTTCTTTGACGAAGCCATTACACCTTTTCATCTTCCTCCCTAACTTGGCCCACTTCTTAGGTCATCTATTTTCACCATTTCTATTTCTCAAGGTTGCATGGGTACTCATACCCACACCCCTGGTACTCGTACCCACGTACCCAAGTACCGGGTACACGTATCCCACGTACCGGGTACTTGGTGGAGAGCATCATAGCTAAGGACCTTGATTAAGATTCTGATTTTTTTTTTGGTTTTTGGTTTTTGTATTAGCTTGTTGTTTATCAAACTTAATTCAATACCAAATCAGTTTGAAACTTTGATACTCATTAACAATAAACTTTATCACTGTTCAAGTTAAAAGTTTATCATTTGCAATATGTCATTGTCATATGGTTTAGGATCTTCTTGTTCATGTTTGAAGTCTGCCTTCTTTGTTATGCATCTAAGCATTTATCATGTATTATTATTTCAAACATATAGCAAATCTGAAACTGAAAACAGTACATTACATTTGCAAACTTTATCACTGTTCTTGTTTTGAAAAACCATTGTCATGACTCATAAAATCAGATTTTTTATAAATATAAAAGTGTAATTTTTAAGTAAGTTTGACATACCCAAGTACCTCCGTCCCCAATTATGAAAAATACTTTAAACATTTAGCAATAGCATATATATATATATATATATATATATATATTTGACTTATGGCTTATATTTTCAAATTTCTTGTTTTGAATGCTCAATGTCATGACTCATGACAGATATTTTGATTTTTATATTTTCTATAAAATATTAATTATATAGAAAAAAATTAGGCTTACACACGTACCCCCGTCCCCTATTTTGAAAAATATGCGTACCCGTACCCGCTCCCGTACCCGTTCCCGTTCCCGTACCCACGTACCCATGCAACCTTGCTATTTCTATAAACAGATCAATGTATGGTCCGAGTGACAATTGATGCGACGGTGGCACCACTTCCCACATCCGTGTGCGACAAGTGGGACCAAAACATTCATGTTAATCTCATCAAACCACAATATTATCCCCTATAAACTTCCTGTTAGTCACTGTGCTCGCATCAACAATTACCTAAACATTCACACGATCTATGTGAGATTCAGGGAGCCTATACTTTGGTCGTTGCGTGAAGAAGTATATACAATCGAGCAAGTGTTGTAGATTTTTGTGAGAGCTTCATAAAACAGTGATTGGGCCCAATAATGAGATTTGAACATGTACTATCCTCTGAGATTGTAGAAGCCATGGCACATGTGGCAAGAGTTTCCCACTTCAAGAAATTCAACTTGGCACAAGCGATCCACGTCACCCTGACATACTTGACGGTCATTTGTGTTCATTGCCCATTCCACCTGCAGACATTATACCTAGTGCAGGCCACAATATCTTCACGGGATTGTTTAACTACCAAATTTCAACATCAACACGATAATAGTCAATAATCATGGATCAAATGGATCTCAGCTTTGGTATGAATTTGGGATCATACACAACATATCTGCACAATAGATCTTCTATTCTTGCTGACTACGGATTTAACTCATTGTATTTTATAAACCTTGATCCGAGTTCCTCACCAGTCCACAACATTTGTGATCTGCCAAGAACCATGGCTCTGATACCATGTTAAAATGTGACTGCTACAAATGTTATTGCCTGAATGTATGTAAAGTAGGTTCAATCATAGTTAAAAACTTTGCGAAATTTCACAAAAATCGCAATATATTGCAAGTTCAATGGGAAAACGAAATAAACATGCCATATATGGGAGACGACATTTGCGAAAAATCGGTGCGCCTTTTTTTGATTGATATCACGCTAAAAGCAAAATACTGCGCACAAATATCATTGACTGCGAGGTCAACAGGAAAACGAATGTCATCTCTTGGA
The DNA here is from genome assembly GCA_028749045.1 of Cupressus sempervirens. Taxonomy (NCBI): domain Eukaryota; kingdom Viridiplantae; phylum Streptophyta; class Pinopsida; order Cupressales; family Cupressaceae; genus Cupressus; species Cupressus sempervirens. The sequence goes on from CM053784.1 coordinate 412,628,404, forward strand.
TTACAGGAGGTTGAGACTAATTATCAATTAGTAATTTTTGCAAACATTCATTGGTGTCAAAGGATTATCTTAAGGTCAAGTGGCTAAATCAAATTGGCCATTTCTTCTTAGTGACCAATTTGTCATATGCGCCCTTGTTAGTGAGCGATTATTTCCTTTTGATTGTGAATTGGCCAATGCTGGAAGATATTACTAGTTCAATGAATACCTTGGACTCTCCAGATGGATAACGTTCTTTTGTAGTTCTATTTAGACTGTTTTTATACATTTATTTGTTTAATATTTATCAAATATATTTTAATTATATATTATAATTATAATTTTCTATTTAAATATAGATTGTTTTACAGTATTATCAGATTCAAAATATTCTTCATCATTATATTAATAGTGATTGATTTAATAACAAGTTTATTACAATTTATTTTTATTATTTATTTATTTATAATATGTTTAAATTATTATTTATGATATTTATTGATTAAATATTATCTATTTTGATAATATTTTACTAACTATTAAAATTATATTCAAAATGGGGATATTACATATGGACAACCAATTTGTTTGCAATCACCATTGCCAACAACGAAGGTGTGCCTTTTATGACAATTCCTGGATTCCAAGAAACTATGTGAGGATTCTACAAATTTGGTGTATACGTGTTTTTAAGAATATTTTAAGAAATTTTATATTTTCAAATGTTTGGTCAAAGTGCCGATTTATTGCTGATTCTGAGTTTTTCAAATTTTTTGGACCGGCCGAGATATTGCCGATACCAAGTTTTTAAACTATGGATTCAATATTAACAAATACTGAATATTAAGGTATAATTTGAGAATTCCAAGTAAGGCAGAGCATTTATTAATTTTGATACGTTGTCTCTTGGATGCAATCCATATAAGTATTCATACTAGGAGCCACATAATGAGTGGACTTGACTGTCCATTATGTGTCTCTTAGTGAAGATGCATGAAGTCACATAATTAACACTCCAATAGACCCATTCCTAATTGGGCATGTTAACCAAATAAACGAGTCTTATTGTGACCTCCAATTTACATAGGATGATAGATCATAAATTCAATCCACACGATCAATATTTTGCAAGGAAGTATTGCATGATCTCCAAGAGAGGTGTAGTATGAATGTACAGATTTGCATATTCAGTTTGATATAATAGTTTCAGATAATCAGAAGGATAATTGCTTGTGATATTTATAGCAAGATAAATACATGCACAGTTTCCATAATCAGTATCTGACCGATGCTATCATATCTCAACACTTAGCATGCCAAAAATTCCAACTTGGGGAAAATTCAGTTACTTAAAAACACTCAATTTTTAATAAAAAACAAGATATTTTGCAAAATACAGCAATAAAATATAGCATATGCATTTGGTTGGTGTCAGCGGTGATGCCCCTTTCGGGGATGTGGTGGCAGCATGTCAGTGGGGTTGAGGGGGAGTGCCAACAAAGACCTTCAAAACCATAGCCTCTCATAGCACAGAATTTTAATAATCTTTAAAAAAGCATAAAAATACTTCGGAGGCCAAAAACAACAAATGCTGGAGTGTTTAACCCACAATTTTTCCATGTTACTGGTGTGACAAATCAAGTCATTGATTTTGCCAAGTTTACAGTGAATTTTTCATTAAACCTAGAAAAAATCAGTGTCGAAATCCCGTGAGACTTCCTGACTTCAATGTGTGCTGCATTGTCTTTGTTACAAGATCTACAAAATTTCTGGAATGTTGCATGTACCAACCTTCTTATTATGTTACATGTTACACTACATATACACAAATGTCTATGAAATGACCAAATACCATTGATTTCTTTTTTAAAATTTATAATATGATTGTTTCTGTGGAGGCTTTTAGTATAAAGTGCAGAACAAAATGGATGTCTGTGGTTTTACTACATATGATTTAATCTCTCTCTCTCTCTCTCTCCACGTGTTTCAAACATTAACTATTGATGAAGAGGCTTATTTTCGAGGAATTGAGTTGTTGTAGATGAATTATTTGTTGGATTTTTTGTCCGTTTACTAATTGAAGTTGAGATTATTTGTTCGGCAGAGGCGCAGCAGTAGTACGGCCAGCTGCAAAGAAACAAATAACACCAGAATCTGATTCCTCTTGTGTGCAAATTGAGTCAGACACAAATTTGGAGCAGATCTCAAAAGGGCCAAGAATGGCTAAGGGAAAGATGAACTCCATGGTTCAACGATTAATTCGAACACTCCGTAACATTACAATCCTTGCAGCTGTTAATCTTCCTCTCTATATGATGCTGTTGATCAAGGACTGGACATGATTAGGACAGATTTAGATTTTAAAAAATGTAAATGCCTGTGATGATTTGAGCAGAGTTTTGGATTTTGTGCAATTCGTCTTTTAGACAAAACTTGTGATATTTATTTTTGTGGCATTAATAAATGTTTTTTGCATGTGCATTTCTAGTTTCTTCTTTGGTCTGGAGCTCCACTGATTTATTCTAGTTGGAACTTAAACAGAAAATCTGTCACATTGATATTAAAGTTCCAGTTAAAAGGATGAATTATTGTGAAAGAGGATCTTCATTGCGTACACATTGGATTTGGATTTTAGTTTCGTGTTGGGAAAACTTGAGAACATATCTCTTGGCCCTAGAACTATATACTCAGCCTCACCTCCGCAGGATTATAGTTCTTACTGATTGAATAAACATTATGAAGCTTGTAGCATTATGTTGGCTATATTTAAGCCTGAAGGTAGTCTTTAGACCCTGGAGATGAATTACCAACTTATGACGAAATATGTCAGCATTCTTAAAGGCTTTCAAGAACATACTTAAGATGATACCCACGGATATCTTGGTTTGACATTGTGACCAACTTCCTTCTTATTTGTTTGGTCTGTTGTATCTTCACAAAGTAGAGGTTTAGTTGAAAGTGAAACCATAGTTAGCATAATTGCTGAGTTTTTCTGACCGTCGAGTTTTTCGCAAATTTTGTTGTGACTTGGCTAGTGAAAAAATTGCCTAGCTTTTGTGAAAAAATTGACAATTAATCGCTGAGTTTTTGCAAAAAATCAAGGAGTTTTCCAGAAAAACTTTTTTTTTTTAATAAAAAAAATTAAATTTTAATTTAAAAAAAAAAAACTTTTTAGCTTTCGTTAAAAAAAAGGCAAAAAGCCTATATATATATTATATAAAATAGAGAATTACAGTATGTTAGTAGAGTTGGGAAGAGATGTGATTGTAATGATGTATTTACTTCTAGTCTGACACAAACTATTTATTATTTTGCTTCCTGCCATCAGCATTCCCCATTAGAATGCGATATTTTACCCACTATGCATTTATAGATATCTAAACTCTACTTGTTTCTTTTGTGTTCTCTTTAATTAACTGATTACATGCATCTTCTCGTTGAACCAATTTTTCCCCGACTAAACTTTTTGGGTCTTGGTGAGTTGTTGCGAGTGAGAGTTTTCCAACTATGGTTGTAACTAATGGATAGTAAAATATCAATTTGAGGTTCTATAGAATTTTCATTGAATCAGCAAAGATGATGTTAACGATGGGAAATGTCCCTAATAATGCATTTATTCTTTAACTTAATTTTCTGCATCTGATTCGTCTAACATACAGTTTTTGTGATTTTGATTAATGGAATCTCTTAATGAGACGTGGTAGCATTTTGATGTGAATTTTAAATTAATTGTTTTAACAGAAAGCCTAGAAAAACACTACTTAGTGGCTAGAGTTGTCCTATGTGCAGAAAACAATCATAATCAAGTATAAACTCTTACTTCAGTTGACGTGATTTATCTATGCCAGTTCCAAATGTATTGTTACTCCTTGTCAAGCGTGTATGTAACAGGGCCAGGTCAACTCCTTACCAAATTTCTTGAAGAGTCCTTGTCTGAATGAGTGGTTACCTTGGGCCAATTATTGAGCATGATTAATCATGAGACAAAAATTGTAGTTCCTGTCTTGAAAATGTAACTGGTAGTCCGATAACAATCAATTTGTTATTGAACTAGTGTATTTTAGATGACATTTTTGCCAGTTTTTGGATTTAGGTGAATGGGATAAAATTTGTATCCTAGTAATGATTGTTCCTCACAAATATTAGAAGAAATAAGCGCTTTTACAAAAATGACTAAGCTGTGCACTATTTGAGATATGAAAATGTCCATCTAAATATGTCTAGGCTAATATTCAATAATCAATCAATTAAGCAATTAACCTAGATGAAAGAGCCGAGTCAAGAAAAGCACTTAAGACATATATTCAAATAAATGTTAAAATTGACAAATAACAATAGAGGTGCTTAGCTTTGTGTGCAACTATGAATATTTTCTCTATGGTGCCCATTTCGTGACCCAACTTAGACTTTCACTGTCGAATCTGTGATTTCATAACCTTGAGTTTGTTGTGCATCCTGGAATTGTAATTTTATTACCATTGAAGCCAATTCATCTCAATGAACTTGTGATTGGGGATGCTCAAAAGCATAGCTAGAGCTAGCTATCAGGAGTGGGGAATCCATTCTTGCATTGACTGAAGTCAAATCCTTTGTAACTATTCAATGACTTTGATCAAGGCATGCTAGATATGAATGCTCTATCAATTGAATGATCCTATGAGATGATGGTCACTTGTCAAAATGACCCAGTGTATTGTCCTTTTTGCACATAAATCTAACACTCAAATTTGATTTTTGTTTTGTTATTTGTTTTACAAAGAATGCTTGGAGACCTCGTCTCGAGATTAAAATCAAATTTGGAAAAAAAAATACATTGAACGGTCGTACTTGGGCATTTGGCTCAAGTTTATGGGGAATCTGTTGTCTTGAACGAAGACTTAGGATCCAGGGAATGACACGAGTTCAAATCAAGCTCAAGATGAATGCCGACTCTTGCATAGGAAACAAAGAATTTGAATATTAACTATTGCGAGAGCCTAAGTATCGAAGTGAGCCAAAAGTAAGTGGAAAAAATGAGTGATGTGTGATTATCACGTCCATATGCACCTCTTTGACTTTTACATTAGTAGTTTTATTTATATCTTTAAGGTAAACTCAAAGTAAAACTCGTGAGGATAAAAGTATTCTTTAATCTAGAAGGGGAAACTCTCTTGTAACAAACTATGCCCTAGAAATCTAAATAAAGTGATTCTTAGTATACAAAACAATATATTTAAATATATCTCCATGTTTTTTGATATTTGACAAGAGTAATTTTTTTGAGTAGTGTGAACAACCTTATTCATGCTAGCGAACAAATTTACTTTTTTCATTAAAAGTAGAGGTCAAAAAAGTTACAAAACAATAATGGAATTTGATTAAAAAACAATAAATAAAACTTGATAAAATGAATAATGAACATTTTTTAACAAAACTACACCATTATGTTGATAAAAACTTCAATATAATGCATGCAACAATTAATGCTTTCAATAGCATAAACCAAATCAATAGATAAGACCACAAGAAGCTGAACAATTATAAGAAAAATAAGTATATATAAAAAATATTATCATTTTTCCAAATTTAAGTGCTAATAACACTTACATTGGTCTTTGTTATAGAAAATTAGTTGGTTTAGGCAACTGAATGCTTACTCCTAACAATGAATACTTCAATATAATGCATGCAACAATTAGTGTTTTCAATAGCACAAACCAAATCAACACATAAGAAAACACAAGAAACTTGAACAATTATAAGAAAAACAAGTAGATTAAAAAATTATCACTCCCCAAATTAATTGCTAATAGCACTTAAGTTTGGTCTCCAATATAAATATTTAGTTGGTTCAAGAATCTCAATGCACACTCCTAATGAGGCAACAATCCACAATTAAGTACCTTTTCATCATAGGGGAGGCTCATTTAATTATTGAACATGGACACATATACTTAGATATTATTGACACTATATGCAAGATAGTGTTTCTAACTTATATCAAATGCATAAAACAATAATAAATCTTATTGAAAATTCCAATAGTAAGGGAAACCTAACACCCATTGTCGTCACATAACAATGGTTGCAGGTGTGACCACACAAATATGGCTGAGGGTGAACAAACTAGTGAGCTTACATCAGTGTAACTACTAATGAAATACTTGTTACAATTTACAAAATTTATCAATGATTGATTTAATTGATTATTGTAGAGAATAGAAGTAACATTTATATATAACAATAGACGATGTTTCTATTTTGATTTAGTTAGAGTTAGCTGGTGGTTCTGATACAAGACCTTCTATTGTATTTGTCCCCTATTGTTGGTAATGACAAGGTCCCTATTGTTGTTTGTTGGTACTATTCCTATTTCCAAGGATATGTCTGGTTGCGGGTCTGATGGTTTTGTTGGATCTTTGCAATGCATTGGCCTCTCCTTAGGTGTTTCAGTGGTAGAGATATTGGATTAGAAAGATTAGGTTGTTAAGGTTGAAGAAGGTTGGATTATGGTCAAGGGAAAACATCCTAAGGGTTCTTCTCCTTCTTTTGAGATGACCCTTTGATCCCATAAGAAGGGATCTAGAGGAAAATTTTAGTGTTGGATGATTGTTTCTAGTTGGGGAACCCTATTGTTGTTTCCTCTACGGGTAGTTGGATCTTTGTATGCTGACTATTTCAAGACTATGAGTTGTATTTCCTTTTGAGGTTTTGTTGTGTTGGGTTGCCTGCTAGATTCTCATCATTTTATTTGTCATGTAACTTGTCGTGTTGGTAGGAGGAGGATTCTAGTTTTGTTGCCCTTTTCTTGGTTTTGTTCCACTTCATCTTTGTTCTATTTCATTTTTCGTCTATTCTTGAATATCTTTAGTTTTGGGTTTTAGGTCCCTCCAAAAACCTTCCTTGTACAAGGTTTTGGGCCCCTTCAAAACCTATTTTTTACCTAATAATTTTTTTATGTATTAGCTAGTGATCAAACAAACACATTACCACTAGGAAGAAATATAATACATGAAACTACTAACCAATCTAATCTAACGAGATGACTACTTCACCTCAAGTGGCCCTTGCTTGAGGTCTCACAACCTCAAATCAATTTAGATATATGACTCAACTAAAGACAATCATTCACTTGTATTAAAAAGTACTAGAAAGCACATTAGCAAAAACTATATTGATCATTGTAATCTAGAAAAGATATGATAAAATTTGAACCACTATTCTTAAGATTAACTTGAATTTTATAGGAAATTCTTAGAAGCAATGATCAACATTATCATTAAAAATTTATTGCAAGTTTTATTCTTTAGAAAGATGCTCAAATAACATAGCAACTACTTAATAGAATTGCAAACATGGAGTCCGAGTAGAACTCAAAGAACTCAAACTTTCCATCATGAATTGTGTAGTTTTTAAGGAACAAGATTCTTGCCCAACAAATGACCACTACTAATAAAAAATTCCCCATCTACCTATGTAGAGAAGTAGTGAGACAAAGTCATTCTAGTGAGAACAATTTCATGAATCATCTCCTTGGCTCCACCATGATGACAGAGATTGTTGGCAATTTTGCTAAGGTAATGTGTTAGGGTTGTCATTTATGGAACATATAGCCTTTTTCTCAGAAGACAAAGGGTGAGAATATGTTTAAGTATAGAAATCTAGAAAATTGTCTAAGTATGATGGAGGAAAACAATTAACAATCAGATATTTTGGCTCACCACACTTCACATAAGACACTTGAGGTTATGTGCGCTTGCAAGAAGGTAAAACATAGTGTATACAACACTTGGGTAATTACGCTAAATATTTTGTCAAATACAGTGTGTGTGATTGTAGATTTACCAAGTATGGGTTGCTAGGATGGAACACAGTTAAAGGCTGATTAATGGCATTATGGTTAAGGAATTGTTTCAGTTTACCAAAATAATTACTTTGCAATGCTGGGATGACATCCTAGATTTTAACCCACATGTAGAAAAATCTTATTTAAAACATTTAACAAAGTATCAAACAATAATTTAATCAGGACTAAGAAATTTGGTATAAAGGCACAACATTTTGTTTTGATTAAGTAAAAATAGGCTTTAAAAGGACCTGAAACCTTTTTACAAAGGACAAGAAAGATATATCAATGAGGATCTTAATACAACTATGGAAAACCACTCGACAAAACAGAGGGACACACCAAAGTTCCCAACAAGAGGGCAAACAACCAAAGAAGCCACAGACCATCAAGATTTACATTTTGGTCCAGTCTTTTGAGAATGTAAAAACATATCAAATGAAGGAACGGAGTTATTTGCCTTTTTCTCCCTTGACTGATGTCCAACCATCCTCTACCTTCCCAACAACCTTTTGCCAATCCCCACTGACCCCTCAAAACCCCTCATCAATAGTGTTTTGGACAGAGTCAGCAACAAAAAAAGGGACATCAACAACATTATGACCCAAAGCCGTCAAAGGGACAACAATCGAATCAACAGAGACGATAGTAGGCAACGAGTCAGAAACAACATTTTGATTCAAAATCGTCATAGGGACAACATTTGAATCATCAGAAACAACAACAAAATCCTCAGCCAAAGAGAGATCAATATGTGGAGAGCTATCCAAACCATCCACCTTCGTAGATACTTCATGAACCATATAGTGATCATCTGAAACTCCCAATCACCAAGAAGGTGATTTCTTCGATCTAGCCTTGTCAGAGGAGCAATGGGCAATGAGATGATCGGTCTCATGGCATTTCTTACATCTGAAAGGAATACCCTCATAATCAAGCAGCTGAGTCCAAGAACCGTTTGGAGAAGCCAACTTCAACATTGCTGGGAGCCCCTTGGAGGTATCCATCTCCACCAGGATGCGAGCATATGATGTCCTAAAGACATTGGAAGAAATTGAATCAACCAATATGAAGTCGCCAAGGGCATCCCATAGCCTCCAGGACTAAATCCTACCATAAATGAAGGGGAAGATTCGACAACCTCACCCAAAGAGGAATCTTATTAAAAGTTTCAGTAGTCGGATCAAATGCTGCATAACAAGGTTTGGCCATCAAGGGAAACCTCTCCTCCCAAGAGAAACCATGACCTAAGATGGCATTTCTATCATTAGCATTAGCAAATTTCACAATAAAAAAACCCCTTGCCATAGGATAAATCTGCACTACATCTGAAATGATTGGTTCCCAATATTTGGAAATCCAAGCATGCAAATTTGAAAGAGAGGGTCAAAAACCCCTAAAATAAAAAATAACAACCATATTGGAGCAATCCACCACATTTGAGTTGATCTCATCAACAAAATCTTGTTCAAAATGAAGCACAAGAAGATTACTAACTAAGATAGGCACAACCGAACGAATGACAAAAGGTGCAACCAAAGGGAGCCCCATCCTCACAAGATCAGAAATGCTTGACTCATAAGCAACCACATCCACATAAGAGAGGGCACATCGATCACAAGAACCCTCCACAACATGAACACCCGGAATATGACCAACCCTAGCCACAACAATTGTCATAGGAGAAATCTTAGTAGCACCATGGGTAGGCAGAGCCGTTGTAGAAGCCAACACAATAGCTCCAGAAACCAGAGCGGGAGAAATCACAGGACCAGTAGGAGAAATTGCATGAGTAGGAGCAGGAGTTTTCTTCATTGCACTAGTCTCTAAGGCACAACATTTTGTTAAGTGAAGTGTGGCATTGTATTAATATGATAGAATGTTTATATGCACACTTTATGTGATTGGAATTGATGCGAATTTGATGTTAGAGTTAAGCAGAATAGTTCTCTGTACAGTTTTGAAGAAGGAAATACAAAGACATATCATATATTGAAGATATCAACACTGTATAAGGATTTTGTTTCCATCTCTATTGATAGCATTGTACAATTGTATATGCATGTTTGAGTGGTGGGCTCTTCTTGCACTCTTTTGTTTTGTAATAAAAACTCCTAACAGGGTTGAGGCTTCGAACAAGGCATATTCCTCTAACAAGGATAGATACACCATACATATGTAATAGACTCCTAACAAGGTCAATATCTTTCACAAGATACTTTTGATTAGTGGATCATTTTGTGGATACCATCCCCAATGGGGGTTTCCTTTGGCCAAGGTTTCCCTAGTTAACAAATAATGGTGTTATAAGTTGAATTGTATTATTCTTATGTTTTCTTTTCAGTTTGATCATATATGCAAGTTTAAAGACTGCTAATAATATCCATAGTTGGGAAAAAGTTTGTGGAACATAGATTCACCAGCCCTAGTATTCCCTATTTCTAACAAGAGATAACTTCTTGTAATTGCATTTTCATGACTCCTTTTAAATTGCAAGTTACTTGATGAAAGAGAGAGTGCACAAACATACCAAATTAATGAAAAACATCATATAATTGAAATCAACCATCACATTGCACAAATGTATGGATTATGTCATATACCATTATATTATATAGATCAAATATGAGTATAGGTTTATCATTCTATATTCAAATATAAAAGTTCTTAATAAAGTTTGTTAAAAAGAATAAAACTAACCCAAAACACTTCAAAAGATACAGATTTTCAGGCTCATCATACACCCCAACTTAATTACCTTTTTTGTCCTCAAGTAGCTAAGACCTACTATTATAGTATATCACATCTATTATGAAGTCTACATACAGTGTCTCTAATATCATCTATCATATAGAATTCCCTCCAACCTTTGATTTAGTCTCATCTCAATCATTCCTCAATGAAATCCACCATCTTTCTTCCAACTAGTGTGAAACTTGATGAAGAAGTGGCTGATGAAATTTGAGTGGGAGCCAATTGCATTATCTATTCATGCTTTAATATACCTTTGCACTATAGATTCTAGTAGTATAGAATTCTAGATGGAATAAATTTCTTTCTTCTTCAATGACTAGGTTAACTTTAACTATCTCTCATTGCTAGGATTCTTAATTCTTTGCCATGTGTAAATATCAACTTTTTTTTCCCCTTTCTATGGTCCTACTCCCTACATTGATCAATTTCATTTTTAATGTCTTTCATACACATGTCTATTCACTCATCTATTATTTCCTTTGGTTTCCTAGCTTTATCTTGAATGTAGTAGGTGGTTCTTTTCATGTTCCTTATCTAGGTCTAAGATAAGTTACCTATTTCTTCTTATTTCCTAGATATAAATTAAAACCCTAATTAATAGATCAATAATGTAGAATAGATGACTCCAAATTGCATTATAGGGTATAACCAACAAATTATGCAAATAAAATTCACAAAGTTGATCTTGCAAGTCTTGTGGAACTTTTTAAAAAGCTAACGAGGAATGATCTTGGAACAACTAGACACATTGTCATTTAACTTAATAACTGAATTCTCTAAAAACATAGATTTTTCTTGTAATTTAAGTTAATAGAGCCTAGTTGGTGGTTTACATTTGCACATCTAGTTACCAAGGTTTACTGCATCCTCTAAGAAAACATTCAACCTTTTTATTTCTATATCTTTTTCTTTTAATTTAGCATCATGGACAATTTTGAGCTCTTTTTTTTTTGTCCATGAATGTTTGAACCAAAAACACTTCAAATGTGCATGGCATAGTGCCATACCTACACTTGTACATTTGATGTCAATTTTTGATGAGAGTTCATCAAATTTTCAACAAATAAGTGTCAAACTTCTAACGAACAAGGGCAAAGTATCTCGTTGGATACCACACTTCCGATGTCATCCACATTAAAAATGATTGGCAATAAGAAGTTTTCCTATCATTGGTAAAGCGATGAGAAGTCGTTAGAATCCTAACAAAATGATCCATTTGAGAAATGACAAGGTTTCCAAACTTGGGACAAAAGAAACTATTCTATGAACTAGACATGAAAAATCCAATGACAACAATTTTTTTTTAAATGTTCCAACTTTTCACCATTCCACAAAGTTACAATTTGGTAGACTTTTGAAATAGAGAAAGCTTTGTGTTTCACAAGTTGCAATTTGGTAGAGAGTGGGGAGGGAGGAGGGGGTGAATTAGCACATGCAAACTTCTACAATTTTTCACTACTGATCTATATGACTAAATTGCTAACTCCCAACTTATCAAGCATCAATGGTAGTAGAAAATAAAACATAATAAACTTAATTCAACACATATAAGAGAAACATAACACTATGATTTTTGTCTTGCATAAACCCTTAGAAGATAAAAATTATAGTGGGGATGGTACCCAAAATATTCACTACTGTTGTAAATAAGGTTTCCCCATTAAGATCATACAATTATCCTTTCTGGGGGTCACCCTATTAGAAGTGACTTTCTTTTTTCATAGAAGTACAATAATTTTTTTTTAAAGATCTACCATGTTAAAGGACTTGTAAAAGTTTGTTAAGAGTCTACCCTTTTAGGGGATTTATAGATTTGAACCTAGTAGGGTCCACTCGATCTATGGATTTACTGGTTGTACCTGTTAGGAAATAACTAGATCTCTGATCTATAAATGGAACTTTTTGTTTATTAGATCCCTCAAGCTCTTCGATATCTTTTTGTTGCATTGTGCACTTCCTTTCTCCATTTCTTGATCACAATCTCTAGATCCCCCTTCTGCTAGTTTGCACCGATCATATTCCTTCACTGATTTCTATTTCTTTTTGCAAAATGATAATTAGTCTACCTGTTAAGATTCTTAATGTTTACCCATGGTCTTTTTGCCTCCTAATCCCAACTGTTCATTTGAATTTATGTTTCCCTCTCTATTTTCTCAAACATTTTATGAATCTCAAGGATTAGATTTGACATGGTCAACTTTCTTGTCTATTTCCTTGTCCACCACTCGGAATGGTCAAATGTGTTACATATGGAGTCTAAATATATTACATAGGTATGCCAACCTTGTTACATATCCCATGATAATATATATCTATTTTCTTAGTCTCCACTATTGGATCTATCATGTAATCATGGCTTATCATGTTGTGATCACTAATTGGGATAGGTGTCCGCATGGGGCTTGGTGACTTGTTGAAAACATACTTATCATTGATCGAAGGTATACTATGATTCCCATCAATGAAAACCATCTATTAGCCATATACCTTCCAATTGCCTCCTTGGTATATTTTAATGTCAATTATCTCAATAATCCCCCCCTTTGTCATTGATGGCAATGTGAAATACTTGAGATCACTGATCCACCCCACCTTAGATTTTATCTCCTTGTCTTTTTCATCTTCTCCTAATATGTTCCTCTAGTCTTCTTCATTTATGGAAATACCCTTTAGATCTTCTACCTTTAGTCATCTTCTCCCCCTTTTAAAATAATGTCAAATGTCTAATCTTTTAACAAGTTGTAACCATTAATTGACAATTTTTCATAGACAACCTTGTAATTAACTTGGGATAACTCTAAGTATGTCTCTCATGCTTTCTTCAGATGACCCAATGAAATAACCCATTCTTACATCTTGGTTCGAATACCATCCAACTTCTTAATTGACTTTGCACTTGGAAGTGTCAAAACTTCCATTATCAATATTATGCTTTTCTACGTTGCCTCCATGATAGGAGATAGAAGTGATGGTACTTCTAGTGTAATACCCCTCCTTTTTTATCATTGTAGACTTAGTTGTTAAAGTTTTATATAACTCTTCTATAGATGTGTTAGCCCTTATTGATATTTGAGATGCAATACTTTGATATGTTGAGTAATTGATTATGTTAGGTTGTAACAATTTCCTAATTGCAATGATGATGCCTTAATTGCTCTTGGTTAGTTAATGAAATTACTTTTGTGATGAAGTCATATGGTGTATCTTAGAAAAACATTTATTGTGTCCTCGTGATGATGAGATGTTCATGTTAGAAAATGATGTTATTTATATTTATGATTTACTATTATACTTACCCCATACTTGCATGTGTATGGTGTGTGTGTTTGTTTTGCATTTATGTTTGACATGCCTGATATAGTTGAAGGAGAGAGTCGTAGTCACTTGCTAGTCGAGATCTACAAGATATACCACTCCCTACCATTGTCTAATTAGCTTAGATATATATGCACATGTGCATGCTTGTCTTTTACACATTTTTGCAGGTACTAGACATCGACTTCCTTAAATTGTCCGGATGAGTGTACTCTATTGCAATAGCTTAATGGTAAGAATGGGGAGATAATGTTCAGGTCCAATCCCAACCATAGCTCAATTTCATATTCTAAGACGTGGGAAATGTATTTGACTTTCCACCCTTTTTAAACCCATGAGTTTATCTTTGTCTATGTTGTTTAATTTTGAGTTTTTATCAGTTTTGGTAATGTTGCTATTATGTGGATTTGACTATGTGATTTAATTGGTAAATTATTTAATTATAATATTTGGGTTAGTCATATAATATTGAGAATTATTAAATATTATTTGATAAAAAATGAAAATATTAAAATATGAGAATATTTAATTAATAAAAAACTAATTAAATATGTGCTTCAGCTTAAAAGATTTAATTTAAAATTCTTATTTAAGAAGTTGGATTTAAAAAAAAGACAATTAAAAGATTAAAATATATAATATTGCTTGATTATAATTATTTAATTATTAATAATTAAATTAGAGTTGCATTTAAATAAAGAGCTTTAATTATTATTAATTTAAATAATAAACTATGCTTTAAATAGTGCTTGAACTAATTAATAAAGTGGAGAAAAATAAAATAAAAAATATTTTAATTAAACAAGTTCTTTAAGTGTGCATGAAAAGATTAATAATTAAATTAATTATTAATTATTAAAGTTAGTGGTTTTAGTAATTGGGAATTAGAAACCCTAGTTAGCGTTATGATTCTTTATTAGGGGGTTTGCAATTCATTTGAGGGACACAAAGGTTTTGGGAGAAAATTTTAGAATGGAAGCAAAAGAATTATTGGAAGCTTCGAGGGTTTTGGATTAGCAAGGGTTTCACCAGATTGTCCAAATTAGTAGCAACATATTAAGGTAGGGTTTGGAACCTGTGGTAGTAAATTCATTTGAAAAGGTCTGTATTCTTCATATTCTCTTGATTTCTTGCAATTTGGTTGTTTTATTTATTGTAGTAACTTGGATCTATGCAAATGGTAGAAAATTTCATATCTAAATTGGAGGAATTGGAAAATTTGTTATTATCAAACCCTTAATTGAAACTTCACAGAAGAAAATTTGGAGACAAACAAATACATTTAAGATAGAGAACAAAGTATATTTTGCTTGGATGATTTGAGAGATTAAAAGCATATGAAAATATTAATTGCATGTTTATTTTTATTTTATAAAAATAAATCTAATTTTTGCATTTATTTAAAAAAATTATGATTAATTATTGATTTTCAAAATTTTAAAAAGTTTTAAAAATATATAAATTTATAATTTTTTAAAAAATATATTAAATTAATAAATATTATTTATTTTCTTATAAGTGATTTTTTAATATTATTTATTTTTAAAACTGTTAGTAGGTTATAACTTGTTATATATTTATTAAATACAAATGGAGTTATAATTTAGTAAATATAAATTTGTGACATAGTTATATTTTAAGAGAAGTTGTAGTGGAGTTCACTATATAATCATCTAGTTATGAATATTTAAAAATTATGAGAAATGTTAGATAACTTAATTAAAATCATAATTTCAAGTTTGAGTTATCTCTAATTCCATTATGAATTAAAGGAAAAGTAAATATTTATATTGGACTTAAGTAGAAGTCAAATTAATATTTTAGAAATGAAATTGATATTAATATTTAATCTAATAATATACATTTATGTTATTATTTAAATTAATAACATGATAATACTATATGATATTTTATATGCACAAAGACACTTGACATTTAAATACTCATTAATTTAAATAACTATATATATATATATATATTCTTATAGTATTTCTAAACACATCTTTAGGCTCAAACTAAAGAAGAAAAAATGATGGAATTAAATCATATGGCTGTAAACTATGTATTTTCTTAAATATTGTATTTATAGTCTTGTGATTGTTTTCTTTGTGGGTTGTTTAGTTGGCCAAGTTAGGATGTGCGCCAGAGGTATTTTTGAGATTTCTTTTATGGTTATTTGACTGGATCTCATGATTATTTATGATTCAAATTGATTGAGATTTATTTTATGAGATTTATTTTGATGAACATTTATGAGAACTTGGGTTTTGAGAATCAATGTTATTTTTGGGTTGCTTGTTAAGGAAACAAATTTGATCAATAATACTTTTGTGGTATGGGACACAATTATGATTTGTGAGTTTTGGGAAGGTAGTCTAGGTGCATGTCTATGAGAGTGGCTTGCAATGGGGGTTGGGCCCCAAAGTGTTTGCTAGGGTAACTTGTTGTAAGTTGTGTAACAAGTGATAACATAGTATTTAAAGAAATCATTCATTCCCATGCCTTGAGATAAATTAATAAACTAGAGATTTTTTCTCATTCATGCCTTGAGTGTTTGTATAGACTAAGGATGGGAATGAGATGATACCTTGAGAGATATGACTAGGTACCTCATCTTCACGACAAGGTATTTTGGTTCAGCATAGAGTCACTAGGGTGGCTGGGTCTTGAGAGATTGCCAAGGTAACCTTAAAGTTGACTCATGTGATGACACTCTATAGTATGTAGCTTGAGTTTCCTTCATCTTATCTATATTTGTCTTTGGTGGTATATTTATTGGGGTGTAATTGTTAGATGTTACTTTTTATGGTGCATTTATTGTGAGTTATTATTTATTGATTAGATGATAGTTATCATTGACAGTTGACTTTTATTGATGAGTGTCATTTATTCTTTAGTGGTACTTTTATTGTTGGAATTAGTGATTGGTGGTTTATTTTTATTGATGACAATTGTTATCAGTTGGTTATTGTGCTTGTGACACTTGACATTGATTTGGAGGTGGTTGTATCTTTTTGGTTTTGATATTTGATTTATACTTGGTATCTCTTGTTGATTTTGGTATGTGATGATGGTTTGGATGAGTGTCTTTTTGACTTTGGTTATTTTTTCTTTATCAACAATTTGTGTTATCCTTGAAGTAGATTTGGCTAGTAGGATCCCTTTCTTAGGACTGTTTTATGATTTGATTATCTATGTGGATTGTACAATATATCTCCTAGATGGTGGTAGTGGGAGCTTGATTAGTTGACCATGCGATCGGGAGGTAGTGACTTCTTATCATTTGGGTCCCCCTTATATTGACAAATTTTAGATGCTCGTTGATATAGTTGTACCATTATTATTCTTATTCTTATCTTGGAGAATTCTATTCAGTTGATGCATATATGTTATCATGTATCTTGTATTTTGATGTACTTGTATCTATTTGCATACCCTGCAACATGTGTAATGGATCTTACTCATTAGATGCATTTCATTGTATCAATTGTATTTATGTATTTTCTTATGAGATGATGTATCAATTATTTCTTATGGTCATGAACATTGTACTTGAGATTTAAACTTATTAATAAAAATTTCTTAAATGTGACTCAACACAAAGGAACCCTTCATAAATGAAATTTGTATTTGAATTGCATATGTGTGATTGTTGTGTATTTGTATATTGCTTCCACATTGTTACTTTGTTGTTGTGTAAAATTAAAAAAAATAGGTTAGTAAACTTTGTAACCTATTATATTTATTTCTTATGGGTTCTCGAGTGGGGCGTTACATCTAACATGTTCAACATTCTCCTATTCTCTTCATCCGATAGTTGTCTAGTCGCGTTCAATGTTTTCTTCTCCTCTTCACTAAATAAGGTAATTGAACTTGATAATGGATCAAGTTGGCTACATAAAATCTCCAATTCCTTTCACACTTATTGTTTTTGCTTCTCCAAATATTTCGCAGTTTCTAAATAGCTTGATATTCTGGTAAAGATATTTCCTAATGCAAACAATGTTCCTTTTACTAAGTCAATTAGCTGACCTCTGGCTTCAGTAATTTTCTCTTCCATATTCCTCTCCAGATTTTCTTCAACCAAATTAATGGCTCCAAATATAAAGTTAGTGTCTTGATCATATATATCCTTGATTAATGTATCCAACTGATTAATTAGTGGATAGTCTCTTGTGATCTTCTTCAGGTACCAATTTTTCTAAAATATTCCTAACATGTCTCAGTACTTATCTTTGATGGCTTTCCTCTTTAACTTTTTTTAGTGTTACATTACATCTTGAGGTTTTAACTTGTTCACATCCATATGTGTAGGAATAATCTCCTCTTTACCTAGATCTTTGACGTCTTCTTTAATTAGAAGTTTTATTGATTTCCTTTTCTTTGTTGTTCTTGGCTCAAGAATGAGATTTCTTCTTACTTGGTACTCTTCCTAACTCTTTTCATGTTTCTCCTTTTTCATTTCTTCAATAATTTCATCTTTCTCCTCTAATGCAACTATTTTTTACTTGTCTTGGAGGTAACTCTAGTTGACCTGTTGGTGTCTCCACTTGTTGTGCTGGGAATTTCCTACACCACACAACCATATATCTCTTCAACAATATTAGTAACATCAATATGTATTGGTGATGTGTGTCCTTGTCACTTCTCATTAGGATTTAGGACATTTCTTCATATTTCTACCATCTCATCATGTGTGACTGAGTTTTTTCTACTAGAATTCTACTAGCCCTTTCCTTTACTCCAATTTTTTTCTTAAGATCTTCATACAATTTCTTTGCATCTTCTAAGTTTAGCTCCAATTGAGCTTCAAATATATTTTTCTCAATTATATCCTTCCATTTGTAATTCTAATTTCCATTTTGCATCTATAAGTTGTTCTAACTCATCAAGTAGTTGTAAATGTACCTCTAACAATGTTCTCTTGAACTTGTGCAAATTCATAGAAGTTTCCTGTTCAATTTTCTTTATCTTCTTCGTTGGCCAAATCAAATATTCTCTTTACACCTATTAAACCTCTTGATTATGCTATACCTCTAACAAAATTGTCAATTGTGGGTGATTTTCTATGCACTTTTCTTTTCTTCAGTTCAGTGGCCTATTAATATGACTCAATACTCTCTACTTCTTGAACTTCCTTATCAGATTTTTTTCCTAGCATCTTCCTTAGCTGGTTTCCTTTTCATTCTTTTTGATTTTGTCATTCTTTCTTTTTTAATTGGGCTAGTAGCCTTTCTCTTCACTCTTAGATAGGTACAAGGGATGTTTGTAGATGGATCCTCTATAATCACTTTTGTTGTACCAAATGTCCTTTTATCTTCACTAAGTGTTTGTTGGGCTTGACCAATAGACCATCTTTGTGTTTTGATTGGTATCCTCCCGTCCTTTGCAGTACCTACAATAATACCTTCAAAGTACCAAATATTTTCTCATTCTTGTCCACAATTTTGGAAAATGATAATTCAACATGAAGACTGACGTCTTCTTCATCGACCTCATAGACCATGTAGAAGGTAACCAGTAGGTTATAGGTTTAACAATGTGTACAATACAAAAATATGTATCTACTAGAAAACTTAATTATTTTTATATAGTTTTTACAATACTAGTAGGAATCCTTTCATGATTATGCATGTTAGCTTAAATGTTTTCAAAGAATTCATTCATGACATTACTGGAATTTTCACCTTGTTCCTTTATTAGTCCACATATTTGTGTAATTCATTGACCATCCAACTTCTTCTTTTCCTTTGAAAAAGTTTGGAATATAAGAGAAAATACATACTAAAAGAGATCCATACTTCACTAGTTTTTTGTTGTCTTTCTTTATTCTCTTCATGTTCTTTAGGGTTTGTGTCCTCACCATTTCACGTAGGTCATAAAATTCACTTTTCTTTACAATCTCATAAGTGACTATTTATTACAATGCCAAAAATGAACTTCAAGGTCTTCAATATGCTTTACAATGATGGCTCATCCATCATACTTTGATTTGGTTTGAACAATAGCCAAATGAGATATTATTTTTCTAACTGTACATTCCTTTCATTGAAATTAGAATCCTATTGCTCTATGGATGATTGTCTTTGATGACCCATGTGATTTGTCCAACTACATAAATTGATCATGTAGTCTATTTGGTACAATCCTTATCCAAATTGGATGAAACTCAATGGGGATTTCTACAACATAGGTTAAACCTTTTTCTTGTATATGCTTGTACTCATCTTTCAGTACTCTATTTGTGCATAGAGTAACATAATCAATTTGGATAATCTTAGTTCCATTTTCTTCAATCTTTTAGTGGATATAAGCTTGGATATCTTCCAACTATAAAACTCTTGATGGTATAGTGGAAAATACTCAGTCCATGATATTGGTCTCAATTCTTCCTTGTTAGTTAAAGATTTCATCTAAACATTCTTTCCCATTATTTTAGATACAAATAATATTTCTTTTAAATGACTGATTAGGGCTCATAATAAACTCAATCATAATTTCTTTCTTGAATCTTAAAACCTTTCTTGCACAATCGTTAGATAATGCTCAACTTTTCTCTTGAGTAGACAAATGAAAGTAAAGGTGTGAAATAAATTACTTAACCACTATTTATCATCAAATTAAAAGATATAAATTTACATCCCTAACTATTAGCACAATACCTTTACTAATGGTAAGAATAGTGTCTTGTCACCAATTAATGAATACTTTATTAGTTTCTTCATTCTCCAATGGACATGACTAGTTATGACTTAATATGACTCAAGGTATTTCCAATTTTGCAACACATAATAAGTCAAACTTTTCAGAATTTCAAGGTAAAATTCCTTAGCATCAATACCTTTTCTTTTATCTTTCCTTTCTCAAAGTTAGGAACCAATAGATAGAATTCTTCTGCATGCTCCCCCCCATCTTTATGTTAACATGCCTTTCTAAGGGAGATTGATGAATGGTGACTATATAACTGAAGGGGAGATTATTATTATGTTTGGAGAGATGATTGAGTGCTTGTGTGTGACATTAATGACATAATTTGTCATTGATACCAACGTATTAGATTTTTGGATGGAATAGTTAGGGTTGTAGAAACAATTTTAGTTATTTAGGTTAGAGGATTTTGAGTTATGTTTAGTGGGGCTAGTAGAGTAATATTGGATATGTCTTTATGATATGTCTAAGTGTGTGAAAAGAGTTATGGAAATTCAAGATTGTAACAATAGTTTTTTGGAATTCTGGTTGCAAGCTGGTGTGAAGGAAATAGTATGCTGAAGATCAATTTTTATCTTTTTGGTGAGGTTAAATATTGTTTAACAGGCTTGTATTTTGGTCAGAAACATGTTTTTGGTTATGTGCTTGAGGTAGCATAATTGGTTACCCATTTTGTGAAGGTCACTAAAGTGTAACATATCATATGTTCATTCTCAACTAACTGTGTTATATAATTGATGAAATACTTATTATAGTATGTGGAACCTAATAGTAATATGTTATGATGGTCCTTTATTATTCATTGTACATTGGAGAAACCTCAAGGATGACTTAATCAATTATTTTAGGACTTGGTATAAATGAAATATATTTCCCTTGGTTGTAAGTGTGAAGTGTGATATGTGTGCCAATGAGTCATATGTGATGTAAGAAAACTTTGGACAAAAAACTGATGAGATTAGAGAAGAGGATGATATTGGTGATATATTAAGAACTTCAAAGGAATTGTATTGGCAATATAAGTTGCTATATTAGTCAATTAATTTCTTGGATATGCTATCCTAAATTATTTTGTGGGAATAGTTCTGGTACAAGATATGAAAAATGGGTTTAGTTGACTTCTTATCAACTACTAATAGGGTTAAAAGCATCTCCCAATAGGGTTGGAATATTATAGTAGGGATTCAAAGTATCCTAACAAGGAGTCATATGTACTGAATGTATTTTATTTAATCCTAACAGGGTCACATCCTTTTACAAGGAACTTTCTATATTAGTACACCATCTTGTGGGCATCATTTCCATCAAGATTTTGCCTTTGATCAAGGGTTTCCCTAGTTAAAATATCTTGTGTCATTATTCATGGTTATCATCTTTTTGTTA
Source organism: Cupressus sempervirens (assembly GCA_028749045.1). Taxonomy (NCBI): domain Eukaryota; kingdom Viridiplantae; phylum Streptophyta; class Pinopsida; order Cupressales; family Cupressaceae; genus Cupressus; species Cupressus sempervirens. The sequence goes on from CM053784.1 coordinate 412,650,368, forward strand.
TGTAATACTTAATAAATGATGTTTTAATCAACATTAGTTAAGGTTGTCAGGTTGGGTAGTTAGAAGGTGAGGGGATGTGTCTTTTGGTTCTCCCAACCAACTGACTGATATATAAGACTCTAGAATATGAACATTGTACTTATGATTTTTTGGTATAAATAGAGTAAATCACTCCCTTTCCATCTTGGTATTATGGTAACAAGGTATGCCTATGTGATTTCTTTGTGTGTACCTTATTATTCTGTGAACTTGGGTAGCATTTCCATTCTATATTTTGGCGTCGATGCCTAAGTCTAAATCCTAAGGTCATTGGAAAGGCATGATGGAGTAATGGGAAGACCCTACCACATATACAAGTAACAAATAGTGATGGAGAAATAGAGAAAATAACTAGAGAAGATCAATTGACATGCGATCTGGTGATGACCTCGGAATTCATGGTCAATCAGTGCGTGCAAAGGGAAGTCCTTAAGAGAACGATTCTTGTGAGCATGATATGTGACAAAATTTTGGTGCCACTAGTGGTGTACAATCTACTTGGACATATTCCTCACTTGTTAGCAAGAAACTTGGTATGTGTTGAGGAAGAAAGAGCTGAAACAAAAAGGGAACAAAGGAGGCAACAAGTACTCCAATAGTTTTCTAAAAGAAGGATATGAGAAAACAACTTGGAGGAGCGTAATAGTCCTATGAAGGGAAATAGACACTAAACCAATTCATGCCTCTAATTGGAAACAATTATCTGAGGCGGGTGCGAGAGGAAGAAACTAAGGAGGAAGTCGCCTTGAGGACATTATGTCCCCAATAACAAGAGAAGAGATGTCATTATTTATCTAGTCCTTATATGTTTAAGTTTTGATAAAGATTATTTAAAGTGAATAACTAATTCACCCCCTTAGTTATAATAATGAACTTTACCTTCTAACAATTGGTATCAAAGTATCAGGCCCTTGAAGGAACATTTTAACAACTTAAAGAGATCAATGGCTATATTTGGGAAGGAAATTCCAAAATTTAATGGAGTAAAATATGATAGTTGGAAGGACAAAATGAAGACTCATTTTCTATGGATGCGATTTGATTACTAGATGGTCACAATGGAAAAAAATGATAGTGATTGAGGAGAAATATCTAGAATCATGTACACAGGAGAAGAAAGACCTATTTATGTACAACATATATGTTAGAGAAGCATTTCTATCAACTCTTCCAAACTTAAAATATATTGAGTTAAAGAGTTTAAAACTTGCACATGTTATCTATATTAAATTACAAACTCTATTTGAAGGTGATACATTGGCAAAAAAAATCTAAACTTCAAAATTGGAAAGATATGTTTGTTAGTGCTAAAATGTAAGAAGATGAATCAATTAGGGGATATTTTTCTAGGATGTCTTAGATTGTTGTAGGAATTAAGAGTTGTGATGGAGTTAACAATAAAAATGATGTGTGGAAGATTTTGAAATCTTTTCCACATGTGTATTAAAACAAGGTAGAAACTATTGAAGAGATTATTCCTATTTCACCTAATTTTACCAAAGAAATTCTACTTTAAAAATTGCAAGCATTTGGTAGAGATTGAAATTGAAACAAGGAGAAACTATATGAGAAACAAATTTCATTGTGCAAAAGGACAAGCCTAAATTAACTAGAAGTGCGAGCACAATTGGAGATTATGCTAGAGAATAGGTGATCAAACAAGAAGAAGATAATAAAATTGATGGAGGACTTTCACTAATTTCAAAAAGAGAATCTAAAGGTATGAGAGACTTTTTTTATTGGAGTTGCAAAGAACTTGGTTATTTTTTATCTCAATCTCTTAGAAGAGAAAAAAAACCTAGGAAGCCTTATAAGTCAAAGATTACTTCTTTGTTGATGAAGATGATGAATTTGACTTTAAGATGATAAATTTATTAGAGAGTGATGATAAGAATGATGAAATTGGATTTGATTCTATTAAAGAAGAAAGTCCTGAAAAACAAGAAATAAAAGTAAAAGAAGAAAAAGCTTTAATATCATAGGATGAAAAGAAAAAGTTTGATTGGATTATAGACAATGGATGCTCTCATCATATGATAGGAGATACCATTTTTTTTTTTGGGTTGAACAATTATGGTGGAGGGGTAGTTAGAGTTGGAAAAAATGCACCTTGTTCTATTAAGGGAAAATGATCTATCACTCTTGATGGGAAAACTAGCACTAAAGATGTCTATTTTGTTGATGGATTGAAACATAGTCTTTTTAGTGTTTAAGATCATGTAGGGGAGGAGAATTCATTTCAAATGAATTTACATATTTTGTTAGGATAATAGAATTAAGAGATGACTTTCAGCCCCTAAGATACCCCAACAAAATGAGATAGTAGGAAGGAGAAATAGATTAGTTAGCGAGGCAACTAGAGCTATGACATTTGAGAATGATGCATCACATACTTTTTTAAGAGAGATAGTAAACATCATAGTGTACAAAATGAACATAGTACAAATTAGACATGGTATTGGTAAGCCCCCTTATGAACTAGGGTTTGGAGATACACCTACTATGAAGTAGTTTAGAATTATTGGAAGTAAGTTTTATATAAAAAGAGAAGATGCTATGGAAAATTTGACACTAGAAGTGATGAAGGTATGTTTTTAGGATATTATTCAAAGATAAAGGCATATATGTGTTTTAATAAGAGATTGAGAAGTATTTTTGAAAGTGCTAATGTAAAAGTTGAGAAATTCAAAATTTAGGAAATGATACTTGATAATGATTTAGATAAATTTACTAATTAGAGGCCTAACAATCCGATCGTTGAGCATGAATTATTTTATTAAACTGACATGACTTGCAAGTAGAGAAACCAAGAGAAGAACCTAGATCTATGCCTAGAGTAGAAATCATAATAGAGTGATGAACACCTAAATACATTTCAAGGAATGATCCTATGAATCAAGTCATTGGAAGTGTAAACAATGGAGTGATGACAAGAAAAAATGTGAGTGAAGAATTATGTTTGATATCTCAAGTCAAACCTAAAACTACAGATGAAGCTTGCAAGAAATAAATTTTGATAAAGGCTATGAGAGAACTTGAGCATAACAAGACATGTGAATTGGTCCCTACACCTAAAGAAAAGAACTTTATTGATACACAGTTCAAAACTAAAATGAATGAACACACTACAATATTTGGGGTCAAATTGTGATGATAATTTATGACAACAGTGTTATTTGTGTTTGGTTTTATGTTTTTTTTTTAAAGTTCCCCTGACGCCATCATAATATCGACCTTGGCATGATACTTGCGATGCTCGCGTGATTTTAAATATAAAAACACATTCTCCATTTGGTCAACATTGATCATTCCTGCATGGAGAGTTGTTAAGGAGTTGAAAGAGTGTGGAGGGAGAGCTAGATGAAGTTGAAAGATGCTAGTACTAGCCGAAGATGCCAATTTTTCCATGCCTGTTCCATTACACTATGCCCTTGCTCTGCATTTGTCATTTTCTAATCCCCAAATGTGGTTGTGTATGAATAGGATCTAGGGTGAGGTGTAGCTAGGCAAAACTCGAGCTAGGAGGATGCATTTGGGCTACAAATTAGTGTTGTAGGGATACATATGTGCTACAAGAAATTGTGTTGCTCAAAGAAGTGTGTTACAGTTTCCTTAGGGGTGCATAATTGATGGTGTTTTGTGTTATTCTGGTTACAAATGGTATGCATACTATTCTTTCACCAAGTTTTTGCAATTTTCAATGCACTCTCTCCCTCTTTGACTATTTCATTTCAAATCCTCATTATTGTGTTACTGTATTATCTCCAAACTGATATTATGATGGGATGGGTGTTCGCAGAACATAGTATCGATATTGATCCTATTTGGATAGGAATGAATCTTCAACCAAATGTGTATTAAGATTATCAATAAGGTATCGGGTCAGAACTAAGAATTTATTATTTAATTTGAGGGAAATTCCTAGTTTTCACAATTGTTGATGCCATTTAACCTCCAAAAATTCAACTTGCAAACACTCCTTACAAAGGTACATACAATCCTCTTCTTTTCACAAATATGTGTGGCCTGTCATATCATGAGTAATGATGTAATCTTGTGAATTGTTTGCTACTCGTAGATAGAGCATGCTTTGCTTTTAAATTGCTATATCTCTACCAATAAAATCTTTGTGTATATCAAACTCTCTGTGTAGTAAGTGATGCTATTAAATCAGGAAGATATTCTCTAATAACTTACCACAAAGGTTCCTATTTAACATACCATTTCTTGTAGTCATTAGACTATACTATTTCCATAATGCATCTGGTAATGAAGATAAATAGTAAAGTGAAGTTTATAAAGAAAACTTAGATTTTTTTCCCCTATAACTAAACTTTATAATTTGCAGCTTGAAAACCTTACGATAGTAGGGACTTGAGTTAAGCATGTGACGTGCAAGAAATCTAAGTATTAGAACTAATTGTTTCTTAATATTAATGGTCTTCATGTTCGTCCTGATTAGAATTATGTTTTAGATTCCTGAGCCTCATTCCAAATCATGGCATGATAGTTAAACAATTTCTTTGGCATACCATGTAAATGAAGCTCTCAAGAGTGGATGTTGACATAAGTGCATATGCTTCAACATTTTATACAAGAAATAATATAAACTATTCTTTTTTGAATTTGATATTTGGAGGATAAAAATAAAGCCACTGCCAATGGCATTTTATGTGCATTACGTTGATTCCTTAATACAATTTAAAGGGATGTCTATAAGATAGATAGAAAGATGAGTTTTCTTTTAAATTCTAAGTTTAGTGTTGTTCATTGGATGTAATAATGATAGGAAATTGGAAGAACAATTTCCTTTCCTTCCTAGTCCGAGCTTGACACCTCTACCTATGCTATGCTAATTATGCTCCAAACAAACTGTAAAAAAAAGAATTTCAAAAGACATGTTATTAGTAAACATTTGAAATATATTTAGATCAAACATAAACATAAATAGGTAGGTATTTTTTTATAGTAAATACTCGAAGAAATAGAGTATATATGGAGCCCAATAGTCCAAAAGCCCAAGGTCATGGCCATGAGATTTGTTTTGTATTCACCCAATTCCTATTGTATTACATTATCAAATTTTATTGACTTGTAATAATAATCTTATGGATGACATGCTATTATAAGAATAAATAGAAACAAACATGTAAACTAAATCAAGGGCTTGATTTATTTCATTTTGAAAATGTCAATCTATTCCAAGGCATTCGATATTATCACCAAGGAAAAGAAGTTGATAAACATTGTTTTTAGAACAATAAACATGTATTTTATCTCGCTGATTAGTCTCCGACAATGCTTAGCATTGGAAGGACATTGTTTTAATTTCAAGAACAATTTAGTTTAGTACTAAAATACTATAGAAACATTTAATTTGATTTCAATTTAATTAATCATAATAAAAGATGAATATTTTGATAAGCAAAACTATTTATGAAATATATCTGTTAGTGAATTTGATTTAAAAACTACAAAATTGAATTCTAATACCCATATCATAACAACAAGAAAACTTAAATAAAACTATACCACTATCAAATTTAGGCCTTACAGTCACCACCAACTCAACTATAATAATTCTCTTAAAACATTGTCATATTAACATAAAAAATAGCACCGTCTCCTAAACATCCCAACCCAAATTTATTGAAAATAAACTAATCAAAAAGATAGAAAAGTGAGAAATTAGCTTTCCTTGTGAAGATGCTTTGGAATGGGCTGCAAAAAATCATCCTCCCACAAGTTTAGGTGATAATTGTGAGTCTCTAGAAATGGGATTTCAACTTTAGTTGTCAAGGCCTAATTTACAGATGCATTCAAACTTTTTCTTTGTGTCAATGACAATGCTTTTCTACATAGGTGAGCACCATTAATGGACATGGAAGGCTCATATTTGAGGGCCACGATCAAATTAAAAGAAAACGTAGAAGAAATAAGAGCCATTGCAAGATTTTTTTGTTTCTGAGCAAAGAATGTTTGTTTGTCAAGCTTTTCTATAGAAAATTTGATGAGATGTAACAACGAGAATTTTTAGTTCTATATAGAAATTTTATGAGTTGTAAAAAAAAGAATCCTAATTTTGATATAGAAATTTGATGAGTTATAGTAACAACAATTCTTGGTTTTACATAGAAGTTTGATGATTTATAAAATATTTGTATGAAGAGACCTAATGTCTTCATAGTCTTAATGATGAACATTTAGTTCTTGATCATCCTATAATTATTTGTAAGCCATGATCTAATAGTCGCTCTTCTTTTGGACCTAAGCTTCCAATACACTATACTCTCTTGCAAAAAAGGCGCCTCTAAAATTAGAGTTTTTTCAGAACTAACAAAACTTTCTTATGAAAAGAATAAAAAACAAAAGGACTAATATGGCCCCAAACACACATGCTCACAAATCACAAGATCAAGGAACACTTCATATTTTCCAAATAAGTAATAAAGATGTTCAATTTAACCAAAAATGGCGTAATATGCCTATTTCAGAGGGTAATATGCATGTTTCAGAGGCATCTAATATGGAAGATATGGGGTTGCCACAAAGTAAGGTGTTTAAAGATAGTTTTGTTAGACGAAAATGTATTATTGTTGTCTTACTTTTCTTTTTCTTTTACCTTTTATCTTATTAATTCCAATTTTGAAGTGACATAATAAGAACCTCAAAAATCTATGAAATCAAATAGTTTAGGCAAGACATCTAGGGTTAGACAAGTGATTGGACCTTCTCTCTTTTAAGACAATTATAGAAGGAATTATAACCCAACTGGTAAGCATATTATGTCTCTAAATTCACATTTTAACCCATTGGGTTCTAATAAGTAGTTTCATCTTCCAATTTTCTTTTTGAGTTGTCAGATGCGAGGATCCTTTTTAAAATAGGAAAATTTTTGAGGATATTTCTTAATCCTTATTTTTCATTTTTCGTGATGCATTGTCCATTAATGTTTGTGTCTTAATGGACTTGACTGATTGATTTCCCGCTATGTTAATGTTAAATCTATTTAATGAGATTTGGTATTGAGAAATTATTCGTGATAAATCTATCTTTTGTTAAATTGAACATTGTTATTGATATAAATTTTTTTTCTTAAGAAATCTCCTCCTTTCATTGATAAATCTTTGATAGGAATCCTAGTTTGGAAAAAATCTAAAGAGCTCAATTTTTTAATGACTTTTGTAAAAGTTTGTGTTATATTAGCATGTAGAATTTTAGTTAACCTAAATAGGGATAAAATGCAAAGGTGGGATGTTGAAAAGGAATAATGGTGAATTTGAGAGAGGTGAGGTGAAATGCATTTCCCCAATTTTTATTGAGTTTTCCAACCACTTATGAGTTTAATCAAACACCATATTTAAGTCTTGCTAAACTCACAACAACTAATAGTTTCATGTGGGTTTTTGGATTTGAATCATAGATGAAAGATCACAATTTCCAGATAGTTCTAATGTAATTACTAGATGCAAAGTAGGTTTGAAAAGACTAACTTGTTCAATAATTATACCATCTTCAAAACCATATGTGCAGATATAAACATTAAGTACAACATGTCCAATATTTTTGCAAATATACACATTAATTACACCAGTTTTTTCTTTCAAAACTATATGTGCAAATATAAACATTAAGTACAATATGTCCAATTTTTTTGCAAATATACACATTAAGTAGACCAATATTTTTCTTTGAAAACTATATGTGTAGATAAAAACATTAAGAAAAACATGTCCAATTTTTTTCAAGGTTTTCTCTCTAATGTCAATTTGTATGTTGAAATGGTTATCAATGATAGATCTAGCAAGTACAACCAATTTAATAAGGGTACAAGAAAAATTTATTCCCGTGAAGAAGGACCATGTCAGATCATAAAAGGGAATTTGAACAAAATAGGGAGACAATTGCTAGATTGTTGTCTAAATTTCAAAGAGAAGGCAGTGACAAATGTTATTGTCCTTGCAAGAGTTGTAACAACTTAAAGGCAAGAAGAATCAAAATCAAGATAACTAAGAGACATTGTAGGGAGAATGGTCACATTGAAGGGGCATTTGATTATCATCCATTGGTAAGTTTGTCATATTGTTTTTGTAATTAATATACATATGAACCATGGAAGGGGAATTGATTAACATCATTTTCTATATAGATCAATCTCCCTAGGGTAGTACGTGATATGGACCAACACATCTCAGGGGAACATGGAGGTGTAAATATGGAGGTGTGAGTAATGAAGCTAAAGATCATGATCCCATGGAAGATGATGATCATGCACCAAAAAAAAAATCTAAAGATGACGGTATGAATGCATTGATCCATGACACATTTGGTACTAGTGATACTGCTACTAATGATGATGATTATGATTATGATGAGGATGACATTGAGGCCGTTCATGATATACCTCTACTTGAGAAGGAAAACACAACCCTTTACGAAGGATCCCAATCAACTCTTCTCTCTGTTGTATTGATGTTGGTGAATTTGAAGGTTATGAATGATTTATCCAACATAATAATGTCACATATGCTAAGGTTTGTCATAGACATCATTATAGTATATAAAAGGTGAAATGTGCACCATTAATTTTTTTTATACTAACGACTTATATTTTTTGTTGTAGATTGATAGGTGACTTTTTGTTGCCACCATCAAATGTTCCCCCTCACTCATACTGAGAATTATGTACCACTATGAAACATATTCAAATGGATATCAAGCAATAGATGCTTGTCCTGAAGATCATATTATTTATCATAAAGAACACAAAAATGCAGCATAATACCCTAAATTCTATATGAGAAGATATTGAGATGATCAAGTGGAAAAAATGGTGCCTCACAAAGTTCTTCGTTACATCCCCATTATTCCACGTCTTAAATGATTATTTAGGTGGAGTAGCTTGGCATTATTTATGGATTACCATGCATGCAATAGAAGTTGAGATGACATTATTTGAATGCTTGTGGATGGTTCAAAATTTATGTACATAGGGGAAAAGTGGCCAAACTTTAAAGAAGAACCTCAAAATCTCAAGATTTCTCTAGCAACTAATGGTGTCAATCCATTTGGAGATATGAGATCTATTTACTCAGTGTGGCATGTTTTTGTTATCAACGATAACCTTCAGCTATGAATGTAAATAAAGAGGGAGCACATTATGTTGGAAATGATTGTTCCAAGTATTTTATTATTTTATTGTTATCTACATTTAATTATAAGTCTTGGAGTGAAATGACCACAATAATTATTTGATGTTGTTGATTTAACTAGGTAAGTACCAAGTGAAAGATATGAATGTATATATTGTGCCTCTTATTGACGAGTTGTTAGTGTTATGGAGTGGTTTCACTATATATGATATCTCTAGACCAATTACACAAAAAAAAATTCAATTCCATGCAATGCTTGTGTGGATAATTCATGTTGCCCCAAGGTTGACACATTTCTATGGTATGTTATGTTGAAATATAGTTGTATGTGATAATACTAATTCTAAAAATTAACATATTTAATCCAATTGTATCGTTATCTTGTAGGTCTTCAAACAAAGGGAAAATTTGCATGTCCAATGTGTGGTCCAAAGATAAATCTCGTCATTCCAAAAGTTTAAGAAAGTAGGTTTTTGATGAGTATAGGCACTTCCTCCACATAAATCACAAGTATAGAAGTGTTGAAAAACATCTTTTCAATGGGAAAGAAAAGACTAAATCAAAGCCACAAAGAATGACACCTCGCCTATGGCAGTTGGAATATAATATAATTTGAGGTAGTATCACTCCACCTAATGGTTTATGTTTGAAAATTATATATTTTGATTGTATTTTGTTGGTAATTATGTAACTAATGATCATGAAGGTGGTCAAGACTTTAAAGTTTCTACAAATTTTGTGTGAGAAGACTGAGATAATAACTTCTATGATGCTTGTTGAAGATGATCTTTTTGATTCAAATTTGTATGAAGTAATGTCAATAATATAAATATTATTCTGAATTTTTTTTTCTTTGCAAGTATTTGTATGAGGTAGAATTTCTTAAAGGAGAAGACTGTATATGATTTGTGTGTCCTTTAACTACAACCACACGTTATATAAATACCATAACCAAAGGGCATGTCCCTTGAAGGGACATGACCCTATCTAGGTTGGACCACAACTGCATTCTCATAATTGGTGCTCAAAGGAGGTATTGGTTAGTAAACATATTTAACTAAGATTAGTTAAGGTTAATACTAAAACATAGTCATCTCAAGAAGTCGTTGATCATGCCCAGACAAGGAGCTATATATATATATATATATATATATATATATATATATATATATATATATATATATATATACTCATAAGGTATTACATGAAAGATAAGATCTGTGTGATCTACATAGTCAGATCAATATGGTGATCAAAGTTATAGTCTTAACACTCCCTCTTAACTTGATAATCATACTAAGAGATAACATATCTAGCATCATCAATTACGATGAATAAGCAGATTGATACTCTATATCTATCTGAATCTTCTAAGCATGGGGTATCATTGAACACATGATACTAATTCATATTACTAAACTTGTGATGAATTATTATTACTCATACTAGTGATAATAATTCTACATGGGATGTAATATACAAGATAAAATTGGAAAATTATTCCTTTATCCAAGTTGTGACTCATAGGTAACGGAAGGCCTATATCACAATATGATCCTGAGTTAAGATCTACTAGAACATAGGAAAAACTCTGGAGAATAATTAAATTCTTCATTTATCCAAGTTGTGACTCATAGGCATAAAGATGTCTACATCACAATGTGATCTTGAACTCATCTAGATCTTGATAGTAGATCTGTATTGTTCAACACATTATCTAAGAGATTGTCATCTCTCATAATGTCTTTTATATAAGTATTCATTATCTTAGAAATTGTCACCTCTTAGATAATGAATATGAATGGTGAATCCCATAACAGTCAATAGCCTAACAAAAATTATTTTATTAATAATTTAAAGAATACAAATGTTTTATATTTCAACCATACCAAGTCTTTTCCTAAAGTGATCTATCTTCACTCGAGAGAGAGGTTTGGTAAGAATATTTGCTGTCTAATTTGTAGTGTAAATGTACTCTAATTTACAATATTTATGTTTACCATATCTCATACATAATGGTAAGGAATTTATATATGTGTGGGATTGTCATGAAAAACTGGATTCATAGAAAGCTTGATGGAACTCTGATTATCACAATGAATAATTGTAGGATTCATGGCTTGACCAAATAATCTCACAAATAACTTTCTAATCCAAACTGCTTCCTGAGAGGCCATTGCTGCAAAAATGTATTAAGCTTTTGTGGAACTTTGAGCTACTAATGGTTGCTTTTTGCATATCCATGATATCATTGCTGATCCTAAATTGAAACAACATCCCGAAGCGCTTTTTCTATCATTAGCAATTCCACCCCAATATGAGTCTGTGAATCCATGTAATTCAAAATCAACTTTCTCATATTTGAGCCCAATGTTAAGAGTTCCTTGTAAGTATCTTGTAATGTATTTAATTACAACTAGATGAATCTCCTTTGGCTCACACATAAGCTGATTTAAGGCATTAACAACATAGAAAATATTAGGTATTGTATTTACCAAGTACATAAGAGACCTAATCATTTGTCTATAAAGAGTAGAATCTATCGAAGGTGATTCTATTGCTGCTTCCTTAAGTTTATATAGATTAGTCTCCATTGGAGAAGACATGGGCCTATAGTTCCACATTCCAAATCTCTTCAAGATGTCTAATGTATAATTTCCTTCATTAAGTATTATTCTATCAGAATTCTGCCATACTTCTAGTCCTAGGAAATAGTGAAGGAGTCTTAAATCTTTCATCTCAAATCCTCTATTAGATCTTTCTTGCATTGATCTATAAGATGATCATCACCTATTATTAGTAAATCATCAACCAATAGTATCAAAATTACCATATCATCTTTATCCTTTTTATAATATAGATTGGGATTAGCTTCATTCTTGGAGAATACTAAGCTGGAGAGATACTTATCAGTTCTTTCATACAAAGCCCTTGGAGCTTGTTTAAGCCCATAGAGAGCTCTCTTGAGCCTGCAAACAAAAACTTTAGGGTTATGAGTTTCAAAACCTTCAAGTTGATCTAAATATACCTCTTCTATAATCTTTCCATTCAGAAATGTTGTTTTTACATCAATTTGATGTAATCTCCATCCCTTCGATGTTGCAATAGCTAGGGCTACTCTTACAGAGGTGTATCTAAAAACAAGAGCAAATGTTTCTTCATAATCAATTCCTTCTTTCTAAGAGAATCCCTTGGCTAAAAATCTAGATTTATATTTTTCAATACTACCATTAGCAACATGCTTGATTTTAAATATCCATTTAGAAGAAAAAAACAAATTTTTCTTTAGGCCTTGGAACAATTTCCCAAACATCGTTTTTAATAATGGATTGATATTCTTCATTCATAGCATCCTTTCAAGTTGTAAGTTTAATCACATCTGAAACATTGGTAGGTTCTAATTTAGATAAATCACTCATGTTTGCTACATAACTAGAAAATCTTTTAGGTCTTTTTCTTTCTTTGAAGGTTCCAGATAGTGCAGCGAAGTCTTGTGCTTCCTCTACATTCTTAATGGCCCAAAGTGGTATTTTCTTAGAATTTTTAGTTTCCTCAAGATTAATATTTTGAATTTCATCTTCAATTTCTTCAATGTTCTCCCTCTGAAACTTAGATTCAAGATTTTCTTTAGAACTAGGTAAGGGAGAGGGATTTTCAGAACTAAGGGCTCTTTTGAATGCTAAATCTTCTTCAAATATTACATCCCTACTAAGTTCAATATTTTTTTGACTAGGTATGAAAATCCTATATGCTTTAGATGTTTCACTATACCCAACAAAAATGCCTTTCTTCATGGAGGGTTCTAACTTAGTTCTCTTTTCCTTTGGAACATGTATATATACTAGGCATCCAAATATCCTAAGATGACTTATATTAGGTTTAACCTTAGTAAAGACTTCTTCAAGAGTTTTATCTTTAAGTTAGGAATGAGAACTCTTGTTTTGAATATATACTGTAGTACAAGAGGCTTCTGGCCAAAGATAATATTCTAAATTTTGAACAAAATATCATAGCTCTTGCTGCTTCTATAATTGTTCTATTTTTCCTTTCTTCTACCTCATTTTGTTGCGGGTTGTAAGGAACAATATATTCCCTCTTAATCCCTACTTCTTCACAAACCTCTTTAAAAAAATGTGTAGTATATTTCCCTACATTATTAGACCTAAGAGTTTTAATTTTGTGTCCTGATAAGTTTTTAGTTGAGGTTTTGAAGTCTTTAAATCTCTTAAGGATTTCTTCTAATTCTTTATCTTTCAAGAAGTAAATCCAAGTTTTCCCAGAGAAGTCATCTATAAAAATTATGTAGCACTAGAATCCTCCAAGAGAAGGAACATACATAGGTTCACATAAATATGAGTGGACTAATTCCAAAACATTTTTAGTTTTTCTAGTGCTATCATGAAATGGACTTTTGGTGTTTTTACCCAGAGCGCATCTTTTGCATATATTTGAATGATCTTTATTCAACATAGGTAAACTAGTAACCATCTTCTTCATAGTCGACAAGGTTTTGAATTTTAGATGTCCTAACCTTCTATGCCATATTTTTTTTATATCAACAGCTTCATGAATTAAGGCTTGAATAGGTTGACTAGACTCTATATTTAATCCATACAAGTATCCTTTTCTTTGACCAATCAATTTTGATTTCTTAAATTAGGAGTTCTTGGACTAGGTTATTACTTTACCATCCATGAATATAACATTATGTCCATCATATTCAAGTATTATAATAGAGATTAGATTCTTTTTTATTCTTGGTACATAGAGTACTCATTTGAGTTTTAGGGCATTGCTCGACTTCAATTTTTAAGATGCAGTTCCCAATTCCTTTGACGGAATGAGCTGAATTATCACCAATAGTAACTTCATTGTCAACTTACTCTAAAACAAAGTCTAGTGCTTCTTTGTATCTTGTAATGTGTCAAGATGATCTACTACAATCACCCATTCTTTGCCAAATACTTCATTTGATAGTGTTGAATACAATACACGATTCTCATGATCATAGTTATCTTCTTTCCTAGTAATGCTTGTACAATTTACTTGTTGCTTTGTATTCAAAGAGAAATTAGATCTGTAGTGTCCAAATTTTTCACATTTGAATCATTTTATTTTGGATTGATCTTTCTTAGGTTGTTTTCATTCTTTTGATTACCCTTCTTCTTATTGAAGTGCTTCTTCTTACATTTATAGGAATTTGTGTTGAGAACATGAAGTTCTTCATCTTCAATTTTCAACTTTCCTCCTTTCTTAAGTTTTCTAGATTCCTCTTGAAGGTAATCTCCCTTAAGTCTATTGAAGTCAGGAAGAGTATCTCTAGCACTTACTCCTTGTGTGAATGTTTCCTATAAATCTGGTAACCCATCTATAGCCATAAGTGTTAGTTCCTTATCTTCAATTATGGTCCCTATACTTGCAAGATCATCTCTTAGACTAGCAACCCTTAGGAAGTACAAATTCATAGATTCCCCCTACTTTATATGTATATGACTTAGCTACCTTTTTAATGCAAGGGTTCTAGTTGTATTGTTAACCTAATATTTAACAATGCGTTCATCATATCAAATGTTGTTTGATGTTTCATTAGTATAGGTACAATTTCATTTTTCACTTCATCTAATATGATTTGCATGGCATTCCTATTTCCATTACTCCAGATAGTTCTACTAGGTTCAACAGTAGGTTGCTTGGATGTTGAGTCAATGAACTATTTCACATCATTGTCTTAAAGAATCATCATGATTCTGAATTTCCAAGCAACAAAATGTTCTTTCCCATAAAACCTGTCCTCGAGTCTGATTTTTCTTGTTATTGAAGATAGAAGGAAGTTGCTAGATATTCAAAGTATGATTGTTAGTTTGTAGAGCCTAGGTTCGACTACCAGAGCTCTGATACCATGCAAAGTTTCTACAAATTAAGTGTGATCAGACTAAGATGATAACTTCTATGATGGTTTCTGAAGATGATCTTTTTGATTCATATTTGTATGAATTAATGTCAATAATATAAATATTATTCTAATTTTTTTTGTCTCTGCAAGTATTCGTATGAGGCTGAATTTCTTAAAGGAGCAGACTGTATATAATTTCTGTGTCCTTTATCTATAACCACATCCTATATAAATACCGTAACCAAAGGGCATGTCCCTTGGAGGGACATTGACCCTATCTAGGTCAGCCCATAGTTGCATTCTCATAATCAACACTCAAAGGAGGTATTGGTTAGTAAGCATATTTAATTAAGATTAGTTAAGGTTAATACTAAAACACAATCATCTCAAGATGTTGTTGATCATGCCTAGACAAGGACCAATACATACATACATATATATAAAAGCCTTCGTAAGGTATTACATGAAAGATAAGATCTATGTGATTTGCACAGTCAGATTACTATGGTGATCAAAGATACAGTTTTAACAAAGCCATCATTGACCACCTTCCAAAGGGACTAAATGTTATCCTAGAGAATTTAATAGGGTACCCTACTACGAGAAGATACAAATTGTGCATTTTTTTTATACTATGCATATTGGAAAGAATGTAACATCGACAATGTGGAAAATATTGGATGGAAGGCTTGACAAAGAAAAACTTGCCAAAATTTGTAGTGACATTCATTACTCTAATCATGCAATGAAAAATATCATTGAATCAAATAGCAATGAAGACTAGATTAATGCAAGTGCCCTTCCTTGGTTTTTAATGAAGCAACAAAGTAACACCATAAAATAAGTCATACGAAAAAATTGATTTCCTACACGATTTTCTAAAATATAAGCAATCTCATATCAAAGAAAAGTGAATCTAGGTCAGGGATGAAAATGGATGATTGGCATACCTTCATCAAGGTAAGTCATGGTCTTTTGTATTTACAATATATTTATGAAATTGCAATCAATTTTCATTTTATTACATTAGAAAAGAGTGAAATGATCACTTGACAATTGTTGCAGTATGTGTTACCCCTATTAGTCCCAGATAACTTCGACAATAATATCAAACAAGTGATATATGATCTTGAAAAATATATGAGGGAAGCAATGATATATTTTCACTATATCAAACAAGTAATATGTAAAGTCTGGTATTTATATATTTTTGTGTCTTGAATCCCTTGTAGGTGGCTGTCATCTAAAGAAATCTAGAAAGAAGATATAAAATATTGGAAAAAAAGAATTCGTCGACTAGTCTGTGAAATGAAAAAAAGTGTTTACCTTCAACTTTTTTCAATGCACACGAACACTACCTCATATACCAAGTTGAGGAGATTGAATTGTGTGGACCTATACAACCTAGGTCAATGTGGATGGTTGAGAGACAATTGAAATTTTTGAAGGGTTTAGCTCAAAAAAGGGCACATCTCAAGGGTTCTAAGGTTGAGGGATAAATAGTTTATGAGATGATGGTGTGCATAACTCAATATCTTCATAATCTTGTAGAAAAGACCCATATAGATTGCATTTGGGATCTTGAGTCCATTAAAAAATTCAAAGGGGAGTACTTGGTGGGGGACTAGTTGATTTAGAAAAGTGAAAGGTAATAAATTATGAGATGTTATTGTAGTAAATTAATTCTTAATCTTCAAAATAAATCTGTTGAAAGTCATCTATTTACTCTTGTACAGTTTCTAAAGAGTGGGATGTAATACATTTTTTTATTGCAAACAATCAAAGATTGGATGACAGTATGGATTGAACAATGTCAACATTCTTGTCATAGATTAAAATGGGAATTCCTATCTTCATTGGTTATACAAGATCATTGTAATGGAGATACCAATGTTACACAAAAGAAAATAGATTTAGTTTATGGTTTAAGAGATCCCCAGGTACTTATATGTTTGGTAATCAACTATGTTAGCATGCATTCGCACTTGAGTTTTAAACTTCAATTTTTTCCCATAGGAAGAATTTCCAATTTTTTATGCTAATGATGTTGTTGTAAATCTTGATCTGTAAAGAAGGTGGTGTTTTTAATTTATATTGAACTTAACTTTGAACCTCAAAGTTTAGAGGTTCAAGTACAAGGTTTAGAATTTGCCAGTTCAGAGGTTTAATGCAGGAGTAGTGGTTCAAGGAGGTCCTATAGTTCAAGTTTAGATGTTCAAAGTTTGAAGATTCAACATCTACAATTGAAGAAGGTAGATTCAGAAGTTAAGTTGGAGAATCTGGAGGCACATCATTACAAGTTCAATAATTAGGGTACAACTGTAAGATTCAGATTCGTTGGTGTGAAAGTCATTCCAAACTTCAAAAATTTTAATTTGAGATTTTGACATGCAGATTCATCATTCCAAAGTTCAGATTCAAGTTTGAGGTTCAAAATTGAGTTTAGAGGTTTAGATTCAAAGCTTAAAGGTTCATATGTTTTGGTTCATAAATGCAGATTCTGAAGCACAAAAACACCATTGCAGGGTTTAATTCCAGAAATTCTACTGAACCCAAACACATGATGACATTCTTCTTGGATACCTTGAGGCTCATATTGTTGCTTAATCAAACTACAGTTGTCCATAACTAGAAAATGTCATTCATCCACTTTATAGGGTTAGTTTTGAAATCATTATAAAATGGTGTGATTCACGACATGTAGCAATTAATCTGATAGAACAATCACACGAGGACATCATTCTTTTCATAAGATAGAGATTTTTGAAAAGTCAATTCTACTTCATGTGTCTCTATTTGATTTAAGAACCTAAACCTCTAATGCCTGAATAAAGATAAATGGCAGTAATATGCATAAGGTTGCTTGTAACCACAAGAGGAAAATGAACATGTGGTCAAAGCTGCATAGAGATCCCACCCTGAATATTTGATTCAAGATTTTAAAAGGGGATGAAAGGTTTGATAACATACAAACATGGAAATGCAAGATAAAAGACTCAGATGCAATATTGAAATCAAATACATGCATCCAAAGTCCATATCGATCTCTACAAATGATGCTTGTCACAGAGTCGTGGAAGGAGTGCCGCGGAAATACATAAATGAAAGAGTGTGCTCATCAAATACTCAAGGATTGGGATCTCAGTATTCGAAGTACAAATGAAATTATATACTTTGGGTGAAAGGATCATTGAAAGTCCATAGATATAGTAAGTAAAAATCAAACAATGAATGGATCATGCACGCATCCATTTGATGAGATACCACCCATACTTTTCCATCGAAGGAATAGAGATCAAAGAGGTTCCATGGGTTATGATGAAAGGAACGTATAAAAGTAATTCCCAAAGGCTACCTAACATATACAATCTGCACTCTAATGGATTAATAGAGGCATGTCTGAGACACTTGTTGGTAGTCGCAAATTACTCATAAGATAAGCCACGAGCTTCTGCATCAACCCCAAGTGTCGTGCATATAGCAAGCCATATGGAAACATCTAGAGAAGGAAAGCTCACCATGGGATTGTGGGTTGTGGATCCACAATTACTAATCCAAATTTAATCATTTTCCAGTTCATATGGCATTCTAGAATAGGTTCAATTAAGCATGAATCCATGCATCTCTTCATGATGGAGTTTGCAAAAATTATGATGACTATTTGACAAAATGTCAATACAATCACTGCAACATTAGAGGTTACGCGACATCAAGCTTATTCATAGTCTTAATGAACAATGTCATTTACCAAGGATGCACCATGCTTCATAGTGGTTTGGGTCATACCAAGGAAGATATCGTAATCACACAAAAGGTTGTATGATTGATTTTCAAATCACATGGATTTTGGTAGGATCACAGGGCTCAGATCCCATGAGAAATGGTTGCGAGTTGTATGATAAAATGCATCCTTAGTTTTGGTTTGAGTATACATCATAACTGTAACCCCAAGGAGTACATAATTTCCCAATATTGTCCTCTATTTGAAGATATATCTTCCTTGCTGATTTCCCTTCATAAGGGATGCTTAGGTAACAGTCGGGAACATATCCAGAGCTAGAGCTTTTGTGATATAGAGAGAAAATTGTAAAGCATTTGACCAAATGTTGACTAAGGGCATTTTCATCAAAATAGTGAGCAAATATTTCGAAGGTGGAGATCAAGGTCAAATATCATCCTGATAGATCACTCCGAACACTATGCCATGTATTAGAAATTTGATAGAATTGAGACGTAAATGATGGAAAATAACATTTGGCAAGATAAAGAGCCCAAACAGACCATCGAATATGCTTTTGAAAAGCATAAGGCATCAATTAGATTTCCAATTAGGTGACTTGGCTGATGTTACCTATCAAATTTTAGGTAGAGGTCATTGTGACACATCACATATTACTTAACTTGAGTGTCCAATATGTATCCAAATTGGTATTCTAAGCATAGGAGGCGGTGATGACACATTTTATAAAATGGCAGTTATAAGGAAATTAAAGAAAGGCAGTAAATATTTGATAATATGATCAAGACGATTGACTCCCAAGAATCAGTTATGTTAGGAACTGAAAGGTCATGGATGATTATTTATTGAATTTTTTTTCTCAATGCCAAGGGGTCCTTTTTTCTCGGCACGTCATGTGGCTACTAAAGGGGGGGCATATGTTCTATTTTGTAGAGGGGAATAAGGGAAGAATATATTTTTTTTAATCTCAGGGATAGGGAAATCATGTGATTTTTTATTATTTTGTGTATAAAATGAAGAGAAGATTATGTTGATCTAATTTTGTGTCTAAATATATCTTTCTTGGATGATGTTGATCGTGTGGTTACATCATTCATGTTTTGAATGCAGTCCTATGGTTACTTGTAATTTGTAGAATAAATAATATTTTCTTTTTATTTCATCTACAATGTAAAGAAGGATTGGATAAATGGTCGTGTGGCTATTTACCGATCATTCTTTCTTTCTTCTAATCTAAATCTAGAAATTGCATTCATTTAGGTTTATGAATAAAGGTCAGAAAAGCTTAGTATCTTCAGGTTAAAGATATATCCTATTATTCAATTCATTATAAATCTTTCAATGAGGGATTTGTACCTCTCAATTTAGAGGAGAGTTGTCAGCCTATGATAGCTCATCCGATTGTTAGTTTTGTTTGTTCTTCTCTCTGATTATTTAAGAGTCAGTTTATTTCATTATTTCTTTGAAGGACAATATGTTTACTAACAAATTGTATGCTTTTGAACCTATAATGTAATAATTTATACATGCTTGACATCATTACAGGTGAAACAATAGAAGGCTATGTTGTGCAATGGTTATAAGTTTAGCATCAAAAAGTTTGATTACATGAAGATAACTTGTGATTTTGGGATAAGTGCAATCTTTTAGGTGACCAATATTTCATCTAAAAATGACTTACATCCCCGAGAGTCTCAAAATAAATACTATGGCATTTTGGTTGATATACTTGGCTATGACTTTAATTCCTTCAAATTAGTTTTCTTTTTCGTCAAATGGTATAGACTAAGACTCGATAAAAATGATCCTGATAGAACTGTTATTGAGAATGAGAATGGATTTCCAATGATTAATACAAGGTTGTTTGAGCTAGTTGGGGGTGAGCCTTATGTTCTTCCAAGCCATATGAGTAGGTATTTTACTTAGAGGTTCCACATAAACTAGGTTGGTCATTTATTATTAGACATGATCTAAAAGGAAGGCTGATAATGTATAATGCGATGGAAGAAGAAGGTACCAAGGAATGATTGAGAGTTAGTTGATGATGCTCCTAATGAAAATGATGTTACTACTAATCACGATGATGATGCTTCTACTAATCACGATGATGATGATGATTTTGATGCTAATGATGATGACCATGATGACCATGATAGTGGTGGTGATGATGTCAATGATGATGATGATCCTGATGATGAGGTAGATGAAGAATATTATCAGTGCTGGTGGGGGTGTTGATTAGCTAACATCAACGAGGGGTTTGATTATCAATGACATGAATGAAATTTATATTTATGTGATCAATGCCTATGCTATTCAATATTGAGTTCTTGATAGATCAATGATTAATTTGATTAACTTTTCATGTACCTTTTAATGTTTATAATTCATATGTGATGCTAATATTTGATGTAATTTTGAGTATATGTATCATGAATTTTTTAGCTAACATAAGAAAATTGATTTACATATATAGAAACTTGAAGCCCTTTCATGAGCATCCCACATAGTTTCATGGATCATTAGGTATATGTAAGTACACCCCATAAAGATTAATTTCTTTTACCATTTGTAAAATATCTCTGTCATTTCCACATATCTCTCTTATTTCATGGAGTGTAGATGCCAATGAATAGGTATTTGTCAAATTTGTCTTCCTTAAGTGAGGAAAATGTAGGAATGGAAGAAGAAAGTGAGACATTTAGTATGTCTAAATCAAGGAGATCGACTTGAGGTTAAAATATTAGAAATAAATTTGATAAGCGCATGAAATTTTTCCTTACTCAAGGGGGTCATGTTCTTATGATGATGAGAGTGAAGGTGACTTTGATGTTCCCTTTAGGTACAAACATCTGTAAAAGAAATGGGTCCTTGATGAACTTCCTCCAATAAACACTAATTTTTGTGTTGGAGAGAGGATATATAGCATATCACCATCCTCATTACATAGTTTGGGAATCTTTTCCATGGATGGCATAAAGCTCTCTTACAACAAGGTTTTTGAATTGATAGAGTATGTTAGACCTTGCTATGATTACAGTAGTTGGATGCAGATTGCTAGATATAAAAAAGTATGTGTAGGTATGCACTCACAAAAAATTATATACAACAAAAAGTTAGTGAACAAAGTAAAACAATAACTATATACATTACTAGAAGACCAAAAGAATCATGGAATATTGGAGGTTTTATAAATAGTACATGACTTGCATCAACTAAGAAGTGACCCAATTGTATATTTGAGGTGCACAAGAGAAATCGTGTATTTCTATGTATGATAAAATCAATACATGGAGGTGAAGAGCTTCTTATTGATTACAATTTGAATTGCATATATACAAATATGGTATGTACTATACACATTTAAATTCAAATCCAATCAATTAATCCAACACACCATTATATATATATATATATATATATATATATATATATATATATATATATATATATATATATATATATATATATATATATATATATATATATATATATATATATATATATATATATATATATATATATATTGCTAACTTAGAATAATAACATGTGTTTTAACATGTCTTAATGATTTTTTAAAAAATATAGGGCAATAGTATGGATCAACAGCCACACAATACACACAAAGATCATGGTTTTCACAAGACTTCTTCTCGACAGTTAAAATTCATTTTTGTTTTACAAATTCGATACAAGAAATATGTTAATGCATTTTTTTATCATGTTTTATTCTTCACTACTATTTTGGATTGATTTTAAATATAGCGCTAAGAATATTGTTCTCAAAAATGAGTATTGATCAATAAAAGGGAAAGGAACAAGTAGTCCACGAGGAGCCGTAGGATCCATTCATTGTTGATTTCATATCAGCCGCTAATCTTATGGTTGCACTACAAAAGGTCCTTCATGCACTATCAAGAGATTTAACTTGATTGGCATCAATTTGACCTTAGACTCCTCAAATATAGGTGAGAGAGGATGATTTGATGCACCTAGTTCAAACTTATACAGTAAGTACTAATGTAGTTTTTAATTTACAAAATTTCAATAATGGTTTTTATACTATACTCTTTTATTTATTTCATTCAATAAAATGCATGTTTTATTTTTATAGAGGATTCATAATAGGTTAAAGGTTCATGCCCAGATGAGGATACTTTAGGTGGTTCACGTACATCACATGTTCTATCCTACACTTGTGTTTTGCTCGAACAATTTTTTTTTTAATAGCTCTAACAATCTTTTTTTTTAATACTCTAACAATCTTATTTTTAAGCACCTAGCATTGACCCTATGTTTAGTATGTTGCCTGCTATAAGGAACAAAACTACACAGGTAATGTTGTTTGCAATGGCAATGCCTATTGGTAAGTAGATTCCTCTTCTTATCTCTCATTTTTCATATTTTCATTTCAATTGAACTATTATTTCTTATGGGGAATTTTGTAATATTTGATTCATTTTATGCAGGAGGTGATTTGGACATTCCTGAATGTACCCATGTTAGATGTACAAAAACTTTAAAGAATTTTGATTAATTACTCATAAACAATGAAGATGGACTTCCCTTGAGAGTAGTCCAACTTCCAGGTACTTTAAACATTGATCCTTTCTTTTACTATACAATCTTATATGCATAATCAAATGCACAACCTCCAATTCAGTCCCTTGAAATAACTACTAATCCCATTATTATTTTGCAGGGAATAATCTATTTTATGAAAAACTTAATGATGAATATTTGCACATATCTGGGCCGACCATATGCACAGGGTATCATATTTTGATTTCATTGCTAGATTAGATTTCCTTTGATCCATTTCTTCAAGTAAATTAAAAGGTACCTTCAATTTATTTATGAATCTAAGAATTTTGTTTTCTTCTTAAAAGTTGGAATGTACAAACTAAAGAGTTAAAGGATAAACTCATTGATTTTGTAACAACACTTTTTGGACCCAACATCTTTCAAAAACTTAGGCTCCTTGAGAAATCGGGCCAATATTTGAAGTCTATTAGGTACAACTGCATGACCAAATGGAACACAACCCTTATTATGAGCAGCCCCCCTATATTTCTATTATTGAGTGGGAGAATCTTTAAAAAAATGCGACTAAGAAAAACACAAGACATGGTGGAGAAATAGTACCACCTGAGAAAAGAAGGTATGTCACAATATTAAGAATGAAATTATGTACTAATTACTCTTAATACTTATGTGATCTAACATATTTCAAACTTCACATAGATTTACTAACACATCAAAGGAAACTGAAGCAAGAAAAAAAAAAGCACGAGCAACACAAACTTGGCTTAGGTGGATATTCAAAACTTGATGCATGAATTGTAACTAAATGAAAAATTATATGCAAATATTTATAAATTGTAAGTCTCAAATTTTTTAAATTTAACCCTTTTATTTTTTTATTGTAGAGGACTCACATTTGCAAAGGACAATGAGATCATGTCCACAAGTGAGAAGAAATGTTGATGATGACATGAATATGCCTCTGTAACAATATAGGGAAGGACTAAAAAAAGAAAAAGACAAAAAAGAAATGATTCTGATTTATGTAACTTATTTGATAATGACTAATGTTTATGTCTCGATGTTTTAATTATGTTCTATTGAATGTTCATGTGAATGTTCTAATAAATCTTATGGTTTATTGTTCATGTGAATGATCTAATGAAACTTATGTGTTAATAAATTCTATCATGTGATAATTATTGAATGTTACATTTTATTTATAGAATGAATTAATTTAGATGTTAACGAGGAATTTAGATGTTAGGGGGTGAGGGTAAGTGGGCTTCTACCTTCATGTGGTTGGTCCTGATTAGTAGAGAATATTAAACTATTCTTGAAACCAAGTGAAGCTCAACATTAACCTATGATGGCATGACAACTAACTATGTCAATCTTTTGGTTTCAAGCAATACACAAGGAGGCCATAGTTCAATATGCAATCTCAATTTATATGCATATGATATTAGGTGGATCTGAAAAATGTAATAGATTTGCATTTTTGTTAGAGGTCTTTAATTAGGCATTTTAAGTTATAGACCATCACGAACATTATAAATTTGACTCTTATAGGCAAGGGTAATGTCCTGAACATGCAAGAAAATCAAGACTTTCTATGCAATGGCTTGTCAAGGACATTCTCTTGGCCATAGTAGCTAAAGTCCTAACGTTCATGATGGTCTATGATTTTAAAAACTTAATAGATTTATTAAATAAATGTAAATGTGGTGCATTTTTTCAGCCTCAACTATTGTCCATGAATATAGATCACATTTGCACATGCGTTCTCAATTTAGAGTGGTAGAGTCTTATTTTGGATGCAAGGGAAAAATGACATGCATCAGAAGATGGGAAAATGATGTCACTTTTGTAGGTCTTGAACCCTTTTTTTGTTATATTTTGTCACATATCCACATAAATATGAATATTTTGTCACACATATCATTTAAGAACATTATTCATATTTCAAGTTGAAATAGGTGCATTTTTTCCATTGATAATCTTCCAGTCCCTAGATAGCTAAGACAGCCCACTTCACCAAAGGACATGTGTTACAAGGTACATGTTCTAGAGTATTTTTTTTATGGATGATGTAAGAATTCTTAGAGATGTATGCTCTAGAAGAACCAACTTATCAATATTGTATTATTTGGTATCGTTTTTCATGTGTAATTTCATCATTGATGTGATATAGGAAAGACAAACAATCTCTAGATATACATCATTTATTTTCATAATTTTATAATAACTAAGTGGATCCATGGGTGTGTTTAATGTCTATTTTTCCTTTTTTTATAAAATCTTAGAATAGATGCTTGAAATGTAGTGGAACTATTACTATGATGATAGGAACAAAAATACTTAGTCTTGTGTGGTGTAACCTTAGTGTGATCCATTAATTTTACAAGAGGTTAGGGAACAATATCAATCTCTCGGGAATACATACTTATTTGAGTCTCAGAGGTCAAGTCATGGAGTGGTTCACAAAACTCTCGCAAATAATCTAAATACTTGAAGAATTAGTAAAAAGGTTCATTAAAAAATATTCCTATAAAATTCAACACTCATTCTCCATGTTGGATCTTTTTAACACAAAAAAATGTAGGGAACCTTTTATTACTTTCCTCTAGAGATGAAAAAATATTCACAAGATACACTAGAAAGATTCTAGAAACAAAGAAAATGGATATATTTGTCAACAACCCAGTGATAGAAATAAACTATGCATTAAAGATACAAAAACATGCTTTTCAAACAAGGGTAGATAGTGTAATCAAAGTTGAATAAGTTCTTGTGAAAAAGGGTGAACTTTCCCTATACAAGGATAATATATCCTTTAGTTGTTCCAAATAAATGAACAAAAAATATAAAAATGAATATTGGAACAAAAATAAGAATGCAGTTACTGATAGAGTAGTAGACTCATCAAACCTAACAAATCCATCTTCAATCTCTTTATTTGTATTTAGGAAAATAAGAAAAATATTAGTGTATCACCAAATTTATGGTCTCATCATGATGCAAGACCATTATCCAAATTTGAAACTCCTTCCATTATGTGTTTTATATCTTCTTTATATCTAAACAACTACTAGAAATCATCCTCAATATTTAGCGCCTCAATGCTCCCCTTGAATTGATGAAGACTACTGCCCATGGTGTACATTTGGAATTTATCTACATCTTTTTATATAGTGAGATCAATTCCATCAAGGAACTTGTCACCATTAGCTACCCACAAAATTGTATTTTTCTCATGCCTTCTATTCCTAAAAAATAACATCACACTCTTTAACACCTGTGTAAATAGAACTCGTCCAATCATTAAACTTATCTAGCTCTTTGTCTTGATAGAGTTTGAGAAAAAATCAGAAGCATTGATTTTGGATACTCTTAAAGTTAATCCTTGTAGTTTCCCATGTCTCCATCATGTCATATATGTTATTAGCATTCTCTATCATTCTCCCCAAATAGCTTTTGTTATTGACGACTATATTGAAATACCACAAGATAATCTCTAAAATCTCTACATAGTATGTCTCAAAACCAAGTTTCAACTCCATATAGGCCTTACTAAAAGAATTAAAATAAATATTTAGGGTTTCTCATTTTTTAAGTGCAACCTATAGGGTATGTGCAAAATCATGGTGTGCCAAAAAGTGGTGATGTGAAAAAAAATAGAGTTTGAAAACATCTAAAAGTGTTTCAAAATATGACTTTTTTTCCACCCATCCTAATACCAAAGCTAAAAAGAAGGCCCAAGCCTTATTGGCTATTCGATATAAAATTGGATACTCGATAATTGTGCTATCATTTTAAAAAAGAAAGCAAAACTCGAGGGTTGCCATTTTCACACTATGTTTTCATTTTTAGCTCTGATATCCAATTGTAAAACAGATACGCCATATAAGTAAGTGACTTTTTTAAAAAATGTTTTCAATCAATTTTATTATAAATCTATTAAATTTTATTATAAATTTGTTAGTTTTAATTGAATTTGTTAAAATTTAGGTTTTTTTTATAGAAATTGTTAAAATTTAGGTTTTTTTTAATAGAAATTATGTTTTGCGAATTAATAGGTATGGCTAGCCAAAATGATGATACTGAGGTAAGAAATATTGTTCCTTGTAACCCCCCACCAAATGATCCAGTGCCCCCTCAAAATTGTCCACCAAATGATCCCCTAGCTCTCAAAACCCTCCTCAAATCAAGGATTTGATATTTGAAAATCTCACCGAATTGAGGGCTTTGAGAACAACATATAATACCATGCCCCGCATTGGCTCTTATGTTATCAACATTAAACACCATAGTGGATAACATTGAAACACTTACCAATGAACAAAATGTCTCTCTTCGTTTGCGTAACAAATGTTTGGTGATGGGTTGGACTATGATGAAGTTGCGGCCCTCAATATAAGTATAGATGATTTGGTTGTCCTTTTTGCAAACCCAAAAATTGGTTTACAAGATGACTGCAAAAAGCCTAATATATCAATTAAATGGTGCAGAAATGATGCCATACGTGTAGACTTTTGGGATTGTTGGTGGATGGTTGTTGACATCCCTCCACATAGAAATTTAGAGGTGCCATTTTATTTCCTTAGAAAATTGTATGCAAAATTTGTGTTGGGCCTCAAGGTGAACTATTGGATCATGAAGCCCAACATGGGTGTAGGAGGAGGAGCTCCTTAGCATAGACCCTTTTCCCAGTGGAAGAAAGCTGGCACTTTTGTCCCCCCTACTGATGTCTCCCCCCATCCTTGAGTGCAACATCCTGATATCGTTGCAGAGGCTAGCTCTCAAACTATTAGAGCCATCCATAGATTGAGTAGCCTATTGATATCTTAGGCTAGGTCAGTGTTGCCTCCCCATGTTGATGATGTTGGTGCGAGTTCATCATCGGTGAGCTCATCACATGTTTGTGTGCCCCATACTTGCATAATGTGCAAGAATATTTGTATGGGTCCCATAGGTGATCTTCCTGAGTATCAGTTTTTATTTGATGAGGATACACCAGACATGCGTGCAGAGACTACAGACCTTGATGCGAGAGAGGAGGGGCATGCAGAGGCATGGACTCCTTCTGTGTCGATACGTAAATACATTTTTTTGTTATGAAATATGCAATTTAAAGTTAATCTTTATAATAGAGTAATTTTAATTTTTAAGCCATACTGACTTATACATGTATGTGATATTCATTCATGCTTAGTTGATGACTGAGGAGGTGCTGAGAGAGGTTGATGATGCCACACTCTTAGCTATTTCATTTGGCCTTGAGACATCTACGATACATTATGTTGTGTTATCATTGTTTTTTCTATTTGATATTGTAGCATATATGGTTTCTAATCTTCTTTTTTTCTTGCAGGTATCAGCTGTCCCTGGGGGACAAAGTGTGGGGGATGAGCCAAAGACCCATTGACAAGGGAAAGGTAATTAGGTTCTTTCTATTTGATTAAATATTGATGGATTCTTGTAAAATATTTGTGGTAATGAAATTTAATTACATTCTTTATTGTATAGGCTGTGGCTATTGGCGATGAACCCATGCATATTTTGCACCCCTAGGGATATATGTTGTCATGAAATGCGTCGAGAGATGCATTTCATGACAACATAAGTCCCTAGGGGCCCTAGGACCCCTAGGGATGCATTTGGTTGGTTGCATTTCATGACAACATAATTCCCTAAGGGCCTATGCATTTGGTTGGTTCCAATGCATCTAGAGGGGTCATAGGTTAACCTATGACCCCTCTTGATGCATTTCATGACAACATATGTCCCTAGGGTCCCTAGGGCCCCTAGGAAAATATTTGGTTGGTTCCAATGCATCGAGAGGGGTCATAGGTTAACCTATGACCCCTATCGATGCATTTCGTGACAACATATGTCCCTAGGGGCCCTAGGACCCCAATGGATGCATTTGGTTGGTTCTAATACGTCAAAATGGGTCATAGGTTAACATAAGACCCCTTTCAACACATTTCATGACAATGCATTTGGTTGGTTTTAATGAGTCAAGACTCTTAACACATTTCATGACAACCTATGTCCCTAGGGTCCCTAGGGCCCCTAGGGATGCATTTGGTTGGTTCCAATACATCGAGAGGGGTGATAGGTTAACCTATGACCCCTCTCAATGCATTTTATGACAACATATGTCCCTAGGGGCCCTAGGGACCCATTTGGTTGGTTCAAATACGTTGAGAGGGGTCATAGTTTAACCTATGATCCCTATCGATGCATTTCATGACAACATATGTCCCTAGGGGCCCTAAGATCCCTAGGGAACCATTTGGTTGGTTTGAATGCATCGAGAGGGTCATAAGTTAACCTATGACCCCTCTCAACACATTTCATGACAACATAAGTCCCTAGGGGCCCTAAGACCCCTAGGGAAACATTTGGTTGGTTCCAATGTGTCAAGAGGGGTCATAGGTTAACCTATCACCCCTCTTGATGCATTTCATGACAACATATGTCCCTAGGGCCCCTAGGGACACATTTAGTTGGTTCCAATGCATTGAGAGGGGTCATAGGTTAACCTATGACCCCTATCAATGCATTACATGACAACATATGTCCCTAAGGGCACCTATGACCCCTCCCAACACATTAGAACTAACCAAATGTGTCCCTAGGGGTCCTAGGGCCCCTAGGGACATATGTTGTCATGAAATGCATCAAGAGGGGTCCTAGGGGCCCTAGGGACATACGTTGTCATGAAATTCATTAAGAGGAGTCATAGGTTAACCTATGACCTCTCTTGATGCATTTCATGACAATATATGTCCCTAGGGGCCCTAGGACCCCAAGGGACACATTTGCTTGGTTTTAATGTGTCGAGAGAGGTCATAGGTTAACTTATGACCCCTCTCAATGAATTTCATGACAACCTATGTCCCTAGGGTCCCTAGGGCTCCTAGGGATGCATTTGGTTGGTTCCAATGTGTCAAGATGGGTGATAGGTTAACTTATGACCCCTCTCAATGCATTTCATGACAACATATGTCCCTAGGGGCCCTAGGGCTCCTAGGAACCCATTTGGTTGGTTTGAATGCATCGAGAGGGGTCATAGGTTAACATATGACCCCTATCGATGTATTTCATGACAACATATGTCCCTAGGGGCTCTAGGGACCCATTTGGTTGGTTTGAATGCGTCGAGAGGGGTCATGGATTAACCTATGACCCCTATCGATGCATGTCATGACAACATATGTCCCTAGGGGCCCTAAGACCCCTAGGGGACCATTTGGTTGGTTTGAATGAGTTGAGAGAGGTCATAGGTTAACCTATGACCCCTCTTGATGTATTTCATGACAACATAAGTCCCTAGGGGCCCTAGGACCCCTAGGGATGCATTTGGTTGGTTCCAATGCATCAAGAGGGATCATAGGTTAATCTCTGACCCCTCTCGATGCATTTCATGACAACATATGTTCCTAGGGTCCCTATGGCCCCTAAAGCATTTGGTTGGTTCCAATGCATAGATGCATTTCATGACAATGTATGTCCCTAGGGGCCTTGGTTCGAATGCATCAAGAGGGTTATAGGTTAATTTATGACCCTTATCGATGCATTTCATGACAAAATATGTCCCTAGGGACTCTAAGACCCCTAGGGACCCATTTGGTTGGTTTGAATGCATTAACCTATGACCCTTATCAATGCATTTCATGACAACATAAGTTTGTAGGGGCCGTAGGACCCCTAGGGATGCATTTGGTTGGTTCCAATGCATCAAGACTCTCGACACATTTCATGGCAACATATGTCCCTAGGGATGCATTTGGTTGGTTCCCATGGGTTGAGAGGGGTCATAGGCTATCGATGCATTTCATGACAACATATGTCCCTAGGGGCCCTAGGACCCCTAGGGATGCATTTGGTTGGTTCCAATGCATTGAGAGGGATCATAGATTAACCTATGACCCTTCTTGACACATTTAATAACAACGTATGTCCCTAGGGGCACTAGGACCCCTAGGGACACATTTGGTTGGTTTTAATGCATCGAGAGGGGTCATAGGTTAACCTATGACCCCTCTTGATGCATGTCATGACAATGTATGTCCCTAGGGGCCCTAGGGCTCCTAAGGACACATTTGGTTGGTTCCAATCTGTTGAGATGGGTGATAGGTTAACCTATGACCCCTACCAATGCATTTCATGAAAACATATGTCCCAAAGGGCCCTATGATGCCTAGGGACCCATTTGGTTGGTTTGAATGTGTTGAGAGGGGTCATAGGTCCTATTGATGCAGTTCATAATAATATAAGTCCCTAGGGGCCCTAAGACCCCTAGGGACACATTTGGTTGGTTCCAACGCATCGAGAGGGGTCATATGTTAACCTATGACCCCTCTCGATGTATTTCATGATAACATATGTCCCTAGGGCCCCTAGGGATGCATTTGGTTGGTCTCAATATGTCGAGAGGGGTCATAGGTTAACCTATGACCCCTTTCGATGCATTTCATGACAATACTATATTTAATAATAATATAATACTATATATTTTAATATAATAATAATATATTATTAGATTGTATAACAATAATAATCATATACATTAGTAGATTATATATTTAATAATAATATTACTATATTATTATAATCATATATAATAATAGTAGTTAATAATAATAATCATAATCATATGGAATAATAATATTAATGCCCACTCTTCCTGAAAATAAATTTCCCTCTAAAACCCTCTAAAGTGTCCCTCTAAAATTTCCCTCCAAAATTTCCAATGTGGGTGGTTTCGCTCCTAATTGGAAAATTTGCAGTAATCAGATACCAAATTTTATATCAGGTATCATATCTATAATTGGATACCTGATTTGACTTTGGGTATCTGATTAGGCTTGGTATTTACCAAACCTATTTGGTCAACCCAAAAAACGTGTTTGAGAAGGGTTTCACTGACACTTAGACTTCGGGTAGCCATCTGACAATGTTATTTTCATCAAAATTGAATGAAATGAAAAGGGTTTTTTTATAACACTCTTAAGATTCCATCGATATAATTGCTGTCAAATTCTAAGTTTGATAAGTATTTATTAGTTAATTTTCAATGAAGATGATTGTAAAGTGTTGATTGAAATTCTAATTGAAAAATAACTATAACTTTCAAACGGTATAACATTTTTTAAATCCAAAACTTGCATCACATTCTATGCTTCACCTAGTATAAAGAAAAAAAATTAATATGGTAAAGTTTTCAATTAGTTAAGGTGGTTAGACACATGAGTTTTTTTTCTTGAAAACGTTTTAGTAGAAAATTCATATTTAGTTATTTATTTGGAATAAAAATACGCAAAAATATGGGTCACATCCGGGCATGAGTCTACTTTTTATATCTCTAATTATATTTAAAAATAGTATCATTTGATTTTGATTAAGGTGTTCATAAATACACCTACTTTTCATTTTTGCCCTAAAATTTTCGTAGTACTACATTAAAATCCAAACTTTTGGCCAATCAAATTTTTTTCTCTAGATAAATCCTAGTAGTTTAGGAACTACATTCAATTTCCTACAGATTATTTTCTTACAACTTTTTGATATAAAGTCTAGAACCACTTTAAAATTATGTGTCAAGTTGACATAACCTTGATTTGTTGGTTTTTTACTGCCACTTAAGGCCATAGTTTGGTTGACCATGATCCTACACATACCCTATAATGTGGCCTCAAAATTATTTGGGTTAATAAGACCTACTACCTTTAAAATGAAATCATTCAAACATTGACATTTCTTCTTTAAATCTAAGATATGGGTCTCATCCTAATCTATATATTTTAATAGTTATTTCAAACCCAAAGAAAACAATGCATTCCCACCTTCTCTTGTGGGTTCTCCTAAATTAACCTCCTCCATGATATAATCATCAAGAGTAATGTTTGATACATTCACCATAGGAGGTGGAACAACAACCTATGTTTTCCATCTACTGATGTCATCTTTTGTAACATATGACATCCTTTGTGAAACTCAACTTAATTCACCCTTATGGAAAGAATGTCCTAAAACCAAAATATCCACATAGTCCTCTTTTATATAAGTTATGTTTCTTGGTTTCACTTATTTATCCAACCAAATGGTCTTTGAGGATGCAGTAAGAGGATTGTAAGGAAATATGGGATCCTTCATGATAGAATGAACCTTTGGTTATTGTATTTATAGCTTCAAAGTCTTCTCTTTCAGTGGTGTAGAAGGAACACCTTGTTGTGGCACCTCAGTTGCAACTTGATCTTGTTGATTAGTAATATGTATTATCTTTGTATCTTGTATCTATTCTTCCTCTAGAGGTGAATCTTCCATTACCTCATACCACAACCCAAAGATTGTTTTACTCCTCTTCTTCTTAAGGTTATTTTTCATAATAAAAGAATCGTGTATCTTGTACTTTTTCATAAGATTCTTTAGACACAATTTATTTTTCATATTACTATAAGATTCACCTCTTCCTCTTAAGATTTTTTTCATAAGGCATGTAGCTGTAGCTTCACCTCTATACTATTCTTCTTCTCACTTCTGTAGGGTTTCATAATCAAAGAAGTTTCCATGGATGGAATATTGTGGAGACTCTGTACATCTAAGTTGTGCATTAGGTATGCATGCGATCTTGTTTTATTCTTTTCTTGGATTTCATTTCTTCTTCAATCTTGTAGTATTTTGTTAGTTGTTATAGAAGTTTGTATGAGAGGGTTTCATTTTTTCTTTGATTTTGAAGTGTTTTGGTGAGATTTTCAAGTGTCTAAAGAATCTTTAAGGGGTTGTCTTATTTCTCAATTTTGTGGTTTGTTATAAACATCTAAACTTGTTAGTGTTGTCTAAAGTTTTGAGATATAAATGACTTCAATCTTAATTTTATCTTCTTACCTTATAGAATATGACTTTGGTGATTTTTTCAAGCACCAGATGGCTTACATAACATGAATTTATTCTCATGGAATGGGATTTAAAACTAATTTAAGTGCACAAGTTCTCCATCCATTGATGATGGAAAGAGAAACATATGTAATCTCATTTTAACCAATAGAATACAACAAACAAGATGATAGTTAGACAAAATAAAACTTTTACAGTTGGTTGTTCAACATATTAAAAAATACACCCTCTATGATCAATGTAATGGTCATATGGTTACTTGTTAGAAAATTTGTCTAATCACAATAATAGGCCATCTAGTTTTTCCACAATATTGTAGTATGATCCTAATGAAAATACCAAATAGTCTCAATCCATCCTTCCCATGGTTTCTCATAAATAATTATATTGTTTTTTAAGATAGACAAATCTTCATCAACTATAGTTGCCACAAGAAGTTAGGAACCTAGTCAATGGAAGATATGTATGAAAGAATATGTTTCCTTCTTATGGTTTATGTGAGATTTATGTTTCACAATATGGAAAAGGAGGATCAAACAATTATCTTGACTCTTGAGATCATGACCTACATTGATATCATCAAGCTAAACTGTGAAGGGAACATGGACATAGAGATTTAACTCATAACTCAAGTTGATATTTGTTTTAGGACTAATTAGTTCATAAATTCATTGAAGCCTTTTGTCAAGGATTGAAACTTTTCATAGCTTAATTTATGATGAAGGGATCCTTTTTACAAGTATCCCTTCATCATAAATAAAGCCAACAAAATTGTCAATATAAATCTTGACATTGATGACTTTTTATGAAAGAAAATCTACTTGGAGGTATAGAGTATTTGTAATTTCATAAAAAAATCTTGGCATTTTAATACACAACATATAATCTTTGATCCTCGAATGCATTATTTAGTCGAGGTTCCTTAACACTTTCCCATGTTTTTTGAGGTAAGAAATTTGCAAATAAGTGAAATTTACTAGAAATGGTATTGGGAAAAACCAAGATGAATTTGATATGAACTTGTACATTCCTTATGATCATTATTTATTTTCAAAATAGTTGATCAACTCTATTTGATGGTAGCATTGTATCTTCAAAAGAAGTAACAATTCCAAAAATGCTTATGATGCTAAATGTTTAACTTTCATATCTCAAAAATGTGATTTGAGCCCCTAAACTATTATCTAAAGTTGAGTGCCTATAATGTCCCCTTAATTAATAGATTTTTATCTATTAATCATCTTTTGAATCATCTGCCTAGTTGGCGACATGCACCCAATTCATAGAACTTGTTCAATGAATCTCTCATCCCATATTAATCAAAATAGAACCCCCCTGCCATGTTTTCTCTCTCCAATGATGCCTTTAAGTGGTCATCCAACAAAATAGTGTGGAACCAAGCAAAATGGAGGTCCATGAAAAAGTCTAATTATTTTTTATGGCTATTGTGCAACCTAGGAGAAAACTTCAATGATGGATTCATTTTACCTTGTTACAATCATGGTAAGGGTGATAAATATTTTTTTGTAGTTCAATCCTATTTGAGGAATGCATAACACATTAGTTCATGAGAAAACCTTTGGTCTACAGTTTCTAGTGAAGGGTTAGTTGTTGATAGGAATCTCATGTGTGTGGCTTTGGGATTTGATTCAATTCAATCCCCTCCTTCATTTTTGTTGTATGCACACAAGTGGTTGCAAGAATCCATTCGAACTAGCAGATGAATGTAACTGTATTCATATTTTATCTTTTCTTTTCCATACTTCAGCACATTTTTGAGAAGGAAACATAACACCCCCCCACCAGTAAACAAATGTTTACGCATTACCAAATGTAGCAAAAATACTAAATGGAAATGGCATATTGCTTGGGCAAAATTGATCTACATCATTCACAAAATTAACACCTCACCACTAGTTGCCTAACCTCCCTAATTGGGACTACAAATTTATGGGGGTGACCTTCCTTTTTAGCCCTCCAACCGATAACCCTTGCACTTCAACACCTATATATGCTAGTGGAAAAAATATTTTTTTCAATAACTCAATTAGTCATCACAATTATGACAAACCCACAATGAAAGTGATGGTCTATTTCGATGACTATCCTTCCCTTGCACAACACAGTTGTCGCAAAAATGTTTTAACTACGACAACAACCTTCAACCAATAACCATCACTTCTACATCACAATTGTGAGATATACATCACAATTGTGACATTGGGGTTAAATTTTAGACTTACATAATTACGACAAAGTGTTTTCGCAATTGGGACATCATGAACATGAAGTTTTGTCCCTCCCTTCTTTAGTGTTATGAAAAATTTATCATCACAATTACGATGATTTTCCTCGCCATCGTAATTTTCATCAAAAAAAGTTCAACAAGAGTTGACAAGAAAGTCTGTCACAATTCTAATCATTTTTTGTCACAAAATGTCTTCAAATTTTGTAGTGACAAGGTCAAGTGGTAAGAAACAAAAGCAAGGTTAGTATGCAAAGGTTATTCAGAAGAAAACGGAATTAATTTTGAGGAAACTTTTTCCCATGTTTCTAGACTTCAAGCAATAAGAATTTTTTTGGCATATGAAGCTAAAATAAATTTTAAGGTTTATTAGATGCATGCTAAGTCAAATTTTCTTAATGGAGAGATTGAGGAAGAAGTTTACATTGAACAACCCAATGGTTTTCCACAGACATAAGATAAAGAACTAGTTTGTAGGCTTAAGAAAGTATTATATGGATTGAAGTAAGCATCTAGAGCTTGGTATGCAATATTAGATAAGCATTTACATATTTTGAGATTCAACAAAGGTAATGCAAAAAATAACATATACTTAAGGAAGAATGAAGATAGATTATTTATTATTATAGTATTTGTTGATGACATTATGTTTAGAAGAAATGATAAATTTTGTGAGAATTGTCTAGAGAAATGAAGAATGAATTTGAGATGAGTATGATTGTTTAGAAAAAATATTTCTTGGGATTACAAATAACTTAGAATAAGGATGGGATTTTCATATCATAAAATAAATATCTTAAGAATTATTTGATATGATTTGGATTGGAGAACTATAAACCAATTGGGAAACCTAAGGTTACATGATGCAAATTATCAAATAAGGATGAGTCTCCAAGTGCAATAAAAACAAGATATAGATCTGTAATAGGAGGATTGTAGTATTTGACTCATATAAGACTAGATATAGCTAAGGTAGTTAGAATTGTGGTAATATTTCAAGAAGATCCTAAACAGACACATTTGAAAAAAATAAAGAGGGTATTTAGCTATTTGAAAGAAACATCATATTATGGATTATGGGATGATAGATCACATGACCTTATCTTATGTTCATACACTAATGTAGATTGGGCAGGAAATGTAGATGCCAGGAAAAGTACAAGTGGTGGAGCATTCTTCTTGGGAGGAAGATTGGTTTCATGACTAAGAAAGAAACAAAGTTTCATATCACAATCTACAATGGAAGCAAAATATGTTGCACCAACAAACAACTGTAATCATATTATTTGGGTGAAACATATGTTGCAAGATATTGGTATTGAATTTCTAGAACCTATTATGATTCATTTTTATTGTGCTAATACAAGTACAATTAATATGTCAAAGAATCCAATCTTACATTCAAAGATTTAGCACATTCCAATAAAGTATCACTTTTGGAGAGACAGAAAGTAGTAGAGAAGGAAATCAAATTAGAATATGTTAGCACAAATGAATAAATAACAAAATATATTTACCAAACCTTTGGCCAAGGACACCTTTAAGTACTTGAGAGTCATGCTTGGGGTTATGCCCCAACCTTTTTTAGAGTAGTTGATGAAGGATTGCACTAGTCTAGTATATTCAAAGCTTATTTTTAAATCTGGATTGCATGCTTGGTGATACTTCCTTTGGGGGAGTAGTCACTTTTTTTGGGCACAGTTATTGAGAACTCTTGAGCATTGTTTAAATAGTGTCAGTTGATACTTGGTGAGCTTTTTTAGATTATGTTGGAGATGATTGAACTAAAAGAATCAACATAATAGCACCTTTTACACCAATGTCAATAGGGGAGAGATATACATGAAAAAACCTTATTAGTCTATGGGGGAGATTAGAATGAATGGAGGAGAATATCATTGTGGTGTATTAATGTATGGAGAGAGTGTTGTATGATAGAGTATAGATGAGGAAGAGATATAGTTGGTATTTTTGACACTTTGATGTTTTTCATCATATGTTTCCATCGATCAATGCAAAAAGGGAAGATTGTTAGCATGAATGCCTAAAGGTATACTGATGAATGTTAATGATATTTCTAAAGGGGAGATTGTTAGCATGTTTGGAGAGATGATTGAGTGCTTATGTGTTGCATTCATGAAATAGTTTGTATTAATGTCAACATATAGCTTTTTGGATCAAGCAGTCAGAGTTGCAGAGACAAAAAAATTTAGCAATATAAGAGGATGCCAAGTTATGTTTAGTAGGGTAAGAAAAGTATTTTTAGATGTATTTATGATATGTCTAAGTGCGTAGAAAGAATTTTGAAGATTCAAGTTTATTACAAATTTTTTTAGTAGATTGGTTGCAGGTCAATGTAAAGGAAATAATATGTTGAAGATCAAGATGAATCATTTTGGCAAGGTTAAATACTATTCAATGAGCTTGTATTTAGGGACATATATGTGGTTATGTGTTTGTAGTAGAGTAATTGGTTGGTCATTATGTGAAGGTCACTAAAGTGTAACGTGTTGTATGTTCACAATTAGGTCAACTGCATTATGTAATTGATGAAATAC
Source organism: Cupressus sempervirens (assembly GCA_028749045.1). Classification (NCBI taxonomy): domain Eukaryota; kingdom Viridiplantae; phylum Streptophyta; class Pinopsida; order Cupressales; family Cupressaceae; genus Cupressus; species Cupressus sempervirens. The sequence continues at coordinate 412,689,426 of CM053784.1, forward strand.
TTATTGTAGCATATAGAACCTAATTAAAATATCTTATGAAGGTCCTATATTGTTCATTCCACATTGGAGAATCCTCAAGACTCAATTAATTATTTTAGAATTGGGTATAAAGGAAAGATTATTATATTGGTTGTAAGTGTGAACTGTGATATGTGTGACAATGAGTCATATGTGATGTAAGAAAACTTTGGATGCAAAATTGGTGAGATTAGAGAAAAGGATGATATTGATGATATGTTGAGAACTTCAAAGGAATTGTATTGGCAAGATAATTTATTGTATTATTCAGTTCATCTCTTGGATATGTTATCTTGAATTGTTTAGTGACTTGTGAGAACAATTTTGAAGCAATTTGGATAGTGGGTTCAATTGATTTCTTATAAGCTCCTAATAGGGTTACAATCTTCTAGCACAAATTCAAAGTCTCCTAGCAAGGGCTTATATGCACTGATTGTATTTGATTAACTCCTAACATGGTCACATCCTTTTACAATAATTTTTTTGTATTAGTACACCATCTTGTGGGCATCATTCCCATTGGGGTTTTCCCTCTAATCAAGGGTATAAGTAGTGACCCTAGCTAGAAGTTTTAGATATGCATTCCTTAGCTTTGTGTTCACACTTATTGCATTTGTAATTGTAACCATTAGATTTAATATTTTTGTCCTTAGGATTAGATATACACTCATAGGTAGTATGCCCATACTTAAAATAATTATGAAAATAACTTTAAAATGAATCTCACATACTAAAATGTTTTCTTCTATGCACATTTGCAGTATGATCAATTCTTTTGCAATTGAATTAAGTGGGTTTGTTAGACCTCTTAGCTAATTTTATTGTGGTTTCCCTTAGAATGTTCTAATGTTTCTTGTGTTTGGATTTTGATTATTCATTGATAATGTGTGGCTTCTAACCTTTGTATCCAAGATCAATTGTATCATTTGGATTTCTCTGGTTCTTCAACTGTTAATCCAATTTTCATAAGCTCTCACTATAATATTATTTCATCTTCTTATTCGCCTCTTCTTCTATTTGTAGTTCTTTCTTTAATTTCTCAGTTTCCACTTTCAACCTTAGATTTTCAGTTGTAATCTCTTGATTATCCACAGTCTTATCATGAAGATTTTCATGCATGATAAAATTCTTCTATGATATACTAAAGAATTTTTCATCCTTCTCATGTAGTTTAGCGTTTCATTTTTCTCTATTAGTTTATCAATATCTTTTTTAGATTCTTATGACAAATCACCTTCAAATAGTTTCTTTATGTGTTCAATGTGGTCATGACTTTCATTTAGCTACATAGTAAGCTCCTTTCTTATTGCAAGACATTTTTTACACTTTCCATCTTGCTCATAAATCATGTTAGCTTTCTCCTCAATCTCTTTCTCTTACCTGTACCTCTCTTTGATTGTGGATTTTTCTTTCAATAATTTAGGCTTACTACCAAGAGGGCCATCACTCTAGAAACATTTACTATTGAACTGTATGACTAAATTTCTAGCTTCCAACTTATCAATCATATAGCTAGTTGTATAAAATAAAGAATAATAATATATATTCACCATGTATAAGAGACACACAACACAATGATTTTGGTCTTGCAGATACCCTTGGTTAGAAAGTAAAAATTGTGGTGGTGATGGCACCCCTAAATCTTCACTATTGTAGTACATGTTGTTAGAGTAATTATTTGATTACACTTATTAATTAGATCATCTTGATTTAGTTAATTAAGTGGTTTATTACTCTAGTTACTTAAGCTTACTCTTAGGTGCATATAATTAATATTTTATATTAATTATAATCCACAAACCTAGTTTTCTTTCCCTTTAGGGTTTTGTTCACCTTTAAGGTTGAACTTTTGTATTTTTGTTTTCATAACTTGGAATGCAATTTTTGCTCTAACTCCGCTAAGATTTTCCAAACTCCACTTTTTTTGTTTTCTAGTTTCTCTTCATTGTAGGATATTTGCATGCAAGTGTTCTTGGTGATCTGTGAAGTTGGTCTTCTCAACTTCTACATGGTATCAAAGTAGACTTGTTGCTTCCTTGTCTAAAGATTCTTGAAGCCACAATTTAGAGATAGAAGCCCTAGCTTTTTCGAGGCACTTTGGGCCCAAACAAACATCACCATTAAGTCTAGAAGGCCTGTTATAGTAAGGATTCATATAAAACTTTTCATTTTTGGCTTCTAGGCATCTAGGAAATTTTTTTTGGGCCCCTTACATGCAGCCGTATAGACTGCACACAAAAATATATTTTAAAATAAAAAAAGTATTTTAAAAAATGTCCTGCTAGTGCTCCACCCAGTAGCCACCATGGCATCACCCAGTGGCCAACGCAACCTCACTAAGTGACCACCGTGTCCTGCTCCTCTGTCGATGCTCCACCAAGTCTCGACCACTGCCCAAGCTCCACCGAAGCTCTGCCTCCACCAACGAGCACCACCTAGTTCTCCTCCTAGGTGCCACCTATGCTAGCAGCACTGCTACCTATTCACTCTACCAACTGATGTTATTATTTTTTCAACTGATGTTAGCAATCTGATCTGCTGATGTCACTTCCTGGTGACATGTCAGCATTTTTTCAACCTTTGCTGACATCATTTTTCGGCCAGGTGACATCTTCTTCTTGACTGCTGACATTAGCATTCTAGTAGCTAGATTTTTTTTTCTAGCAACAACCTATGACAATCATATGGGTGTCAATTTTAAGATAGTGTCTATAATTTTCTAGCAAGGTGATCTTTTGGAGCAAAATTCAATTTTTTGGCCTTAACTTGAGCATATGAAGGTATTTTTCTGATCCGAAAGAAATGCCAGAAAGTTGACTTAGAGATAGAGACAATGGTACTAGTTTCATTTAATTCAAAGTTCATTTGAGCTTCCAATTGTTTTATTGAAGTAGAGGCTTCTATTTTCCTCTTCTCTGCATCCGAATTCTAGGTTCTTTTCTCAGTTTTTGTGTTTTTCAATAGTTGTTGCTTTGGTTTTGTGGGATATATTTATTCATTGTTGGGGGGAGCATTTTATTTTCTGTAATTTACTTCAGAATAAGATCCTTCTACTTCCATATTCTTCTCTCAATGTTGGATCCCTCTATGATTCGGCTCATGCCACATAACTATCACAACTAGAAGACACAAATGACTAGGTTTCTCATGTCAAGAGGCTTATGGTCCTATCTAGATGCAAACTAACCTATTCTACAGTGTCCTTTTGAGGTTCTTTAGCGTAGAAACAAAATGGATGAAGCCATTGGATTGATTGTATTGAATATCTCAGATAGCCTACTATTTCACTTGGATGGTTTGACCACTCCACTAGCTATTTGGACCAAATTCCAAACACTGTTTGGCACAGTGAATGAGTTCCAAGCACTATAGCTTGATGCAAAGTTGACTCTTTGACACCATCTAGCTTTCCCACTATTGAAGACTTCTTGATGAAGTTCAAATATATACATACAATTTTGCAGGGATTTGGGAAAACCAAAATAGATGATGAATGTATTTTTTTGATACTTTCAAAGTTGCGAGGATAGTATCAGATCTTCTCTTCCACTTTCTACTCCACTATGTATGCCTTGGGTAATAGACATCAAATACCCTCATTTGAGACATTTTGTGACCAATTGACATGAGAACAGGCAAAGATCTAATAGGTGGATGCCTCTGGCTCTTCTAGCCAAGAATTGGTTGCTCAAACTTCTCAGGAGAAACCAAAACAGAAAGCCAAACCGAAGAAAGATACATCAAAAACTGATTCCAAACCTCCAGCTAACCCTTCCAAGGGTAAATCTTCTTTGAAGTCTACTGAGTCTACCTCCAAGACTAAGAAGAAATCAACTGAGACTTGCAATTTTTGTGAAAACGATGGAAATCCTATTTCTAGGTGTTGGAAACATTTAGAGGCTTTAGAGGAAGTCATGTAGGAGCATCACATTTCAACTCCTAAGTCTTCATCCCCACTACAGGGAAAGGTCATGCTCTTATTGCACGAGCTACGACTTCTGGGCCTACTTGGATTCTTGATTCCGGTGCCTCTCACCATATGACAAACACTTAGCAGTTGGTCACTTCACTTGCCCCTTGTCCTACTTCATAGATTGCTATTGGGAACTCATCACATATTTCAGTCATGGGTTGTAGTTCTATTGCATTAGTTGGGGGCTCTTTTTAGGATGTTCTTCTTGTCCCTGACATATTGACGAACCTATTGTCTATTTATCAAATTTGCTACTCTGGCTTTGGTAAGACAATTGAGTTTTCACCACATAATGTGGTTATCTAGGACTTACATGATTCTAAGATGATTGTGGCTACTGGGAGTGTTGACTCTACATCTTGCCTCTACAGATTTGATGGATTTGAGTCTTCTAATGATGCAGGTTCATGTCTTGTTGCACATGCAAATTCAGTAAGCAAAATTTGGCATGAGCATTTGACCCGTGTCAATTACAGATATCTTCAGTAGATGAGTACACATGCACTTGTTCTTGGGCTTCCCTAGATCTCCTACATAGATGGTGTTTGTCAAGTTTGTGGTCTTGGCAAACAACATAGGGATCCTTTTCCACATGGATGAGCCACTCGTGCTTTGGCAACATTGAAGTTGATTCAAAGTGACCTAATGTCATTTCCCACTCCTTTTTCTGGTGCCAAATATGTGCTTACTTTCATTGATGACTTCTCCAGATGTACATGTGTGTACTTTTTGAAGTACAAGTCTAATGTCTTTGACTCTTTCTGAGTCTTTAAGACATTTTTAGAGAAGCAGTCTGGTCTTTCTATTCAGTAGATATGCACATATAAAGGGGGGAGTATGTGAATCAAGAATTTAGGGATTTTTTCTCTGAACATGGTATTCTCCATCAATTTTCAATACCCTACATTCCTCAGTAGAATGGTGTGGTAGAGAGAAAGCATAGAACACTTTGGGAGATGGCCAATTGTATGATTCAATCTACGTCCAGGGATTCATGTTTTTGGGTAGGTAGTCAATTGTGCCAAATATATTTAGAATCAAATATCTCACAAGGCAGTTTAACATATGACTCCTAAGGAGGCTTGGTCTCATGTCAAGCCTAATGTATCTTCATTTCAAGTTTTTAGTAGTGAAGCATGGGCATTTGTATCAGATGCTTAGAGGAGAGTAATGAAGCGAAAGAGTTGACACCTCATTTTTGTTGGCTACTATGAGGATGTTAAGGCCTATAGGTTGTTTGATCCTGATTCCAGAGAGGTCCTATTTTGATGGGATGTCCACTTTGATGAGTGCCTTCCTATAGTAGATACCCTACTTCCAGATCCTATTTCACTTACCACCACTCCCTCATACTTTCTAGTCTCTTTTCCAGATGATGGGGATGATGATCATGTTGATCCCCATTTACCTCCACCATAGGATCCTCCCAAAATGCCTAAATGGGCTTGAGCTATAGTTGAGGCTATAGGATCTCTAGCTGGTGACCCTACCACTTCTTGTCACACCCATTCTCATACTCTGGGTTCTAGTCTTCTCAATCATGCTATTTGTGATGATCCTCAAAATTTTGCAGCAAAGATAGGACATCCTAAGTGGGACAGTGCAATGGAGGAGGAGTATTCTTCTTTGGTGAAGAATCATACTTGGGATCTTTGTTCTCTTCCTAAGGGAAGAAAGGTAGTGTGATGCAAATGGTTGTATCATACTAAGTTTTTTGTTGATAGTTCTATTGATAAGTACAAGGCACGTCTTGTTGCGAAAGGGTTTTTCATAGGTTGAGGGTATTGATTACATTGAGACATTTGCCCCTGTCACCAAGATGAACTCTATTCACCTTGTCTTATCCCTCGCAGCTTCACAGGGATGGCCCATTTTTTAGATGGATGTGAAGAGTGCATTCTTGCACAATGATCTTACTAAGGAGATTTACATGGAGCATCCTTAGGGATTTGTTCAAGATTTCTCCTTGGTTTGTAGACTCTGATGCTCATTGTATAGTCTCAAACATGCCCCTCAGGCTTGGTATGAGAAGATGGACTCTTTTCTGCTTTCTATAGGCTTCACACACTGCCATTTTGATCCTATAGTCTACATTCAACGTCTTGAGGCTAAGGTTTTGATGATTGTGCTATATGTTGATGATCTTCTTCTCACAGGTAGCTCGTCCTCTATGTTTAAAAATGTTTAGAGAGAATTGATGGAACAGTTTGAGATGACTGATCTTGGACTGCTACAATATTTTCTTGGTCTCCAAATTGTTCAGTCCCTTGTTGGAATCTTTTTTTACCAACAATAGTATGCTCTTGACATGCTTTGACGCTTTGACATGCTTGATTGCAAGCCTAGTCCTAGAGCTTTTCAATCGAGTGTTACTTTGTCTACCTTTTGCAATTCTTCTTTAGTGGATCCCACATTGTACTAGTAGTTGGTTGGCAGCTTGTTGTACCTAACACACACTCATCCTAATCTCTCCTTCACAGTGGGTCTTGTCTCTCAATTTTCCCATGAGCCTCATGAGAGTCATTGGAAAGCTTCCAAGTGTATTTTGAGATACATTTAGGGCACACTGATCTATGACATTCATTACGCATCAAGGACACCTCACATTGTTGGCTACAGTGACTTAGATTGGGTCGGTGATGTTGATGATCAGAAGTCTACTTCTGGCTTTGTTTTCTATCTTGGCTCTGGTCCTATCACATGGTCATGCAAGAAGTAGCAGGCTCATGGACTTTCATCTATAGAGGTTGAGTATTCAGCCATAGTGCTTGCTAGTTAGGAGATTTTATGGCTTTGGCAGTTGATGACTGAGTTTGGTTTTCCTCTTGATTGTCCCACTATTCTGTGGTGCAATAATTGAAGTGCTATTCATATTTCTAGCAACCCGGTGGAGCATCAATGCACTAAACACAGTGAGCTTCATATGCATTTCATTCGTCATTTGATCTAGGATGGTGTTCTCTCTTTGGAGTACATTTCCATTGATGCACAGGTTGTCAACATCTTCACCAAGTCATTTACATCACCTCAATATCTTCAGTTGTGGTCTATGCTTGGGGTTTTAGAAGTTGTCCTTGGGGGGTCTTCTTGAGGCCTTCCTTCCTTCATGTTTTTTCAGCATGTTTGTTCTATCTCTTTTTGGAGAGGTATTTTTCCTAGTGGGTTTTCTCATTTTTTTCCAATTTACAGAGATTTCCTTGTTTTGGGTACCTGATCTAGCCTTGTTGCCAGGACCCATTTTCCTTCTTTCATAGCTTTGCTAGGTTAGCTTCCTCCTGAACTTCACTTAAGGGGGGGGTGTTAGAGTAATTATTTTATTATGCTTATTAATTAGATCATCTTGATTTAGTTAATTAAGTGGTTTATTACTCTAGTTACTTAAGCTTACTCTTAGGTGCATATAATTAATATTTTATATTAATTATAATGCACAAACCTAGTTTTCTTTCCCTTTAGGGTTTCGTTCACCTTTAAGGTTGAACTTTTGTACTTTTTTTTTCATAACTTGGAATACAATTTTTTCTCTCACTCCGCTGAGATTTTCCAAGCTCTTCTTTTTTGTTTTTTGGTTTCTCTTCATTACAAGATATTTGCATGCAAGTGTTCTTAGTGATCTATGAAGTTGGTTTTCTCAACTTCTACATTCCTTCATTTGTTTTAGCATGTTTGTTCTATCTCTTTTTGGAGAGGGGTTTTTCCCATGGGGTTTTCTCCTTTGTCTCCAGTTTACAGAGACTTCCTTATTTTGGGTACCTGATCAGGCTTTGTTGTTGGGACCCATTTTCTCGCTTTCATAGCTCTGCTAGTTTAGCTTCCTCCTAAGATTTTCTTAAGGGGGGGTGTTAGATTAATTATTTTATTACGCTTATTAATTAGATCATCTTGATTTAGTTAATTAAGTGGTTTATTACTCTAGTTACTTAAGCTTACTCCTAGGTGCATATAATTAATATTTTATATTAATTATAATGAGCAAACTTAGTTTTCTTTCCCTTTAGGGTTTTGTTCACCTTTAAGGTTGAACTTTTATACCTTTTTTTTCATAACTTTGAATACAATTTTTTCTCTCACCCCGTTGAGATCTTCCAAGCTTTGTTTTTTTGTTTTCTAGTTTCTCTTCATTGCAAAATATTTGCATAGAGGTGTTCTTGGTGATCTGTGAAGTTGGTTTTCTCAACTTCTACACATGTGTTTGCTTGGTTAAGAGAATACAATTACCCTTTCTTGGGGTTCACCATGTTAGGAGTGGATTTGTACCTTGTTATAAGTATAATTAGATATGCTAAAATCTACCTTGTAAAATGATTTACAAAACTTTATTAAGAGTATACCTTATTAGTGGATTTATAACTTTGAACCTGTTAGGGTCCATCTGATCTAGGGATTTACTAGTTGTAACTATTAGTAAACAACTAAATCTTTTGTTCTCTAAATGGAACTCTTTTCTTGGTAGATCCTTTAAGCTCTCTAATCCCTTTCTCTTACACTATACACTTCTCTTTTGTGTCTTGATCCCAATCATTATTTTTCTCTTCTACTAGCTTGTGATGATCATCTTCCTTCACTAGTTTTTATTTCTCTTTGCAAGATAGTAATCAATTTTTCTGTTACAGATTCTTAATGTTTACCTCTAATCTTTTTTCCTCTTAATCATGACCCTTAATTTGAATTTTTGTTTCATTCTCTATTTTCTCAAGGAATTTACAAATATCAATGATATTTTCTTGTCTGCCACTTGAACTAGTCAAGACGTGTTATAAATGGTGTCTAATAATATTACGTACGAATGCCAACCTTGTTACATATCCCAAGGTAATACATATATACACTTTCTTATTCTCCACTATTGGATTCACATTATCTAATGTAATTCTTCATTGACCTCTTTTTTGACTATACATACTTTGTCATGTAATCACCGCTTGTCACTAAGTGATCATCGATTGCGACATGCGTACTCATGGGGCTTGGTAATATATTGAAAAGATAGTTTTCATTGATAAAAGGAATACTACAATTTCTCAAAACACAATCACTCCCCATCCTCCCTACTCTCTATCCTCCCTACTCTCTCTCCCATCCCCTCCCTCTCTCTCTTCCTACTCTCTCCCATCCTTTACTCTCTCTCACCCTCCCTCTCCCACCACCTACTCTCTCTACCTCTCTCACCCCCTCTCCTCTCCCATCCCCGAATCTTTAGATCTCTCACACACACTCTTATCCCCCCTATCTCTCTCCCTCTTCCTCTCTTACCACCTAATTTCTCTCCCCCATCCCCTACTCTCTCTCTTCTCTCCCATCCCCTACTTTGTCTCTCTTACACACATTCCCATTCCCCCTCTCTCTCCCTCTCTCGCCGCCTACTTTCTCTCCCCCATTGTGGTACTCTCTCTACACCCCCTACTCTCTCTCACCCTCACACTACTACTACCTACTATCTCTCTCTTTTAAGTTCTCTCTCTCCCTCTCTACTCTCTCTCCCCCATCTTGTACAAGCTCTCTCTGCCTCTCCCACTCTCTCTTCCATCGCCTACTTTCTCTCCCCCATCCCCTGCTCTCTCTCTCTCTTGTCTCCCATTGCCTACTCTCTCACACTCTCACACTCTCCCCCATCCCCTACTCTCTCTTCTCTCCCATCCCCTACTCTCTCACACTCTCACTCTCTCCCATCCCCTACTCTATCTCTCTTACACATACACCCCCATCCCACCCTCTCTCTTTCCCTCTCCCATCGCCTACTTTCTCTCCCCCATCATCGTACTCTCTCTCTCTGCCACCCCCTACTCTCACACTCTCACACTCTGTCACATCCCCTGCTCTGTCTCTCTTACACACACACTCCCATCCCCCCTCTCTCTTTTCCTCTCCCACCGCCTACTTTCTCTCCCCCGTCGTCGTACTCTCTCTCTGCCACCCCCTGCTTTCTCAAAACACATCACTCCCCATCCTCCCTACTCTCTCTCTCATCCCCTCCCTCTCTCTTCCTACTCTCTCCCATCCTTTACTCTCTCTCACTCTCCCTCTCCCACAACCTACTCTCTCTACCTCTCTCACCCCCTCTCCTCTCCCATCCACGACTCTTTAGATCTCTCACACACACTCTTATCCCCCCTATCTCTCTCCCTCTCCTACCACCTAATTTCTCTCCCACATCCCCTACTCTCTCTCTTCTCTTCCATCCCCTAATTTGTCACTCTTACACACATTCCCATTCCCCCTCTCTCTCCCTCTCCCACTGCCTACTTTCTCTCCCCCATCGTCGTACTCTCTCTACCACCCCCTACTCTCTCTCACACTCACACTACTACTACCTACTATCTCTCTCTCTCAAGTCCTCTCTCTCTCTCTCTCTCTCTCTCTCTCTCTCTCTCTCTCTCTCTCTCTCTCTCTCTCTCTCTCTCTCTCTCCCATCTTTTACAAGCTCTCTCTGCCTCTCCCACTCTCTCTCCCACTGCCTAATTTCTCTCCCCCATCCCTTTCTCTCTCTCTCGTCTCCCATCCCCTAATCTCTCACACTCTCACACTCTCCCCCATCCCCTACTCTCTCTCTCCTCTCCCATCCCCTACTCTATCTCTCTTACACATACACCCCCATCCCCCCTCTCTCTTTCCCTCTCCCACCACCTACTTTCTCTCCCCCATCGTTGTACTCTCTCTCTCATCCACCCCCTACTCTCACACTCTCTCCCATCCCCTGATCTATCTCTCTTACACATACACACTCCCATCCCCCCTCTCTCTTTTCCTCTCCCATCACCTACTTTCTCTCCCCCATCATCGTACTCTCTCTTTGCCACCCCCTACTTTCACACTTTCACACACTCTCCCATCCCCTACTCTCTCACTTTCATAGATACACACACTCTTATCCCCCCACTCTTCTTCTTCTCTCCCATCCCCTACTCTCTACATCTATCACACACACTCCAATCCCCCCTATTTCTCTCCCTCTCCCTCTCCCTCTCCCACTCCCTCTCCTACTGCCTACTATCTATCTCTCTCAAGTTCTCTTTCTTCCTCTCTACTCTCTCTCTCTCTCTCTCTCTCTCTCTCTCTCTCTCTCTCCCCCATCCCTTACTCTCACTCTCTCTCCCATCCCCTACTACTTCCTCTCAAACTCTCACACTCTCTCCCATCCTTTACTCTATCTCTCTTATAAATAAATACACATTCCCATTCCCCCCCTCTCTCGCAATCCTTGTCCCACTGTCTACTCTCTCCCATCCCCTACTCTATCTCTCTTAAATGCTTCCATTCCACCTCTCTCTCCCTCCCACTCCCTCTCCCACCACCTACTCTCTCTCTCTCTCTCTCTCTCTCTCTCTCTCTCTCCCATCCCTCTACCATTTCCTACTCTCTCTATCTCTCTCTCCCCTCTCTCATTCTTGACTCTCTCTCTTTGACACACACACACCCATCCCCCCTGTCTCCTCTTCCATCCCCTACTTTTTCTCTCATTTTCTCTCCCTCTCCCACTCCCTCTCCCACTGCCTACTCTCTCTCTCTCTCACTCTCACTCTTACTCTCTCCCTCTCCACTCTCTCTCTCTCTCTCTCTCTCTCTCTCTCTCTCTCTCTCTCTCTCTCTCTCTCTGTGCTACCCTCTAGTCTCTCTTAAATTTTCACACTCTCTCCTATCCCCTACTCTCTCTCTCTCTCTCTCTCTCTCTCTCTCTCTGCTACCCTCTAGTCTCTCTTAAATTTTCACACTCTCTCCTATCCCCTACTCTCTCTCTCTCTCTCTCTCTCTCTCTCTCTCTCTCTCTCTCTCTGTGTCTCTCTCTCTCTCTCTCTCTCTCTCTCTCTCTTACACACATTTCTATTCCCCCCTGTCTCCCCCTCTCCCACTCCCTCTCCCATCGCCTACTCTCTCTTCCATCCCCTACTCTCTCTTGAGCTACTTTGTCTTCCCCCTCTCCCATTCCATACTCTCTCTCTTTCACACACATGCACTCCCATCCTCCTCTCTCTCAAGTTCTTCCTCTCCCACTCTATCTCCCATCACCTACTCTCTCTCTCCTCCATCCCCTACTCTTAATCTCTCTCTCCCAACCTATACTCTCTCTCACACTTCCTCTCTCTCCCATCCCCTACTTTAAATCTCTTTCCCCCATCCCGAACTCTCTCTTTTCCACCCGTACTCTCTCTCACACTTCCTCTCTTTGCCACCCCTACTCTCTCTCTCTCATCCTATACTCTCTTTGCCACCCCTACTCTTTCTCACTTTCTCTCTCCCATCCTGTACTCTCTCCCCTCTCCTATCCCCTACTTTCTCTCTATCTCTTTCATGCACACACATAGCCATTCCCCTATCCCCCCCCCCCCCCCACCTAGTTCTCTTTTGCAACTTACATCTTAATAGTGTGTGCGCACTATAGTGCTTGCGCCCTATAGCGCGCACGTGCTATTTAGAGCTGAGGTTTAAATAGCGCGTGCACACTATAGCACATGCGTTCTATAGGGTGTGCGTGCTATTTAAAACTTAATCAAACCCAAGCCTAAGGCTTGGTTTTGCCTTGGAGATTCAACCCAAAGGTTTGGATTTGATGAATAGGCTTGAGACTTGTTTTCTAGCAAACATACAAAAAATGATTATTTTTTCTTCTGTGCTCCCCTTCAAGATTTCTCGTGGTTGGGTATCGATAAGATCAGGTTACATAGCATTATAGGTCTCTGTGTTAGCTATCTAACCATATAATTTATTTTTAATTTGAACTATTTCAAGCCTTTCATCTATAATTTCTTTTGAATGTATGTTCATTTTTTGTCAAAAACCACCACGTACTAATTGGGCTATAGATTTTAGCTCGTTCATCGAATTTTGTAACAACTTAGTTTTTTAGAAACTAGACTCCATTCTACACACTTTGAAAAAAAAAGTTTTGATTTTAGATTAGTTTTCAATTATTTCTAGGGGGAGCACACAGATATTTCACGTTTTTGGGATGTGTCTAGTTAAGAAATAGACATTATAAAATTACTCAAAAAATCTGGGATAAACTACATAGTGTTAAGTAACTTTTGAACAGAACGAATAAATTTTTTTTTTTTTAAAGTTAAAATTTTAGGGGGGCCACACTTTGTACTGTGCTATATTTTTTTGGAATAAACAGTACCACTTTTTGTAGCCCCCTTTTTTGAGGACCTAAAACTAAACCATTTTGGGAAAAAATTAGTAGTTTAGAAATTAGATTCAAAGGACTATGACTTTTTTTGTCATATCTGAAAATTTTGAGCGTAACTATCTTCAAATTCTTGTTGAAGTTCAAAATTTGTAGATTTCAAGAAAAAGGTGTCCACTTATACCCCCCTTTTGGCACCACAACTTTGTGCACTTACCCTCTTGTTGGTCCAATACTACTAATACATGTCGAAAGAAATGTCTCTTTGATATGCAGGTTAGTAGAAAGATTATATTAGGAGGTATAAGTAGTCGTGAATAGCACCGTAAGTCTGAATTTGGAAGACAACCTAAATAATGCGAATGAAATTATTACAATCAATATTAGATATAATAATTGAACATTGTAAGATCACATTAATTAGGAATATACTAGGGAATGCCCCTTTTAAACTATTTATAATTTAGGAACTTGGTCTCAAGCAAGACTAGAGGTTTTCTTACTTTGTTCTTTCCTACTAGTGCCCATTTGAAAGAAGAACATTGTAACTGTCTTTTTAACATCTAAATTTAATCTAAAGGCTGTGGTCATTTACAAATAAAAAAATAAAAAAAATTATATTAGTTTAATTTTTTCTTTAAATATTATTTTTTTATTTTTATAATTTATTAGTGAATAAAATATTTGTTAGAGACATTGATATTAAGTCATTTTTTTATTATTAATTTTTCATAATAGATTTTTTATTAGGTTTTTTAAAATATTTTTTTCATATTTGATAAATTGAATTTAAATAAATAATGTTTATCAATCTATTTAAAAGATTTCTCCCACATTTTTGGTTAGAAAATCTAAATGATATTTCGGAAGTAATCATGGTTTTTTGGAAAAATTAAAATGTGGTGTGGTCTTTTGGTTTAGCTTCACAATCTAATCTACACTATTTCGATGGTAGATATTTGGCTCATCATCTCTCATAGAGATCGGATGTATTTTGAAAGAATTTTTTGATTTCAAAAGTCTATAGCTTATATGCTCTTGTATTTATTATCTTACAGCAATAGATAGGTCTCGATCAATCTACTCTAGGGTTTTGGTTCAATGATAATGGTTTAAAGGTCGACATTGGTATGCAGTCAGGAAAAGGATAGTCCAGTTGTTCTTGATATTCGTGAAAAATGTAAATATATGCTCGTTATGAATAGTTTACAATCTTAGTATGACTATTTCTCTCTTTTGATGGTTTCAATAATCTATGTTATGGTCATTGGAATCTTATACTTATTAAGAATTGTATATATCATGAAGCTTTGTTCTGCATTTATAAAAAAGGCAGTCTATTTTTCTTCTAGCAGATTAGAGATTTTTATCAAACTATCTAGCTTATAGATATGATTATTAATCGTATTCAGCAAGGCATACTACTTTTGAAATCCTAATTTTAAAGAATCGAGGGTTTAGATCTCAGTTTCATTTTATTTCCTTTTTTGATGATTTGATAATGGAATGGTGGGCAGAGGAGGTGTTTTTGAGCTTTCTACTAACCTTTGGTATCCTCCCTATTTCTGACTGAGAGTTTAGCTGAGATGTTAAGGTAGATCGAGTATTAACATATGTTTCTTTTGAGATAGTTGGGATTTAGTAGTTGCTTTTGGTCACTTTAAGAATTTTAATCAGATCTTAGTATTACAATACTGATTAGTATATTAGGTAAGAATCAAGGCAATGTTTTCTCAAATTCTATTATAAATATAATTTTCTGACAGGGATTAAATTCTAACAATTTTATTGATAAGTCTTTAGTTGTTAAAGGAGAGACTACAACTATATTAATGAATTGGTAAGTGTAATGTTAATTCGAAAGGTTTGAGTATCAATTTATTCAATTCAAGATAGCTTTTATGTGTTAAAGATTATTGCAATATTATTATTAACTAGTTTGATTGACAAGATAGCTAGGCAGGGATGCGTGTATCTTTTAGCAATGGAAGAATGCAAAGAGAAGTGGATGGAATGCTTCTATATAAGGTCTTTGTTGTAATTAGGAATTATTTGATCATATGTACTCAATTGAAATAAGATCCTTCTACTGTAATAATAGCAATGATGATAATCTGACTAGGGTATGCCCCTTTTATAATGTAATAATAAAGGATCATGGTATCGGGCTAGACTGGAGGTTTTATTTCTTCACTCTTTCCTACGAGTGCTCGTTTGAACAATGGTACGTTATTGTAATTAAAAAAAATTATTAATAAATATTATCAAGGCCTTGGCCGTTTACCGATTTTAAAAAAATCTATTTAAGAGATTTTAGTAAATATTATGTTATTTAAATTGAAAATTATTAATAATATAATTTGTTCACATAAGATTATATTTTAAATCTCCACATTAAATCATGTCATAGTCTCTATTTATTTAATTTTTAATTTTTAAAATTGATTTAGATTTTAGTTTTTAAATTATTTTGTTTTAATTTTTACATTAATTTATTTTTTCTCTAAATTTTTTTTTTAGTTTTGATAATTGATGTAGTCAATAGAATATTTGTTAGAGACATTATTTTTTCATATTTTTTGTTGAGATAATGGGTGTTTCACACATTGCATAATATTGTTATATTGTATTATTGTATTTTATTATGTAATGTTGTATCTAGGAGCACCTAGATTGACATGCAACATGAAAAGATTTCCATGGGATAAACTTGATGAGTTGTATTATAACATTGTGATAATATTTCATATAATTTTTTAATTTTGGAGAAAAAAATTAAATTTTCAATATTAAATGTGGGGTTAATGGGTTAGGTAGCACATGGTTTATGTAATATCACTTGGTGATTTTGTGAGACTTGCTACTATATAAGCAGCCACAAGGCTAGTTGTTGTGTGAGAAGAAGAAGGCAAAAAGGGAAAGAGTCGAGCAGGACAAGGCTTGATAGGTTAGCCAAGGGAGCATTTGTGAAAGTTGGAAGCATGGCATGGGATGTGTGAATTCATGTTTGTTCACATGGATTGCTTAGTTGTGGCTATGG
The DNA here is from genome assembly GCA_028749045.1 of Cupressus sempervirens. Classification (NCBI taxonomy): domain Eukaryota; kingdom Viridiplantae; phylum Streptophyta; class Pinopsida; order Cupressales; family Cupressaceae; genus Cupressus; species Cupressus sempervirens. The sequence continues at coordinate 412,705,578 of CM053784.1, forward strand.
ATTTGAAGGCTTCCATGGTTGTATTGCAATGTTATTTTTGTTAAATAATACATGGTGATGGATGCTTTTGGAGGCTGGGTTTTTTTTCCTCAATGAGGGATTTTCATGGTATATCTTGTGTCACATTTTTGTGGGTATGTTGTCTATTCTCTTGCATGTGGATTTCAATTGCATATTTATTTTAGATCTATTATTGGTTATGTGGAAACAGTTGTATTCTTTGTTGCAAGTCTCCTTACAAGTGGTATCAAAGCTATGGTTTTATTATTGTAACCTTAGATTGAATCCATGGGAATGCATGAGAGGATAAGAGAGGGCAAGATATATGTGTAATTTATTGCAGATCTAAAGGTTTTAGATTTGTTGTTGTGATGGGATATTGATAGATTTTTTGTGCATGTGAAATTATTGGACAAAAAAGATTTTTTGGATGTTTCATTTAAATGGGGGGAGGGGGGCGCTAGTTTGACCATAATATGCCCTAGTTTGGCCATCTTTAGAGAAGATGAATTTTTTTTTTTTTGTTCAACTTGTGATGGCTGTCAATTTAATCCCATCGAAATTTACGTCACAAAAAAATAAAAATCAAATATATAATATGCCCTAGTTTGGCCATGTTCAAAGAAGATGAAAGATTTTTTTTAGTTTCAACTTGTGATGGCTATCAATTTAATCCCATCGAAATTTACGTCACAAAAAAAAAATTGCAATAAAAATGGTAAAAAGATTATCTTAGTAAAACAGCCATAACTTTCTCTCATAATATCGTATTTTAGACTTCTTACATGCGTTGGAAAGCTAATTCGGAGAGCTAAAACTTGGTGTAGGTTTGGTTCTATGATTTTAACATTTTTCAAGTTTTAAGAGCCTAAAATTTAGATATTTTTTATTTTGAGCACAAATTAGCGCATAACTTAGGCATACGAAATTAGATTTTGGACTTCAAGTAGTCAACAAAAATCTCTTGGAAAGTTCCACACATTGGTTCAAATTTGGTGTAAGTTTGGCATAATTTATTTGGTGATATATTTATCTAAACAGTTTATGGTATATGTGGACTATGGTAGCATTATGAGTTTATGGCATTGTATGTTTGAAGATTTAAGATTTGATGTCATTGTATACTCGGTTCATATTTTAGATTGGTTTTATGACGATATGATTATCATTATGTAGTTTGGATATGTATGATGACTTGTTACGTTTACAAGTTGTGTAGTGTTGGAAGTGTTATATACTTATAGGTTGCATTTATAACTTGGATATGGGTTGTCTTTGCCTATTGATCTTTCATTAGTGATTTATATTCAGATTGGTGGCTTGAATTTGGGCTGTCTATGCCCTAAGTCACATGATTTGTTAATTTTTCTTCATGTAGAAGGGATGAGATGTTACCAGGTATAGTCATTATGGAGGATTTTGGTTGACTATTTTATCTTGATAGGTTGGACACATTGAGAGTCAGATGCTTGGTTCAAGGATGTGATCAAGGTGCCATGGATTTTGGCATGACATGATTAGATATACAGGTACATCCTTGATGTTCATTAGCTTCAGTTCTTGATTTAGTTATGGTGGTATATCTTCTTAGTTGAGGATCATGATTATTTGGTTTCTTTTGAGGAGTTCATGATGTGCACTTTGAGTCCTTTAATGGTTTGATGTCTTAGTTGATTCTCATAGTTAGAAGATGGTTTTTAATCATGATATCATGGATAGCTTGAATACACGATTTAGTGAGAGCTTGTGACAATGATGAGGTGACAGTGCAGGATTAGTTCTTGATTTGGTTTGTATCTTCTTGGTTTAGAGATCTTGGTTTTACTTGTACTGACACTTTGGTTGTGTGAGTGTAGACTTATGGGATCTTCATATAGGAGATGGATGTTATGATGCCATAGGTGACTTGGTACCATAGTTGAGTGGGAGTTCTTGGCATTGATATATTTATTGAGTGTTTGTAGGTGTTGGAGGTTTGTCATAGGTCTTGTTGATGCAGAAGCATCTTTGACATTTGCATGGTGCACTTGTTATCTACATGGTTTGTGAAGATGGTTAGATCTTGTGGATTCATGGGGTTCTTGGTTATCTTCATGGTGTGTGGAGATGCTTGCATCTTGAGGACTAATGGGGTTCTTGGTAAAGGTGTGGTTATGCTTTCATTTGACATGTTATCCTTGGTGTGAGAATAGTTTCAATTTTATGCTATGGTATGCTCTTGATACGCTTTTAGAGTTTTGACATGTTATAGTATGTTCATATGGAGCATGTTATCTCTTTTGTTGAGATGATTAGATCATGTTGTCATATTTATGTTCCTAAGGCCATGGTTGGAACTTTGACATTGATCTTAGTTTAGTGTATTTGTATTGAGTAAATTGATCATAAGTTGGACACTTCATGACATTGTTGTTTTGCATTTGGATTTGGCATTGATTGATTGGTTATAGATGCTCATGGATATTTAGAGATGGTGGTGATGTTGATTTCTCTTGGATTAGAAAAGTATTTGTTGGGATGGTTGATGGTTTGAGCAGGAAGTCCGAGGGGCATTCACCTAATATGGACTTGAGAGGATAATGTTCTTAGATGAGTTTTGGTTGGAGACTTGGATATCTTGATGAGCATTCTCATCCCCACTCTTGGTATACTTGGCAGTTTTCTACTTGAGAGGTATAGCTCATTGTTTCTCTTAGGTGCATTATGTTTATGCTTGTTTTTCATGGATATGGATCTTGAGCTATGGTACATGAGTTAGTTCTGGAGGGTTCATTTGAGAGATGGTTTAGCATTGGTTATCTCCATTTGCATATATTGTTATGCTATTTGAATTTGGGAGATGGTTTTATATTGGGCATATTTCTTGAATTAAGAATGGTTATTCCTTAGTTTAGGAATGATTATGAGTTTGATCTTCTTGTGAGGGGCTTACATCCATGATTAGTTATATGGTATGGTTTGGGTGTTGTTGAGGCTTCTTGGTTAGGGTTTTATGGAGGAGATCATATTTGCATAGTTTACATCTAGAGGTGTGTGTAGAATGACATGATACAAGTTATGATTTGCATGGTTTTTCTCCTCGGTCTTAGTTATCTTCCTAGATGTTTGATTTTGCTTACATTGGATTTGAGATTAGTTAGAGATTGTGATCATTGGTATGTGTTCATGTATGTCATGTGAGAGATGACATGGTTATTTCTTTATCTCTTTCCTCTATTGGCTGTGGAGAGCTTGGGAGATTTTTGGAGATTTGTTAAGAGAGTTGTTCTTGTAGGATATCGGTTTAAATGAATTTTTTTCATATTTGATAAATTGAATTTAAATAAATAATATGTATAAATCTATTTAAAATATTTTAGTAAATATTATATTATTTAAATTAAAAATTATTAATAATTTAATTTGTTCACATAAGATTATATTTTAAATCTTCACTTTTAATTTAAAAAATAATTACTTGTGATCTCCATTAGGTCATTTGCGATCTCTATTTATTTAATTTTGATTTTTAAAATTGATTTAGGTCTTAGTTTTAAAATTATTTTAGTTAATTTATTTTTTTCTTTAAATATTTTTTTTGTTTCTATAATTTATTTAGTCAATAGAATATGTGTTAGAGATGTTATTTTCCATAATTTTTTTGTATCTCTTATTAATTTTTCATAATAGATTTTTTGATGAAATTTTTTACATGATTTTTTTTCATATTTGATAAAATGAATTTAAATAAACAATATTTATTAATCTATTTAAAATATTTTAGTAAATATTATGTTATATAAATTAAAAAATTACTAATAATCTAATTTGTTCACATAAGATGCATTATTTTCCATTTTTTTTGTATCTCTTATTAATTTTTCATAATAGATTTTTTGATGGGATTTTTTAAATGATTTTTTTCATATTTGATAAAATAAATTTAAATAAACAATATTTATTAATCTATTTAAAATATTTTAGTAAATATTATGTTATATAAATTAAAAATTACTAATAATCTAATTTGTTCACATAAGATTATATTTTAAAAAATAATTTTATTATCGAGCACTTATCCGCTTATCGTTGTAAGCACAAAAGCATGCAACTGCTAGTTATTACTTGTTTTTATTAATTATTATTATTTATCAAGTAGATTAGAACCCAAGACCTCTTAAATAAGAGACTTGCAAATTAAAAAGTTGGCACAAAAGTGTGCAATTGTTAGTTATTACTTGTTTTTATTAATTATTATTATTTATCAAGTAGACTAGAACCCAAGACCTCTTAAATAAGAGACTGCAAATTAAAAAGTTGTGTTGTAGACTCTTGCCTCAAGTATTTCTTTTATTGATTTATTTATTTTAAAAAATAAAAAATAAAAACATCTCTTTAAAATAAAATTAAAATAATTCCTATAATATTTTTAATTGTTTTTTTAGTTTTAAAGAATGACTTTATCTATATATTTTAAAGATTTAAGATTATATAATATTTTTAGAACACCATGTTCAAGGCAAACTAATAGTCTCGTCCGCGTATATAAAAATAAGAAAGTTAAAAGCTGAGAGGAACCACATCTGTAGTTTTTAAGGGAGGAAATGTGAGAGAGATTTTGTGAGGGATTGAGATGGAGATAATTCCAGGTCTTCCAGCCAAACTGTGCTTGTTGAAGGTGCCATTCAGCTCACACTCAGCAATGGCCAGTGTCTCTCAACGGTGGGAAAGCATTGTCCACACTCATCTCTTCTATGAAGAACGCAAGAGATTGGGTCTGTCTGAGAAGGTTACCCTAATTGACGTTTGGCAGGATCCATTCACAAAACCTGACCATTGCAGTCCTCTCCAAACCCTACTTCCAAATCCCCCGCTATTTCCACGCCTTTCACGCGCTTCTTCTTATTTTGTTTCCTTCCAGTACAAATTGTTCGTGGTGAAGTTCACTTATCCAACTGCGCTTATCATCTACGACTTTTCCTCTGGTACTCCCATGTTTCTCATATGTCTGTGCATCATGTTTGTTTACTGACATAATTCGCGTTTATTTTATTGTGTGAATTTGTCTCAGGGAGATGGACGCTGAGGCGCAGCCCTCCCGAACGCAGAGAAAATTTCTGTTGTTCTGTGGACTCGGTGAAAGGGAAGATCTACATCGCTGGAGGAATGAGAAGCGATATTATGGAGGAGTTGAGGACAGCTGTAGTTTATGACATTGAGGAAGAAAAATGGGATTATCTTCCTCCCATGATTTGTAGCGGTTTCAATTGTCACAGTGTCTTTACTGATGGCAAGTTTTATGTGGCCACGACACATCGTAAGGAGGGGGGGCGTATCACAGCCTATGATCCCAACACACGACAATGGCGTTTGGTATGCGCATGCTTTTTCGACACACGGCTGCCATCTTTCGCTGAGTTTGAGCGGATTTATGAGGACCTATTTGGGACGAGTGCAAGATGGGATTCTTTGCCAATGCTACTGGATTCCTTCCATTGGAGCCTTCCAGGCCGCCAGAGTTGTGTTCAAATGGAGCTCTGACATTTTTATTCTTGGCTGCTCTGCCTTTGTCTCTTTCACTGTTCACCGGATGTTGATTTTGTTTTCCTTTCCGCTGTATTTACTTCAGAATTGAATTATCTGTTACATTGGTCTTTTATATTGATAATAATTATGGATATTTTAATGTGGCAGTTTCAAACAAAAAGGATAAAGATTTTGTGCATAGAAACAAATCTTGATTCGTGTTTGGTTTTGAATTGCATACACCACATTTGGGTTTCCCCTTTCATACCTTTGGCTAAATTAATTCGCTTTGCTCCATTTTAATTATCCCTGCCAAATCAAACTACAGAAAATATATTCATTATTCTATAGAGCTACATTCAAGATTTCAGAGATGCATCCAATAACTATCATTTACTGAAGAAACTAAATGAAAATATGGAACAAAGATTCAATGAAAATGAGTTAAGTACTGTGATCAATAGATGTGAAATTCATGTTTTGTATAGGATTTTCAAGAGTTTTTCTTGGTCAATGTCATAAGTGCGGTGATATGCACTAGTGTATTCAAGGTTTTAAAACTATTCCACTGTGCTTATGTGGTCTTTTTCGAATGTCCTATCATAGGATCATGATCATGTTGCATTGGCAAAGAGAAGACGATACCAAGGGATGGTGATTTCTATTATTAAAACCATATTTTCGTGAAGGTGAAACACTGGGCACTCATCCAATATTAGTCAATAAGATAGTGATAACACCTAGAGAACAGGGAAAAGATAGTGAATTGAGTGCATATGGCTATAAAATAGTTGCATCCAATATCATAAGGGATAATATGTCATTCACTAATATAGGAATGCATGTAAAGATCACTATTGTTTAACACAATGGTATGAAGATAAAAAAATAACGCTTCAAAAGGTGTGAGACTGTCATATCCTTATTTTAAGATATAATTTTAATAATAATTAGGTAATACAATATTATTAAATAAATAATGATAATAAAGTTATATTAAAATTAATAATAAAATATAAAAATAGAAAATAATAGTTATTTAATCTATATGATCAAAGAAATAATATTTAGTATGATATTTTAAATTCTTAAAAATAATAAAATTACAATGAATAAATAAAGAAATAAAACTAAATACAAGAGACAATATTGCAAAAAGTATATTAACTTTCTAAATAGAATTTAATAATAAATAAAAACAAAAAAAAATTAGTAAGTAAATAAATAATATAATATAGAATAATATAAAGTAACTAAATCTAATGAAAAGTCAAGATATATTATTTAACAAATAGACATGACTCCTTAAAATTAAGATGTAAAAGGGAGGAGAGTTTATTTTAGAGAGGGAAAAAGAAGAGGAGAATATAGGAGTTAAAAAAGGAAAAATAGAAGAGGGAAGTAATATGAAGAAAATAAGGAAGTGAATTTCTGAAAAGGTGTCAATGATATTGAAAGGATGTGAATCTTCGAAAGGACAATAATTATGAATAGTTGCAACTCTTCAAAAATATTGTAATTATAAAGTATTGAAATTTTTTCCAAAGAATTTTAGTTATGAAGTATTGTAACTTTTTAAAGGATTTTTAATATGAAAGGTTTGTGACTCTTGAAAAAGAAGAAACAAAAAAGTATATTTTATCTTTTCCTTATAATTGAAAAAAGACGAATTTTAGAAAATAAATATAGAGCTGAGATAATCTAGAAAGAATAATTCATTGAACGACTGACTAATGATAGAGTTGCATGGACCAAGCAAAGAGGAAGGTAAGAAAGCTATGTTAATGGATTATATTTGTTTAATTATATTTATGAAATTATTTATATCAATGAATCATACTTGTGGATAATTTATGCATTTACAAATGTATATGTAAAGATGAAATTCAAAATGGATAGATGACACACATGACTTAATGGTTAATGGTTTAAGATCAAGAGAGTCCCTTTTTAGGGATGAGAGTGATCTTAATATGGTTAATAGCTTAAGATCAAGAGAGTCCCTTTGGGAAGAGACTGATTTTAATATGGTGATAAGGCCAGGATATTCTGTATATGTTAACATATGCATATGTGTCAAGGGCCCTAGATAGAGAATGTCTCTTCTAGGAAGAACCTTAAAGAGAGCACTTCATAGAAGATGGAGAAGTAACCAAGGATCTAAGTATCTTCAAGACGGTTATTGATCCCAATGTGAAGACATCTTTAAAGTTGGGTTAGGATAGGGGGTAGAATAGTAAAATATATTTTATTATTGTATAAATTCTAACATTGGTTTTGCAGGTATTATTGTCCCTGCCAGTGGGGGGGACATTTCAAAGACCATCATTTTGTTTAAAGAACACCATAAAAATTCATCAAAAGAAAAGTGGTTGTACATGCAAAAATAAAGTGATCACATAAATTTCTTCTAGATATGGTGTTCAAAAGAAGTAAAGTGAATTAAGATGTATTAAATGTGATGGCTAAATTTTTATTGTTGTAATATATGTTGATTATAATTAAACCATTATATTCAACAAGTGTGTATACATGAGAACACTAAGCATAACTATAAATTATTTAGGGTAAATATAACGTATGAAAGTACAATAGAAAGTTGTCATTTTTCTTTTTCAAAATGAGTTGTGTTTACACGTATTAAGAAAAAACAAGATTCTCTAGTTTAAACTAACTAGTGCAACATATAAAGTTAAATTTAAATTACTCCTAACTTCATCCTAACTAAATTTGATGGTAATTATATTTTAAAAATATGTGAAAATTTCTTGCACCTCTATATTTTTAACAATGCCATAATGAATAAATGATACCTTAACGAAAGTCTCACAACATCCTTCACTACATGGTATTAATGTTGAGGGCCCACTAGTAACTAAAGCACATGCAAAGTGGGCTATAAGACAACCATTCTCATGGCCAAGGATACTAAATCAATCATTATATCACACCCACACAATAGTCATTATTCTTAGCTTGTCACATCCAAATACCAAGCTGAGAGCATCACTCAAAAATTTAGGTGTTACTCCTAAGTGTATTACTTGTTTGCATTAGTGAAAATGTATGTTGATAACTAAGGTCAGTAAATTGTAAAGAATCAGGTCAATGAACATAAGGTAGAATAGCTAACAAGCATAAAGCAAATCACTTTTCTAATAGTGTGTATACTAAACAATTTGACTACCAAACAAAATAGTTAATGAGCATGCCCAAGTACCAAACAAGTATGATAATCAAGGCAAATATGTTACTAAGAAATGATAGCATTACAACCGAGTAGGTCAATTACCAAGTTATGCAGAGTGAACATAAAAGTTTGATAGTTCACATAATATTATGTGACTGAATCCTTTTGACCAAGGAGATAGTTTACGAAGATTGAGGAGAATGTTAGGTGAGATTTATTGGGATTGAAGCATGATTTTATGGATCCCAATGTAATAGTATAGACCAATGAAAATAAAGAAAATGGTTATTGGAATGTGAGAATGAATATGAATCATCAACTTGTTTATTCAAGCATTCTTGAAGGATATAAACCCTAATTAGGTCAAGCGCAACATTTCTATGTAAAGATGGATCAAGAAAAAGTTCACAAATGTGTGTGAGAGATGAAGGGATGGGTTAAGAGCATTGATACAATAGTCAATGCTACCAAGAAGAGGCAGGATGAGATTTTGGTGAATTCAATGATTGGAAAGGTTATGAGACTACACAAAGCATAAAGGATCTGACCTAGCATTCAAATAGATGCATTATTCCAAATCAATTTTTGTTCTTATTTTGTATTCTTAAATGCCAAGATTGGGTAGGCCTTGACAAGCCTATTTTATTGTAAATCTCCTAACAAAGTGTACACTTGAAGAGTGTTGTAAAATCCTTTCACAAGGTAGACTTTAGCAAGTATTATTGCATTACCTTTAACATGGTAAGTCATCAAAAGTAACAATCATTGTAACCTCTAAAAAAGAAAACCTTTATGGTGCAGTAGTGAAGGATTATGGGTGTCATCCCCACCATATTTTTCCCTCTAACCAAGGGTTTCTATGTGACCAAAATCATGTGTTAAATTTGTTCATACATGTGATGTGTTTATGGTTGAAGTAGTTTAATTTATTTCATTTTCATTTAGCTTTGTATTGTTTAGTTCATGCATGAAAAGTAAGATCTAGCATTCAAAAGGGTTAAATAGTTTGACAGTTAAAGTTTTAGAAGGTACCAATTCACATTAGAGAGTTAAAGTGAGAGAGGTTTTCAAATTGCACAATCTACATAAGACCATTGTTGGTAATATAGAAAATGAATTACTAAGTGTGTTCTAGCAAGAACTATTTGGATTGGAAGGGTCAAAGTTGGCTCCGAATACTAGCTACAATCCTCAAACATATGGAAAGAAAGAGGTGGTGAAAAATAGTTAGAAGGTTACCTTCACAATTATGTTACAATACACAGAAAGCGTGGATCAAATGGTTATATTCGAGTGAGTATTCCTATAACTAGACTTACCATATGACAATTTGTATGTATCCTTTTATGTTCATTTATTACTATGAACCATAATCTTTCATTTATTTAGCCTTAGAGAATAGTTGGGCTTCATTGGAAAAATATTGGTTATAGGACTGGCAAGATTTTCTCTAAATTCTCAAAGATAACAATCAACATGTCCAAAATCAGCAAAGATATATGTTAATTACTGAGAGATCTTTTGAAGTTAGGGACCTAGTATTTCTAATTCCCCAACCAAATAGGCAACATTTATTAACAAAGAGTGACTCTAAAACACTTAGACCTCAATTTTTCAACCCCTACAAGATAGTGAGGAGAATTAGAGAAGTGGCATGCGAACTTGAATTACCAAATAATAGTCAGATCCATAATGTCTTCCACATTTCTTGTCTTTAAAAAGCTATCGAACAATGCATTGTACTTTCACAAAGATTGCCCACTTTGGATGAGGAAGAGAAATTGGTGTTAGTGCCAACAGAGGTATCGAGGGTAAGGGAAAAGGAAATGAGGAATACATTGGTCAAAGAGTTTATAGTGCATTAAAATGATTTACTTGTTGAGGATGTGACTTGGGAAAATAAGAGGCACTTTGCAACACTTAGCCTTATGATTGCTTGAAGGAAAGAATTCTCAAGAAGGAAGGACTATCACGTCCCTTTATCGCACTTAGTCCCAATGAAAACTAAGTTAGTTTTCTTCCCATCATGGTAGACAAATGTTTACAATAAGGAATGTTTTTTGGTCATTAAGTAATTATTAGCTACTCCTATGTTGAAGACTCAATTTTTATTTGGACTTTTGTGTCTTAATGCAAGTCCAGTGTGCATTCCAATTTCAATGTTTATTTGAAGTCTCCCTTTTTCCACGATAAAGTCTTTAATTGTGCCACTTGTAATTTCCAATACAATGGAAGTTTTCTAATGTCTACTATTAAGTGGCACCTCTATGCATGTAGGAAAGAAAAGATGGGAGATTGGTTGGGAATAAGATTTTGAAAGAAGATTTTTGAGTTTACAAGAGCACTGGAGAACTAGAGTCCCTCCCTTTTGCAAAAAAGAAAAGATTGTTTTTTTTTTTTTTTGTTAAAGTATATTGATTGAATAGGAAAGAAAAACAAAGGCAACAAGATAAATTATCAAAAGACATTAAACTCAATTGCAAATATCTAAATGCATTAGGTTCCCAAAGTTAGGTTAGCAAACAAGTATTATTGTAGATGTTACAATATATTAGTTTGATTTAAGGCATTGCTTGGAATGATACATAGATTGTAAGTTGGGTTTGCCAAACCCAAGTTTTGAGACCAAAAGATGCATTGACTTCTTTATATTGTTCAATTATAGGGAGTTTAGAAATATATCCTTGATGTGTTCAATATGGGGAAAATGTCATGTCCAAAGGATCAAGTCCAATAAAAATGAACTTTGTTTAGATCAAATTTCCTTTTAATTTGCAAGCTAAAAGATTTAGCTTAAACAAAAAGTGCAATAGAAACAATTTACCACTTACTGCATGCTCTAAGTGCATTTTTCTGTGTGACATTGTTAGTGTAATTGAATAAGAAGAGAACAATTTATATTATGTGATGTACGACGTATGTTTTGGTTTGAGAAAACCACCTTTTATTGGAATGTTTGTGCCACACAAGTCATTTTCGTCCAACAAGAGCTCTTCAATGTTTGGCAACATTCCAAAGGCAGGAGGAAGGGAGCCATTGAAACTATTTTGTGACAAATTCAAGACCCTCAACTGCCTCAACATGTTGATCCAACTGGGTGGATTGGACATGTCTATAGATATTTTATTTTCAATAAATAGTGAGACGTTATTGGTATGTTATCACTAAGCCTTGCTTTAATCAGTCCCATATGACATATAAAGAAAATAACTAATTTGCATATAAACTAGCTCTATTGTACAAAGTATAACAGAAATAATTATCATAATGTTATTAAAAGGCAAAAGAGTGAAAACTATTTAAATAGGAAACAAATAGAAGTTTTGAATATAATCTTTTATTTGAATTAATAAATTAAATAAATTATTTTTTTGTGATTTTAGCTATATGATAAAATTAAACAAATGTGTAAGTTGTACCATTTAATGTTCTTCTTGATTTTGTAATGACAAATATAATAATAATTTTTATTTAAAGAAATAATTTACATTTTATAGGATAAACTATTTATTTAAATTTTACATCTACTAACATAATCAATAAATTGAACTATAGAAAAATTATATTTGCCCACATTAAAAATTATAAAATTATAGTAAAAGGCGTTTAATTTTATTAGATAAGATAAGATAAATTTATTAATGTCCAACAAGAGACCAACAAGGGTCTAAGGGAATAGAAACAATACAAAGGGCGAACGCCAATAGGGGGAGCACCAAACGGTGTCTGCAGAAAGAACATGAAAGTAAAACAGCAAAAGAACTAAGAAAAACAAATAACAACAGCTAAGAACTTCTCACACGCAAGAAGTAGTCCAAAATGGAAAGGTCGACATTAGGGCAATTAGATACTTTGGAAGGTCGCCTCTGAGGTCTGCTAGAGCGACGTTGCCAAGTATAATCTCTACGGGGTCTCACAGATCTGGTGTGAATAGAAAGTGTAGAGAGGTCGCTTCGAACCTTGGGCAAGAACTGTAGGACTTAAGAAAGAGGTGATGAGCTACATAGGGGTCAAAGTTGAGAAATATTGGAGCTGTATAGTGTGCTCGCAAAGTTGCATAGTCTCCTAAAGGTAGAGTGCAAGACAATGTTGATCAATATATCTGAAGAATGAGGGAACAGACCGACACTCTCTGAACAAATAGTAGAATCTCCCTCGGATCTCATAGTAGATGGGACAATGAAAAATAAAGTGAGATTCAATCTCGACCTCCTTGAGGACAAAGTTGACATATCTTCTCCTCCCTACCAATCTGGTGATCAGTCTAAATACATAACCAGTGAGATCCCACCCTAAAAGACCCCAAGGAGATGCGAATAGCATGAGTCCAACGATGAGTGAGATACCAGGGATGAGTGAGACTGTCGTATCCCTAATTTAAGATATAATTTTAATAATAATTAGATAATACAATATTATTAAATAAATAATGATAATAAAGTTATATTAAAACTAATAATAAAATATAAAAATGGGAAATAATAGCTATTTAATCTATATGATCAAAGAAATAATATTTAGTTTGATATTTTAAATCCTTAAAAATAATAAAATTACAATGAATAAATAAAGAAATGAAATTAAGTACAAGAGATGATATTGCAAAAAATATGTTAAACTTTCTAAATAGAATTTAATAATAAATAACAACAAACACAAATAAGTAAGTAAATAAATAATATAGCATAAAATAATATAAAGTAACTAAATCTAATGAAAAGTCAAAATGTATTTAACAAATAGACATGACTCCTTAAAGTTAAGATATAAAATGGAGGAGAGATTATTTTAGAGAGGGAAAAAGAAGAGGAGAATATAGGAGTTCAAAAAGGAAAAATGGAAGAGGAAAGTAATATGAAGAAAGTAAGGAAGTGAATTTCTGAGAACGTGTCAATGATATTGAAAGGATGTGAATCTTCGAAAGGGCCATAATTATGAATAGTTGCAACTCTTCAAAAATATTGTAATTATAAAGTATTTGAAATTTTTTCCAAAGATTTTTAATTATGAAGTATTGTAACTTTTTAAAGGATTTGTAATATGAAAGGTTTGTGACTCTTGGAAAAGAAGAAATGAAAAAATACATTTTATCCTTTCCTTATAATTAGAAAAAGATGAATTTTAGAAAATAAATAGAGAGTTGAGATAATCTAGAAGGAATAATTCATTGAAGGACCAACTAATGATAGAGTCGCATGGACCAAGCAAAGAGGAAGGTAAGAAAGCTATGTTAATGGATTATATTTGTTTAAATATATTTATGAAATTATTTATATTAATGAATCATATTTGTGGATAAGTTATGTATTTACAAATGTATATGTAAAGATGGAATTCAAAATGGATAGATGAAACACGACTTAATGGTTAATGGTTTAAGATCAAGAGAGTCCCTTTTTAGGTACAAGAGTTATCTTAATATGGTTAATAGCTTAAGATCAAGAGAGTCCCTTTAGGAAGAGACTGATCTTAATATGGTGATAAGGCCAAAATATTCCATATATGTTAACATATGCATATGTGTCAAGGGCCCTGGATAGAGAATGTCTCTTCTAGGAAGAACCTTAAAGAGAGCACTTCATAGAAGACGAAGAAGTAACTAGGGATCTAAGGATCTTCAAAAGGGTTATCGATCCCAATGTGAAGACGTCTATAAGGTTGGGTTAGGATAGAAGGTAGAATAGTAAAATATATTTATTATTGTATAAATTCTAACATTGGTTTTGCAAGTATTATTGTCCTCGCCACTGGGGACATTACAGAGACCATAATTTTGTTTAAAGAACACCATAAAAATTCATCAAAAGAAAAGTGGTTGTACATGCAAAAATAGAGTGATCACATAAATTTTTTCTAGATATGGTGTTCAAAGGAAGTAAAGTGAATTAAGATGTATTAAATGTGATGGCTAAATTTTTATTGTTGTAATATATGTTGATTATAATTAAACCATTATATTCAATTGTGTATACATGAGAACAATAAGCATAACTATAAATTATTTAGGGTAAATATAATGTATGAAAGTACAATAGAAAGTTGTCATTTTTCTTTTTCAAAATGAGTTATGTTTACACGTATTGAGAAAAAACAAGATTCTCCAGTTTAAACTAGCTAGTGCAACATATAAAGTTCAATTTAAATTGCTCCTAACTTCATCCTAACTGAATTTGATGGTAATTATATTTTAAAAATACGTGAAAATTTCTTGCACCTCTATATTTTTAACAATGCCATAATGAATAAATGATACCTCAATGGAAGTCTCACAACATCCTTCACTACATGGTATTAATGTTGAGGGCCCACTAGTAAGTAAAGCACATGCAAAGTGGGCTATAAGACAACCATTCTCATGGCCAAGGATACTAAATCAATCATTATATCACACCCACACAATAGTCATTATTCTTAGCTTGTCACATCCAAATGCCAAGCCGAGAGCATCACTCAAAAATTTAGGTGTTACTCCTAAGTGTATTAATTGTTTTCATTAGTGAAAATGTATGTTGATAACTAAGGTCGGTAAAGAGTAAAGAATCAGGTCAATGAACACAAGTAGAATAGCTACCAAGCATAAAGAAAATCACTTTTCTATTACCGTGTATACTAAGCAATTTGACTACCGAATAAAATAGTTAACAAGCATGGTCAAGTACCAAACAAGTATGATAATCAAGGCAAATATGTTACCAAGAAATGGTAGCATTATGACTGAGTAGGTCAATTACCAATTTATACAGAGTGAACATAAAAGTTTGAGAGTTCGCATAATATTATGTGATTGAATCCTTCTGAGCAAGGAGATGGTTTACGAAGATCGAGGAGAATGTTAGGTGAGATTTATTGGGATTGAAGCATGATTTTATGGATCCCAATGTAATAGTATAGACCAATGAAAATAAAGCAAATGGTTATTGGAAGGTGAGAATGAATATGAATCATCGATTTGTTTATTTGAGCATTCTTGAACGATATAAACCCTAATTAGGTCAAGCACAATATTTCTATGTAAAGATGGATCAAAAAAAAAATTGACAAATGTGTGTGAGAGATGAAGGGATGGGCTAAGAGCATTGATACAATAGTCAATGCTACCGAGAAGAGGCAGGATGAGATATTGGTGAATTCAGCGATTGGAAAGGTTATGAGACTACACATAGCATAAAGGATCTGACCTAACATTCAGATAGATGTAGTATTCCAAATTAATTTTTGTTGTTGTTTTGTATTCTAAAATGCCAAGATTGGGTAGGCCTTGACAAGCCTATTTTATTGTAAATCTCCTAACAAAGTGTACACTTGAAGAGTGTTGTAAAATCCTTTCACAAGGTAGACTTTAGCAAGTATTATTGCATTACCTTTAACATGGTAAGTCATCAAAAGTAACAATCATTGTAACCTCTAAAAAAGAAAACCTTTATGGTGCAGTAGTGAAGGATTGTGGGTGTCATCCCCACCACAGTTTTCCCTCTAACCAAGGGTTTCTATGTGACCAAAATCATGTGTCAAATGTGTTCATACATGTGATGTGTTTATGTTTGAAGTAGTTTAATTTATTTCATTGATACAATAGTCAATGCTACTGAGAAGAGGCAGGATGAGATATTGGTGAATTCAGCGATTGGAAAGGTTATGAGACTACACATAGCATAAAGGATCTGACCTAACATTCAGATAGATGTAGTATTCCAAATTAATTTTTGTTGTTGTTTTGTATTCTAAAATGCCAAGATTGGGTAGGCCTTGACAAGCCTATTTTATTGTAAATCTCCTAACAAAGTGTACACTTGAAGAGTGTTGTAAAATCCTTTCACAAGGTAGACTTTAGCAAGTATTATTGCATTACCTTTAACATGGTAAGTCATCAAAAGTGACAATCATTGTAACCTCTAAAAAAGAAAACCTTTATGGTGCAGTAGTGAAGGATTGTGGGTGTCATCCCCACCACAGTTTTCCCTCTAACCAAGGGTTTCTATGTGACCAAAATCATGTGTCAAATGTGTTCATACATGTGATGTGTTTATGTTTGAAGTAGTTTAATTTATTTCATTTTCATTTATCTTTGTATTGTTTAGTTCATGCATGAAAAGTAAGATCTAACATTTAAAAGGGTTAAATAGTTTAACAGTTAAAGTTTTAGAAGCTACTAATTCACGTTAGAGAGTTAAAGTGAGAGGGTTTTCAAATTGTACAGTCTATGTAATACCATTGTTGGTGATATAGAAAATGAATTACTAAGTGTGTTCTAGCAAGAACTATTTGAATTGGAAGGTTCAAAGTTGGCTCTGAATACTAGCTACAATCCTCAAACACATGGAAAGAAAGAGGTGGTAAAAATAGTTAGAAGGTTACCTTCACAATTATGCTACAATGCACAAAAAGCATGGATTAAATGGTTATATTTTGGTGAGTATTCCTATAACCAAATTTACCATATGACTATTTTTATGTATCCTTTTATGTTCATTTATTACTATGAACCATCATCTTTCATTTATTTAGCCTTAGAGAATAGTTGGGCTTCATTGGAAAAAGATTTGTTATAGGACTGGCAAGATTTTCTCTAAGTTCTCAGAGATAACAATCAACATGTCCAAATTCAGCAAAGATATATGTTAATTGCCAAGAGATCTTTTGAACTTAGGGACCTAGTATTTCTAAGTCCCCAACCATATAGGTAATGTTTATTAACAAAGAGTGACTCTAAAAAACTTAGACCTCAATTTTTCAACCCCTACAAGATAGTGAGGAGAGTTAGAGAAGTGGCATATGAACTTGAATTACCAAATAATAGCAAGATCCATAATGTCTTCCACATTTCTTGTCTTTAAAAAGCTATCGAACAACGCATTGTACTTTCACAAAGACTACCCACTTTGGATGAGGAAGAGAAATTGGTGTTAGTGCCAATAGAGGTGTCAAGGGTAAGGGAAAAGGAAATGAGGAATATATTGGTCAAAGAGTTTTTAGTGCATTAAAAGGATTTACTTGTTGAGGATGTGACTTGGGAAAACAAGAGGCACTTTGCAACACTTAGCCTTATGATTGCTTGAAGGAAAGCAATCTCGGGAAGGAAGAACTATCATGTCCCTTTATCGCACTTGGTCCCAATGAAAACTAAGTTAGTTTTCTTCCCATCATGTTAGACAAATTTTTACAATAAGGAATGTTTTTTGGTCATTAATTAATTATTAGCTACACCTATGTTGAAGACTCAATTTTTCTTTGGACTTTTGTGTCGTAATGCAAGTCCAATATACATTCCAATTTCAAAGTTTAATTGAAGTCTCCCTTTTTTAACGACAAAGTATTTAATTGTGCCACTTGTAATTTCCAATACAATGGGAGCTTTCTAACGTCTACTATTAATTGGCACCTCTATGCATTTAGGAAAGAAAAGATGGGAGATTGGTTGGGGATAGGATTTTGAAAGAAGATTTCTTAGTTGACAAGAGCACTGGAGAACTAAAGTCCCTCCCTTTTGCAAAAAAGAAAAGATTTTTTTTTTTGTTAAAGGATATTGATTGAATAGGAAAGAAAAACAAAGGCAACAAGATAAACTATCAAAAGGCATTAAACTCAATTGAAAATATCTAAATGCATTAGGTCCCCAAAGCTAGGTTAGCAAACAAGTATTATTGTAGATGATAGAATATATTAGTTTGATTTAAGGCATTGCTTGGAATGATACATAGACTGTAAGTTGGGTTTTCCTAACCCAAGTTTTGAGACCAAAAGATGCATTGAGTTCTTTATATTGTTCAATTATAGGGAGTTTAGAAATATGTCCTTGATGTGTTCAATATGGGGAAAATGTCATGTCCAGAGGATCAAGTCCAATGCAAATGAACTTTGTTTCAGATCAAAATTCCTTTTAATTTGCAAGCTAAAAGATTTAGCTTAAACAAAATGGTCAATAAAAACAATTTACCACTTACTGCATGCTCTAAGTGCATTTTTCTGTGCGACGTTGTTAGTGTAATTGAATAAGAAGAGAACAATTTACATTATGCGACGTACAACATATGTTTTGGTTTGAGGAAACCGCCTTTGATTGGAATGTTTGTGCCACACAAGTCATTTTCGTCCAACGAGAGCTCTTCAATGTTTGGCAACATTCCAAAGGTAGGAGGAAACGAGCCACTGAAACTATTTAGTGACAAATTTAAGACCCTCAACTGCCTCAACATGTTGATCCGAGTGGGTGGATTGGACATGTAAATAGATATTTTATTTTCAATAAATAGTGAGACGTTATTGGTATGTTATCACTAAACCTCACTTTAGTCAGTCTCATATGACATATAAAGAAAATAACTAATTTGCATATAAACTAGCTCTATTGTACAAAGTATAACAGAAATAGTTATCATAATGTTATTAAAAGGCAAAAGAGTGAAAACTATTTAAATAGGAAACAAATAAAAGTTTTGAATAGAAACTTTTATTTGAATTAATAAATTAAATAAATTATTTTTTTGTGAGTTTAGCTATATGATATATTTAAACAAATGTGTAATTTGTAGCATTTAATGTTCTTCTTGATTTTGTAATGACAAATATAATAATAATTTTTATTTAAAGAAATAATTTACATTTTATAGGATAAACTATTTATTTAAATTTTACATCTACTGACCTAATTGATAAATTGAACTATAGAAAAATTATATTTACACAAATTAAAAATTATAAAATTACAGTAAAAGGAATTTATTTTATTAGATAAGATAAGATAAGATAAGATAAATTTATTAATGTCCAACAAGAGACCAACGAGGGTCTAAGGGACTGGAAATAGTACAAAGGGCATATGCCAACAGGGGGAGCACCAAACAGTGCTCGCAGAAAGAATGTGAAAGCAAAACAACAAAAGAACTAAGAAAAAGAAATAACAACAGCTAAGAACTTCTCATAGGCAAGAAGTAGTCCAGAATGGAAAGTTGGACATTAGGGCAATTAGATACTCTGGAAGGTCACCTCTGAGGTCTGCTAGAGTGACGTTGCAAGTGTAATCTCTGCGGGGTCTCACAGATTTGGTGTGAACATAAATAGTGCAGAGAGGCCGCTTTGAACCTCAAGTAAGAACTATAAGACTAAAGAAAGAAGTGATGAGCTACATAGGGGTCAAAGTCGAGCAAAGCTGGAGTTGTCTAGTGTGCTTGCAAAGCTACATGGTCTCTTGAAGGTAGAGTGCAAGACAATGCTGATCAATATATCTAAAGAATGAGGGAAGAGATCAGCACATTCTAAAAAAACAATAGAATCTCCCTTGGATCTCATAGTAAATGGGACAATGAAAAATAAAGTGAGACTCGGTCTCAACCTCCCTAAGGTGACAAAGCCAACAGATCCTATCCTCCCTGCCAATTTGGTGATCAGTTTGAATACGTAGGAGGTGAGATCCCACCCTAAAAGATCCCAAGGAGATGTGAAGAGCATGACTCCAACGACTAGTGAGATACTAAGGACGTAAGATGATCTCGTCCTGGATATCAAGAAAGTGCTCGACATAGAAGGTCATGCACAAACGAAACCCACCTGAGGATTCTTCCAGGTCATGATAACATACTGTTTGTAGATATGAAGTCTAACATGTTGATTCAACTCTTGCTAAGGTGGAAGAAGATGGGTTGGAGCATCCAGAGAAAATTGGAAGGGGAGAAGACGATCCAAGCTAATACCAATCGATCCCAAGAGAGTAGAGACCTAGGTGTACTAGCAACAAGACCTATGACCAAAGTCTAAATCTGCAACCTTCATAGAAGTACAGTAAACCAAGTAGGAATATTTGTGATGATCATTGGAGGAATGGACAAAGCTTCACAGTCGGTGAAGAAGCCAGACTAAATCAAAGATGCTTCCCAATTTGAAAGGGTGAGCACCAAACTCAGCCAGAACAATGTTGTGTGGTGTGAACCAGTGACATCTAATAATAAAAGAGTTTGGACTCTCTCAACAGAGGCCCAATCGAAGTCCAAGAGGGAGGGGCCCCAAACAATAGAGCCATAGAGGACAATCAGCTTGACCAGGGAGTCAAGAAGAGACATCTTAGTCATGGTATCTTGGAAGTGGTGTCAAAAATATTGTCGCTCAAGAATGGCGAGGGAGTCGAGCCCCTTGTTGACTCTGGGCTACATGGCTGGTCTCAGGCTAAAATGAGGTCCAAAAAACTTAACCCCTAAGTAAGTATATGAAGATGCAATCTCGATCTCAGTACCCTGGAAGTAAAAATGGAGATGAGATGTCCTCAAACAATTGAAGATCATAACCCAAGTCTTGCCCATATTTACAACTAGCTCACATGAGTCAGAAAGAGTCCAAACCATCAAGGAGCCGCTAAAGACCATTGGGAGAAGATGCTAAGAGAACCACATCATCATAAAATAAGAGAATAGAGATCAATACCTGATGTAAAGAAAAACCATCGCTAGGGAGTGAGCAATCGCAAATAAATGCCTCTAGCTCGTCGATGTAGATGCCAAAAAGAGTGGGGGAGAGAGGACATCCCTGTTTCACCCTGATAGTACTCTGGATAGGACCAAAGAAGCCCTGTGGAGTCCCAAATTTTCCCTCAACACACTCATATAACCTCATAATAGTTGTAAGAAGAATCTTTGAGATCCCGATATCCCTAAGATGCTAAAAGAGAGCTGCCCGAGGAATAGAGTCAAAGGCTTTGTGAAAGTCAACAAAGCAACAATAAACTTTCACCAAGCGGTGGTGAGTCTCCTCAATGATGGCCCATAAAGTCAAAATGTGATCGGTGGTCTAAAAGTCATGAACGAAACCTAGCCTGACCCCTAGCCTGACAATGTCATTGATCAAGCTCACTAGACAGGATACCATTCAACACAGTCACATAGAGTTTGGCGAAGGTATGCCCAACCATGATGGTCCTATAGTTTCTGGGGTCCAAAGCTAGCCCAGATTTATGGATCAGATAGATAATATGTTGTGACCAAGATTCAGGGAAGTCGACGCGAACCACTCGATTAAAGAGCATTGTAAGAAAGGGACCTAGGAAAAAGATACCCAACTTGAAAATCTTCACTTGGAATCTTTCCTCATCTAGAGTTCTACTACTATTCATCACTCTAACTGCTTCACAAATGTAGGAAAAGGAGAAGAGGTGACAATGGGTGGGGGGGGGAGGATGAGATGGAGAGGGGGTTGGCCAGGAATATCATAGAGAGTGGAGGTGTGGGAGGCAAGGAAGTGAAGGTCCAAAGTAGAGGGAGGCGGGGGGTGGCAAGGAAACATGGTGCACCAAAAGAGCTTTGGAGATTGGAAAAACATGGCATGAAGAGACTTACACTGCAGGAAAGTGAACTTTCATTTCTTATGGCAAAGAAAGCGGTAGTAGTCAAGCCTCAACTAAGACGAAGAGGAGGAAGAAGTAGAGATGGAGTAGAGCAAAGCTTACGACGAAAGGATTTGCAGTCCTCGTCAAACCACTAGTTCATGGGGCAAGACTTGCGAGTGGAGCAAGGGGTGACCGAGGAGGTGCGGTGGGGAATGGAGAGAAGGGCAGACTCCCACAAGGTAGACGCAAGTGAGTGGAACATGGAGGTGACGTCCTTGGAGTCGAGGAAGGGGTCCTAGGGGAGAAGTCATCTGAGGTGGTGGATGAAAAGCTTTGTGTCACCATTGGAGAAGCAAAAAGAGGTGCAAGCATGGGGGGAGGGAAGAGGGGGGAAAGAAGAAGTGAATAAGTAAGGGGGAGAAGATGTCAGGGGTCCCTGAAGGGTGATGCTAAGGAGGGCATGGTTAGCTAGAGGAAGGCGAGATATGGTAAAGTGGAAAATGAAAGGGATGAAGGAGGCAGTAGAGAGAACATAGTCAACAACACTAGCACCACCATCATGTGGGAAACAAGTGATGAGTTTAGATCCAAGAAAATAAGAGAGCCCATTCAAAATCACTAAGTTAGAAGACCCACAGAACTTTAACAAATTATGACCATACCTAGTGAAGGGCCCTTGACAATCCTCGGAGAGTCGAATTAGACCTATAGAACCAGGATCAAAAGTAGTTGTACACATGGGATTAGACCTACGATCATGTAGAGGAGGCTATAGGTCTCCGGTCCATGCGTTAAAGTCTCCCAGAATAATGATGTCCCCCATCGCAAAAAATTTGGTTATGTAATCAAGAAGGTCCTCATAGGGGTCCCCACCCTTAGTGTTGTGAACTGCATAGTACGGATGCTAGTGGGAAGTAACAAACGATGATATAGGTATCTCTATAGAGCAAGGTTCCTCGATCAATGTGAATCCACATGAATCTGGCATAGCTGTCAGAGTGAACCAAGGAAATTTTACTAAAAAGGTGGTCCTAGATAAGATAGGTGACCCCATCAGAGCCTCTAACCCCATAGAGCACCTGACTTTGTCTGTAAAAGAGGAGAGCCACTGATAACAAAAAATACTAGGAAGAGGACACATGGCGCTCTCATATGTCTCTGTAATAAAAAGAAGGTTGGCAGAACCAATAGCATCATTAAGTAAGCCAGGCATAGACCAGAGGATACCATTACCATTCCAGTAGTTGAGACACAAAGAGCCTATGCTCAATTGTCGCTGAGCTAGTCATTTGGCCTTAGAGGCTGCCCTTGAAATCCAGCCTGTAGGAAAGGTATCGTGGATTACTGCTTTAAGGTTTCTGATGATAGCATATTTATCCTCTTGTCTTGCTGCCACAACGTGGACATGAGCTTGCTTGAGTTCTGCTACCTATGATCGGGTGAGGTCTTCATCTAGGTAGATCTGAGGGGAAAGAGAGAATAAATTTTTCTTTTCTCTAAGAGCCCGTAACCTATCAGAGAGAGAGAGGAACCAAATGAAGTGAGTACCATCAGGGCCTAACCAACACCTGTCAAGAGTGATGTCTGAAATGTCCAACTGATCCTTGAGGAAAGAGTATGCAGCAGTCAAAGGATCATCAATGGAGGAGAGACCACAAACTTGTAAGTTTAGTTGACGAGTAAAGTCCTAGGTATGTCTGAGTCTAAGTCCAAGCCCCCTTAGGTGGAAGGAGTCTTCATCGGATTTTTCATCTTCCCCTTCCCTACATTTCATAGTTGGGTGGTTTTCCTTTTGCGTTGTGAGTTTTTGTGAGTAGTTTAGTAGCTAATCCAATGGAGATTCCTGTAACATGCAAAGAGCACTTAGAAGAGTTATATCCGATTGAGATTCATTGTTTTCATCATGAGAACAGAAGTTCACAAAAATATGAATATCACCTTCTCCTCAACGGGTTTCCAACCCATGAAGATGATTTTCTGCGAAAAGCAGCAAATGATACTAATGAAGGTACGACTCTGATACCACTTGATGAAGGTACACTCTGATACCACTAACAAAGGGCCACACCACCCTTACCAACTCACAACCAAGAATGCAACAAAATCTCTCAAGATCCAATCCAAACCCAAGCTAGCCCAGATCCACACTATGGTAGAAACCTCTGAGATCTCAACTTGTGCTCGCAAGCCACCAAGTAACCTCCTTGTTTCTAAACCGTAGTCACTAGCTCTTCTCACAAACCTAATCCAAGATCCAAGTGTAAACTACCTCACGTTCAGTGCTCTATCTACACACTCACAACTCCATCACAATCTTGTTGTAGATTGCCTCACATTTGGCGCTTTGTCCACAGAATCAAGAAAACTCACTCTTCACTTTCTCCTTCTCTTTCACACCTTGAAGCCTTCCAAGCTTTCCTCCAAAGCTTCTACTTCCCAAGCTACTCCTTCTCGAGCTTCTCCTTTTCGAGCTTCTCCTTGAGCTTCCACTTCTCAAGCTTCCACTTTTCACGCTTCTACTCCTCGAGCTTTCACTTCTCAAGCTACTCCTTGAGCTTGATTAGAAATGCTCATATGCCTTGCTTAAATAGGCACTTACCACCCAATACATGACTTATCCACAACCTTCTAGAATTCCTCCACAACCTTCTAGAATTCCTCCACAACCTTCTACATCTTCTACAACCTTCTACAACTTCCAAAACTTTCTACAATATTCATAACTTTCTAAAATTCTTCCCACACACCTCGATAAATGGAATGACAACCATTTATTTTTTATTTTTCTATTATGCCACCTATGCACCTCGAAAATAGAAATTCTCTTTTTCTTTCTTTTCTCCTTTTTCCCTTTTTATTTTTTTATTATTTCTCCTCTAATTTTCGTCACTTTCTCTCTCCTCCATTTTTTTTTTTTTTTTTCAAATTTTTTAAAATTTTTTTTTTTTTTTTTTAACAATAATTTTCCCATGTAAGATGCTCCTACATCAGACTCCCCCGGTAGATAGAAAAGTGTGTCCCACACTTTGACATCAAAAAGAAAGATCTATAGCCATCTTCATCTTCACCAAAGGCTTCCACCTCAATAGGGACAACAAAACCACCATCCAAATCTTCCACATCTGCATTACTCTATCAAACACCAGAATCTCAAACATCCAATCAACATGCTCACTCTCAAGAACAAACTAAACATAATGCTTCAACAGAAAACTCTCATCCACATCAGTAACTAGTGAATTCACACCCATAGCAAAAAACCCCACATCAACAGCCACATGTAGATCTCCATCAACACATGCCAAACTCTCAACACCAGCAACCTCATTGCTCACAACAAGATGCTCTGCAATACATAACTCACCTCCAACAACTAGATCATCCACGACCGAGTGCTCCACAATCTCCATGTCAGATTCAACCAATTGATCATGAAAACCAACCTCTATCCCAGCATCAACAACATTAGGAATATCTTTAGCAACAACCTCTAGTTGCTCTGCAAGTTTTGCATCAGACTCCACAATCTGATCAACAAAACCAACCTCTTCCACCTTGACCTTCTTGGGTTGATCAGCCAATCTAGCATCCAACCGAGAAATCATCTTAGAAAAATTCCTCTCCACTATATCATGGATTTTGGCAATCATCTTAGGGTCCAATCCTCTTGAAGTCATCTCCCAAGATCTTCGTAAACCCTCTGCAACAAATCCTTCCCACGCTCCTTGTGACAACCAAATTGTTTTCAAGTCAGATCACAACTTGCCACCTTGCACAAACAATCAGGAACCACATCACAAGTCTAAGACAATGAATTTGCAATCCACCAGCTCTGATAAACTTTGCCCAACCATTCTTGGTACAAACTGCCTCACACTTCGGCGATCTGCTTGTACACTCAGGAACTCTTGCTCTGATAAACTTCACCCAACCAAGGTCCTAGTACAAACTGCCTCATACTTCGATGATCTACTTGTACACTCAGGATCTCCTGCTCTGATATCACTAATGAAGGTACGGCTCTAATACCACTTGATGAAAGTACACTCTGATACCACTAACAAAGGGCCACACCACCCTTACCAACTCACAACCAAGAATGCAACAAGATCTCTCAAGATCCAATCCAAACCCAAGCTAGCCCAGATCCACACTATGGTAGAAACCTCTGAGATCTCAACTTGTGCTCACAAGCCACCAAGCAACCTCCTTGTTTCTAAACTGCAGTCACTAGCTCTTCTCACAAACCTACCTCACATTCGGTGCTCTGTCTACACACTCACAACTCCATCACAATCCTGATGTAGATTGCCTCACATTCGGTGCTCTGTCCACAGATTCAGGAAAACTCACTCTTCACTTTCTCCTTCTCTTTCACACCTTGAAGCCTTCCAAGCTTTCCTCCAAAGCTTCTACTTCCCAAGCTACTCCTTCTCGAGCTTCTCCTTGAGCTTCCACTTCTCAAGCTTCCACTTCTCACGCTTCTACTCCTCGAGCTTTCACTTCTCAAGCTACTCCTTGAGCTTGATTAGAAATGCTAATATGCCTTGCTTAAATAGGCACTTACCACCCAATACATGACTTATCCACAACCTTCTAGAATTCCTCCACAACCTTCTACATCTTCCACAACCTTCTACAACTTTCAAAACTTTCTACAATATTCATAACTTTCTAGAATTCTTCCCACACACCTCGATAAATGGAATGACAACCATTTATTTTTTATTTTTCTACTATGCCACCTATGCACCTCGAAAATAGAAATCCTCTTTTTCTTTCTTTTCTCCTTTTTCCCTTTTTATTTTTTTATTATTTCTCCTCTAATTTTCGTCACTTTCTCTCTCCTCTAGATTTTTTTTATTTTATTTTTTTTCAATTTTTTTTTTTAATTTTTTTTTTTTAACAATAATTTTTCCATGTAAGATGCTCCTGCATCAGATACCTATGGGCTAAAGTAAGAAGGTAGAAAGGTACCCTATGAAAAATTGAGGTTCCTCTTACAATTATCTACTTCAGGAAGCATTTAGAATCCGTCATAATTCTCAGAATCACTCTGAGCGGAAAACTAGAAACTAACTTCTCCTCGGTGGGTTTTCAACCCATTAAGTCAAGTTCTCGAAAAAGCTAATTATGAAGGAAAAGAGAAAAAGGTGGGTCCCTAATGACTTCTTGCACTACTTATTGGACATCTCTGAAACCCAAAGGAAACTATAATCAAAAAGTAAAGTTGAAAGGCAAGCCTGGGCGAAGAAATGAAAATTGTCTTCTCCTCAGTGGGTTTTCAACCCATGAGGACAATTTTCTGGATTTTAAAGAAAATCAAGTTGGTGAGTGAATGAACCCCATTTTTCGTTTGCTAAACCTCTCAAAATGATAATGGAAAAAACCTAACCATGGTAGGAAAGATCTACTAAGCTAAATTCGCTTCAGCGGATATTTTTTTATGGAGTACTTTGTTTATAATTTTCTGAAACTTAATGTAAAACGGGAAAGTAAATGTGAAGGATAGAAAATTACCATTGGCCCAACAGAAAAGTGAAAGGATGTAAAGTTATCCATTGAAAATATGCATTTACTGTGACAACAGACCTCTTCTTTAATTCATTCGCATGGCACAAACCTAAAGATTAACGGATGGATTGAAACTTCTATATAGAGATATATGAACAATTACAAAAATTACCGCTCTTACTCAAACTATTATTATGTTAATTTGCACAACTTCTATTTGAAAAGCTAGCATTTGTGCATTTACCATTCTTTGCTTTTCTAGATTTTGAAATTCACCCACGAACAAAATGGCAACTAGATTCGCGAGTTTTGATGGATTAAATGAAATCAAGTCTTCTCTGCAGAATTTCACTGATACTTCTCTCTATTTCTTTGACATGCAAGACTTTTAGAAAAGTGTGAAATCAAAGTCAATCCATCCCATTACTCATAAGCTCTAAGGATGCGGGCTAGTTGAAGCAGTCAGTTTCCCAATTGCAATCCAAGCTCCTGAATTGATTTACGAATGCATAAATCATTATAATCTAGACACCAAGAAGATTGTATTGCCAGATAACGAAGTATTGATCTCTATTGATAGGCAAATTGTGGTAAATTGTCTTCAAGTCCCAAAGTGAGAAGAGTTTTCAGATTTGACAATTGGTGGAGCCTTCTCTGAGTTTTCCACAAAGAAAATGGTCTAGAGGAAAGAAATTATGGAATCATGGTTCCAAAAACCACGAGGCACCAAGAGTAATGTCCCTAAGACTCTGTTTGGTACTAACCTGAAACCTGAGATTGTCAGCATCATGGTACTCTTGCACAAAATTAAAGGTGAGGTAGAAACTTTGAATTTTGTTGAAAAATACTTCTTCTTGGTGCAAGTTATTTGTTCTGATACCCAATACATTGATTGGGCCTACGAGGTAAGCAAGAATCTGTCCAATGCTCTTAGTGTTGCAAAGTTCTACAACACATTCTATATGTCCTCTTTCCTCATTTATATGTTAGCTTCTCTGCAAGTATAGCCAGGCCTCCCAAGGGTGGAGAATTTTCCTAATGATGTGAAGATTTATGAGTTCTACCCTTGTTTACAATTGGAGAATAGTTATGCAGAGTATATAAGAGTTAATGACACATTTACTATGAGAATTTGCAGGGAACTCCAAGGGTGTCCAGAAAGGAGATTTAGCCCAGAAGCTATGGCGGCTATCAGTCAATTTGGGAGCTTTTTCATCCAGTTCTCATCCTTTTTGTATTCACATCTTGCAGCTTTTGACCGGTTCCCTTTGAAGCTACCAAGGTACCTGAGTAACATGATTGTGTTGATCAAGATTGTGAGGCAAGCAATTCAGGTGAACATGTTGAGCAGGAGCTCAAAGAGGAAAGGCTACGAGTTCCCTATGAAGGTGGGAGCTTTCAGTTGCGAATCTCGTTCTGATGCAAAGAACATGTTGAAGGTGTTCAAGATGAAGTACAAGTTGGAAATGTATGAGGTCTTGAGACCTATGTTTGACCCAAATGGATATGCAAAAGATGTTCTTCAAATTGGAAGTGTGATTAAGCACATCACCACTATAGAAGATTACTAGGCTGATAGCAAAGATGAATTTGAGAGCCATAACCGTGCTTTTGCTAGGCTCATAGTAGATCAAGTAAAAATGTATGGAATCAATCTTGATGTTGAGGGAGTTGAGGATGATGGACAAAATATGTATAGTAATACCTATCTGACAAGGTTGAGGGGTACTCATGTTAGTTCTAAACCTTATGAAGATGCATGTGAAGATCTAGAGGTGATGATGGCCCGAATTATCAAGACAACCAGGAAGTGGGTCCAGTGGACCGCAGCAAGGAAGAGCCAAAGCAAAAGTGTGATAGCTCAAGCCTCCCTAGCAACTACAATGGATCACTCCTCTCAAGGTGGAACCTTAGGTGTGACACTGGCTATCACCCAAGGACTAGCCCAACCATCCAATGGAGGTGATCAACCTCCTGATAAGAATATCCCTATTGCACAAACTTTCCATGATGGCTCCCTGCCAGTGATCGGATCCCCATCGGATGCTAAGAAGAAGAAGGCAGAAGAAGCCAAAGATACAATGGTCACTCCTCCCCCTTCGCCTCATAGCAGTCCAGTTCTATCAATAAGCCTTGCACTCCTTCTACCAAGTAGCTCGCAAGTACAAGTGGTAGATTTGGGACATGGCGGAAGCAATGACAGTGAATGCACTAAATCTGATGAGGCAGCAAAGAAATCTAAGGAAATAGAGAAATCTTAAGGCGTGTTGCAGTTGGTTTCACAAACTCTGGAGAATCCTCTTTCTTCGACTGCCAAAGCCACCACTCCAGCCAAAAGGCAGATGTTCAACATAGACTCTCTGGGAATGGTCTCTATAGTAATAAGTATAGATTCATGGTTGGAGGATATATTAGAAAGAAAAAGGAAGAGGAAGCATGAAGGCGCCCCCAACAAGGATAGTATGTCCCTTGCCATCCGCTCTGGATCGGCATTGAGAAAATTCAAGAACCAAAAGACTGTCCATCCTTGGGAAAGATCCTGAAATAGGGCATTTGAGCATGGAAGTTGCCAAGCCCATCAAGGAAGGAAGATTGGAGGACATATCTCCTAATGATTTTACCTTACACTCCATGGAACTTGGAGAAGCTAGACATGACACCAAGGTTGGCTTATAGAAGTCAACAAATGAAGTAATTGAAGGGAAATTAGAAAGCCTCAAATTGTCAAAGGTCAAAATGAAGGCTAAAATACAAGAATTAAACAATTTTATCAGGCAACTGGTCTTCCCATTGGCAAGCATTTTTGGGATGCCTATGGCTAGTGATCCCACTACTGTAGATGTTCAAGCTCTCATCTCTCAACTCTAGGAAGATAAGCATTTCGAGAAAATTGGTAGAGAGTGGAGTGGAAAAGTCAAGATTGAAGGACTCTCCATCATAGAGTAGATCAACAATGTTATACTAAGATTGGAAATAGAGAAGGACAACATATAATCAAACAGAGCAACATTGGCCACAGAGAAAATCAAGAGCAATGATTGTGTTTCCTTATTGAAAATGATCATTCACATGAAGACAAAGGAGGTTGTAGAAGCAAAAATATTGCCCAAAGGGGATGAGCCTATAGTTGAATGGTTTTAGAGCATGTAGTTTAAGTCTAAAATGATCATAGCAGTAGAAGAACGACTGAATGAAACTGAAGCTAGAGTAAAGAAGGAGTAGGACAGAGACTATGAATTAGTAAGAGCCTTGCACACAAACTCACAGTCCAGTGGGCAAGGAAAAGAAATCATTGGAATACATGTTATGCAAACAAACTTCTCTAAATTTATAGATGGTCTGACAAAAATAGCTTCTAATCTCCAAAACAGGATATCTGAATTACAAAAGCTTGGTGGAGGTGTGTACGTGGCCATGGAAGAACTACAAGATCATTTGAGCGTCGTCTAAGATCTAGCCCAAGAGCACTCTAAATGGCTCTTGAGATACACCAATGTGCACGACCATAGTCATGAGGAATTAATTCCAATCATTGTAGCCACTAAGGCCTATAGGGAAAAAGATAAAAAGGGAAAGAAGGCAAAGCAATTCATATTCTGCCCTTTCCATTTTTTTTATGTGATCATTGTAATAGATGAACTGGTTGCTTGTCATTTGTCATTTTTGAGGAGATGAACTAATTGAACTTCCTTTGTAATGGTCATCTCAGAATCCTATATGTATGTTAATGAAAGATTAATAAAGGGTCAGCGAATTTTTGGTGTGAAATACTTAATGTTGCAGAGTCAATTGAATGGTATTTCTATATCAATTATTTTATGTTCCAGTTTGTTTAATGTTAATAGTTTTATCTTCTCTTTTTCTAAATTGAGAAGCAAAGAACAGAGCTTCATTCCCCTATTTTCAAGCAGCAAACTGATTGCGATAAGTATTATCATTATGAGTTTAAAAGGGATCTCTTAGGCATTCATTTTATGATTTAGTTTTCTTTTCTCTGCAATTAGTTTATGATAAATTTAGCTTAGTAGCAGCTAGCATGCAATTTTAAAACCATTTAGTCATATGAGTTCATAGGATGTGTGAAACTCATAAATTTAGTTAATCTTATCTAAATCATTCCTTGCCTGGGTTAAAATCTCATATAGTTTTAACTCGGTTAACCTCTCATGTTCTCAAGTTAAGAACATACCTCGTTAAACTTAGGATAAACAAAATTCATTGCAAATCCACAATAGGGAGTTGTACCTAACAATTCAGAAGGAAGTTGGCTTTACTAGAAGAAACTTTCCAAACTGTTGTAATCAGAATTTGTTCTCAAATTAGGGCACTTGTGAGTCAGAATTGGAAAGAACAAATTTGTTTACCAACATGTTTCTCCTTGATGGTGTCTAATTCCCTGAGCTGCATGGTAGCAAATTCCAGATTAGCCTTGATCCCTGTATTTTCAGCAACTAGAGATTGTACAATGTCTCATAGAGTGTGGTTCTCGGATTCCAACGAAGCTAACCGTCATATGATTTTAACATAGAGTGAAGTTGACTGAGCAACAACACTTTGAAGGAAAACATTAGTAAACTCCACGGTAGCCAAGCGATCAGCGAGTTGCTGTAGTGTAATTGGATCAGAAAAGGGTGCCATAGCATATAAAAGAAGGTGCTCCTAGAAGTTTACAGTCTTACCACAACCCATACATTTTGTCAAATAGTTTATAGACAGTTATGTGAGATTTCCCTGTGGTAAAGCCTCTAACAGAAGACCTCAAAACTCAAAACTCAACTCACGGCAGAGGAGACCAATCTCAAAGAGGGCACAACAAAACTCGGCTCATGGCAAAGGAGACCAATTGCAAAACAATATCAGAATGTGATGTCAAAGTGTGGATCAAAGACTTGTAGTGGATGGAGATGAAAGACCACGACCTATAGTGGGTCGACAACCTACAATGGATGGATGCGACCTATAGTGGAAGGACACAGGCCACGGCAGAGGCAATGACCTACTCATGGCTCACGCCAACCGGAATGGCTCACGACTCACACCACGGTGACCTCAGCAAAACCACGGTTCACACCACGATAGCCTCTAGAAAACCACAGTGACCAGAGGGGCACACACAATGGCTCATGGTTCACGACAAGAGTTCTAGCAATTGTAAATATCTATCAATATTGAAAAATAAATAGAAAATACAGATATAACATATATAAAAATAATATTTTGTAAATGTTCTATAAAATTTTATATAATAATAATCTTTAGCTATAGTTTTTCATTTGAGAGGTAAAAAAGAGGAAGATTTACTTTAAGTGTTTCTAAAATGCATATTCAAAAAAAAAAATTAATATAATGAACACATTTATTATTTTAATTAAAGTTATTTTTTATTTAACATTTTAAATATTTTTAACATATGATCTACCATAATCTTATATTTTTGGTTTGGTTTTTACCGTATTTGTGAGTGGTGCATATTTCAGGTTGTAAGGATTACTATGCTTGTGGCAGGCAAGTTTCAAGATTTTTTTGGTGGAAATAGATACTTGAGTCAGATTGTTGTGGGGAACAAATACTAGAGCAATAAAATTCGGCAACACTGCCTAATAGACACTTGGCTTAAAAAGCCTCCAATAATGTGTAAGATGGTTGGACTAATCTATTTCAAGAAGAACCAAAAATTTGGGAGATCTAAGAGTCGCATGGGAATCTGGAGGAGGTCAATCGGATGTTGCATAATATAGCTACTACATTATGTGACAGGTAGAGAGAATTGGGCAAAAAGAAAGAGACTGAGAACAATGTTGAGTTGACTAGAATAGTGTCTAGATACTACGCATGTCTATTTCTATCACACCCCATGTTTCTATTATTGAACATAGCTCTTGTAATCTATCAATGTGAAAGGATTCCCTTCTTGTGTCTCTATTACAGTAATGTTTCTCATGTATGAGAATCTACTAATGATTGTTGGCTTCGATTGTAATTTGTTGTTGAATCGTATGTCTTCTTATTGGTAGATGATTGAGTTAATTTTATTTATTTATGAAGGAATTACAAATTTCATTTATCAAGTATATGACCTCTTTAACAAGAATGTAGGATTAGCCTTTTATTTAGATGAGTTCCTCCCTGGAAAATTCAATTATGTAACTCCAAAGTTACATAATTGAGCTTCTACAATAGATTGCGACAGTTGTCTCAATTTTTTATCAAGATATTTTTAGTCGAAATCCCCTTGGGACATTACAGATTATTTTTCTTGTTTATGATCAAGATCTAGTATTGAGAAAGTTGTGAGCTTGGCATGCTCACTCTCTTTCAGCCAAACCTTGGATAGTATCCTTCAACAATCTTAGTGAACTAATCAGTGTGCCCCTAGTGTGGGATAATCTTCCCAATCTCCCCCTTCATTTTTGGGAGAACTCTTATTTTCATGTCATAAGAAACTCTATTGGTCATTTCTCAAAGGTAGAGGATACCACAACCACTTCTTTCTAACCTTGCATGCATTATAGTTGACATTTACATCTCCACGCCTCTTCTTTAGTATGTGGTTCCCATGGTTGGAGATAGAACATGGACTCAATTGATGGATTATGAGGGTCCCCCTTTTAATGTTATAAATGCTTCTCAACTAATAACCTTGCAACATAGTGTTCCCTCTTACGTTGTGTTGGCATTATTGCATGGTTGAAATAGACTATGGATGATCACCTAATTATTTGGATTCTATTTCTTCCTCTGATGGCTCTCTTCAATTTTTCTATCACTCTCGTCAAGATCATGCTCCTACTACAAATTTGGCCTCCTCAAACATGGGCCCTACTCCACCTCTTGTTGCTGGTGTGACCCAATCTGGCTATGTAGAACCTTCTTCTACTCCAATCTATAACTGACAATGTTAAATCTTGTTAGCATGTTACCCCTAATGTTAATAGTCTCTCAAAGTGGGTTTCGCCACTTTCTCCTCTTTGTGGTGGAGATTCTAGTGATTGTATTGCTTAGACAATGGTTTGACATCACAAAAAATATCATCCTTCACTCCTACATTTTCCTCCCCACACCATGGATTATCTATCTACCCACCCATGAAGGTGGGTTACTATTTATTCGTCTGGTGTATTGTTAATGGTCTATTCTTGACCTTTTTGTATCAGCCCTTTTATTTTGTCTTTGTAAAAGCTCGCCCCTTGTTATGTTTCCTCTTAATATCAGAAAAAAAATGAAAGACAAAACATAAATAATGTTACTAGATCCTAGCCCCTATTGCGAGAGGATGGTACATGCATTAATAGTTGAGGATAAAGGATATGTTCAATCATGCAAATTAATTTCTATAGAAATTTCAAGCTTTTGTATCCAAATCATAATAAAAATTATGTATTAGGAAATAATAACCTTACTATTAAAAAAAATAAAAAAGACATGAAAAAGACTTCACCAAAGAAGAGCAAAGTGGTCAATAACCTCAATCAAAAAACAAAAAAAATGTAGCATAGATACATAAACTAAAGGAGTGTGAAAAAAAAGTGAAGTTAGATAGAAGAATCCAAAGCAACTACAATTTGATCAAACACCATGAACATATTTGTTTTATCCCAACAGCTTTGTGTAGCATTTTACCAAGATTACACAATGAACAAACATATATGCTTAGCATTGCAATCTATGTTGTCATGAAGCTCACCTAGCATAACATAGCCTGATAGCCCTTGTCAGAATTTTACTTGTTCACAAGCCACCTAATAAAACACAACTTGCTAGCCTTGTGAGTCCATGTGGAAAAGACTCCTAGTATCAAAGGATCGTATGAGTCCTAAAGGCCATCATTTGTGTTTGTAGCATTAATCCTAGTAAGTACCTAAGGATCTTAAGACTCCTAGATGTCAAACCTTGTCTTTTTGACATGGCTCCTAGTGAAAATTTATAAAGCTTGGTAGTCCTCAATGTTATCTTTTACATTTTACATGAGCCATGTGTTACCAATATTATTCATCATGTTCTCTTTGAACCTTGCCCTTTCAACTTGATATTGTAGATTGATATGATCCAAAGTCTTGGGGGAAAAAATTGTTGAGCTTAGAGTTGTCTTGTATGTTCAATGTTTTGATGAAAGAACCATTAGCCTTTCCATAATTATTGAAAGTACAAGCATGTGTTCATACTCATGTTGAAGTCGAGGTTGAATGTAGTATCATAAATTGCTTCCCTTTACAATTTGACAATATGTTTGGGGCCTCTTTAGTGGTGGTGTCTTATTTATGCCTAGTTTTTCTCAATTTAGGGATTATCTTCATAAACTTTATGCATTACCCTATTCACGGTTGCTTGAATGGCTCAACATGCTACAACTAGGACATTGGGCACCATTGTCCATCCAAATTGGACCCGTATTTTTAAAGATGAATGGTATCTTCGTAAATCGTGGGAATTTTCCACCCAATGACAACATTCCTCAAAACTAAAATTAAAATGGTAAAGTTCCATATAAATACAAATCCCTCTCACATTACAAACTCAATGTCATCTTAATATTCATAAGCATATTTAATTAAGCAATTCAATTACAAATCGACATCCAAGGATTAAAGCATTCAAGCATAAAACTTTGCTACATCAATATTGATCAAATTCATTATGTGTTTCTATGGTGAAAGCATGCACGAACACATTCTACCTACATGATATCTTGTATGAGACTTCATGCCAAGGGTTTTGTACTAGTAAGATTTGTC
Organism: Cupressus sempervirens; assembly: GCA_028749045.1. NCBI lineage: Eukaryota > Viridiplantae > Streptophyta > Pinopsida > Cupressales > Cupressaceae > Cupressus > Cupressus sempervirens. The sequence continues at coordinate 412,741,828 of CM053784.1, forward strand.
ATTTTAGAACTTCTATTACTATTTAGCCTCTCTCTTCCCTCAAGCACGCTCTTCATTATTATCATTAGCTCTTGTGGAGGTGGCAACAATAACACAAAGTTTGACTTAGGCAAGCCCCCATGCAATACAACATTTTTTCATGTTTTCAAATGTAAATAATAAGATCTTAAAGCAAAAGTGATACACAATGTAAAGGAGACTATTATAAGTTGTAAGGAGTTTTGAATGGACAAAATATAACTAGACAAGTATGCCCAACACTCATGTCCAACTATTTTTTGGTAAGATTTTTCGACACAGAACTACAAGACCTAACAATATCTTGGTTGCTCTCTATTAGTCATAGAGACCATTAGACCAAGGTGCCTAGGAATTATAGGTGACACTTTCAGCTCCAATTTTCAAATCCAAGTTTGCCTTGATGATGTCTTCCCAAATCTAGTTTAATATGTTTTACTTATAATGTATTTTTATTGCTGAAAATAATCATGTTTTTGTAATTAACCTTGTGATATTATCACACATTAGACCATTGCAAATGAGGGGAAGGTAGTTTATTTTTCTTTTTAGGGTTTTCTTTAGTGTTCTCTTATAAATCTTCAGTATTTTGCTAGTAAAAATTTAGGAGTTCATTACAAGCCCAAATTTTTCATCAAAACTTAAAAATAAAAGCAACACAAAAGATTTATTTTGATATTATGAAAGTGTTCAGAAAAGCCAAGAGATGAAGATCAACATTACTCGAGACCAATTTTGACAACTATTGTTTAAGAAAAGATGTTCCTTTGCGTTTTGCTTTGTCAAAATTTCTTTTTTTGCAAGTTTGGGGTTAATCTGGAGTCGAGCTTATTATTTCATTTTTCTATATTTAGAATATTGTTTTTTTTTAATTTATATTTCTTAGAAGTTTCTATTTTGGGAAGGTAAGTTTTGAAACCAACCAAATGTAAAATTCTTGTTTTTTACTTTAAGTTTGTCTGGGATTTTGTGAAAAAAAACACATGAAATATGGTGAATTTTTTTATATTTCAAAATAAGGAAAATTGTTCATAATTGTGAAAGTTCTTGGGAAAATCTTGTTTCAGTATAAACTTATCATGGAAGAATCAAGATAAGCTATGGAAAAGAACATTGAAAGTGTATTGATAACTAAAATTTGGCCGAGTCTACGAAATTTTGGGATCTTCCAAAATCCAAAATCTCCATTAGAAGTCCTAAAGATCTGAAAATATCTCAAAGATCATAATAGTATTTATATAAATGTAACTTTAGTATAAGAAAACTAAATAATGAGACTTAAATATAATACTTTATATTAGAAAAATAGCCAAAAGAGGGAAATTCTTCAGAGTCCCTTCATACATGAAAGTTCAAAAAGAAAGCAAAAAGTTGAATCATCTTAAGGAAGCTTCTAAAAGAAAGCAAGATAGAGATGGACTTGAAAAGATCTAATAGAAATTAGAATAGAGGTCGACACATAAGGGAGATTCTAGAAGAAAGCCAAGAGATTACCATGAAAGAAAAATGAGAAACAGACATTTTTTCTTTAAAAAGCTTCTTTAAGAGAAATCAACCAAGTTCAAAAAATAGAAGAAATCATAAAAAGAAGAAAAAGAAAGCAACTCAATCTCTTCATGATATCATGTTTTCCTATAAATGCATGAGCTTGTCATTGTATTCATTCACAAACAAAAAATTCCAGCTCTGCAGTTAACAACATTTTTCATATTTCAGAGCAAAGTAGAGATTTGGGATAATTTTTGGATAGAATTCCATGAATATTAATTATCATTCCTTGAAATTTTTGTGTTTCTTGATGAATTTCTATTCACTTTTTTTCATTTCTTTCATGATTAGAAGTGATTTCAAATCATATCTTGGAATTTTCATGTTTTCTAGGGATTGTTATTTAAAATTCTAATTTTTCTCAAGATTATAAATTTCAGATTTTTTTGAAAATTTCCAAAGGTTTTTCTAATTTTATTGAAAGGTTCTAGTGATTTTATGCAAACTTAATAATTTTGCATTCCAAATTCAAGACTTCAATCTAAAAACATCAAAGTTGGGGCAAATTTTATTTAACTCTTAATAAAAGAAGTTAGAATTTTTTACTAATGCATCTTGCTTTTTCATACTTTGTTAAGAATTGGAGGTGAAATTTGGATCAAAAAGCAAAGTGAAATAAAAAAACACATACTGTGTGGTCATAAATTTCACATCCTCTCCTAACTTAGATTATTTAAATCTTTTCAAGAGAATGAGAAATATATAATGAAGAAATTTCTCAAACCTAGATGAATACCTTGCAGTCATAAATTTTGCATCCTCTTGTAACTTAGATTATATTAATATTTTCAAGAGAATGAGGAATATATAATGAAGAAATTTCTCAAACCTAGTTGACATTTGCCTCAAGAGGGAAGTCAAGAAGAAATACAAGAGGACAACAAGAGGAGATAGACTTTGAATGTTTAGATAAAAGAAATCAGAATTTTGTCTAGGTGTTTGAAAATTCTTATCTTAACAAAATGTCTACCTTGAAGAGATGATAAATTTGTCGAAGTCTTCAAACCATCATGAAGTCTCACATGAAAGTAAGTCTAATCCATGGCGATGTTTGAATCCAGGCAAGAAAATATGTTTAAGGCATGGTTAATTCCAAAAACACACATGAATGCCACTCAAGTTTGGAAGGCTTGGAAAATTGCTAAATGTTTGTTGTTCTTTGAACAGAATTGAAATCCTCCCTCTACAGCATGGAATAATTCCTAAATTGTTGTGAAGTCTACCTTAAATGGAGGAAGATAAATTTGTCTAATAGTGGATGAATTCCACAGACTCATGTAAAGGTTTCCCATAGCAAGAAGGAAATTCCTTGTTTCAAGCTGAAATCTGCTCAAACTAAGTAGATTTGAAATTGGCAAAGTGCCAAGAAAACTCTCAATCCACCATCAAATCCAATCAAATCAAGAAGGCATTTCAAATTTGGTTAAGTGCTTCAAACTCACAAGTAAGCATGAAGTCCTCTCAAGAAGTATAAAAGTCACATTTCCAAGTGAGATTTGTCAAGGACAGTTGGGAGAAAATCCATAAGTGCAAGAAAAGTCTTCTCATTTTTTGATAGACTTCAAGTTGCCTAAGTATGGGTACTTTCCTAAAAATCAAACCTAAAAGTACATTTCCAAGGACAAGACTTCATTTACAAAATTCATAAGGTCATTTACAAATTAAAGACAAAGATGAAGGAGATAATGCAACTTTGGATTTCCAAAGATCAAGATCAAAGGAAGGACTTCAAATATTATAAGAAAAAATGGTATTCGTGGATGAGAAAAACAAGCGCAACCAAGGACTTACATCACCCCCAAAGAATTCCAATATAGAAAGAAGGATGGATGATCAAGGGAAGATTTTCAAAGATTTCTTCCAAAACTTGAAATCCACATGAACAAGTCCAAAATCTTGTATCAAATAACATTCAAAAAGAAGAAAACTCCAAGTTCGAGAAGGCTTTAAAAGATTGTATGATTTGAGATTATTTTTTTCAAAATCTCGAATTCCCAAAATTGAAGAAAATTTGTTCAAAGTCGAAGAGGTAAGCATGTTGAGTTCTCAACCACCTATCTCCACCAATCAAATAACTTTGTGACAACGCATCAAACTTCAACAAACCTAATATTTTATTCCATCTAGAAAGGGACACTTTCTTATAGAAGAAAGCAATTGATGAGTTGTTTATTTTTCATTGGTTCTCCTTATATAAGCATTACAAACCCTAATAAGGGTATAGTTGTCTTAATCCTTACCATCAATTTCAAATTGATCTAGGCCCTTTATTTGTTTTTGAACTCCTATCTAAACCCCATTTTTCTCATTTGAAAGAAAGATTTCAAAGATAGTGTCATAAAACACTTAAGTGAATGGACAAAGGATTGGATGAGAGTTTTCATTAAGGAATCAATATGTTCATACTTTTGATAGTTGGATGATTTTCAGCCATTGTGCAAAGTTATGTTGGAAGTTTAAATTATTTATGGTTACACTTGAGCCAAGTGCACACCTACCCTGACAGGAGCCCCCAATATATGATTTATTTTTTGGATTTCATTCCCAGCTGGGTTCTAACGTTGCATTAATTCTGGTAGGTTATTTTGAATTGAGTTTTATGTGTGAGAAAGTTGTGTGGATAGAAAGAAGACAAAAAGGAGGGAATTTTATACATTTTCCATGACACAATTCAGATTCATACTATTAGTTTTTGCAGTAGCAACAGGGAATGTTTTTTTTGGGTATTTTTGTGCAGTAGCATTATTGGTGTTTAATCTGTTGAGTAGTGATTGCTCTATGTCTACTATGTGAGAGCTCTGAGTAGCTCCAGATTTATTGTATGTAGTTCTACAATGCTGTAAGTTTAATTTGTGAACAATAGTAGTAGTAGTTTTATTTTGTGGAGTTGTAGAAGAAGTTCTTAGATTATGCAAAAGTTATTTCCATAATTTGATAGAAGAAAACAAGCTAATTTAATAGCACATCTCCATCTCTATGGTCGTTTGAGTTTTTTGGTGTCTCATTTCCCCCTAATCTGTTGTGCATTTTGTTTATTGAGAAAACAAAGTAGCAACCTCTGTTATTGCTTTGCCATATTAGGGGATTTTTAGATTCTTGACAAGTTAGTCCAAACTTGAGATAAGAAACTTATCTTCCATTACCATTTTCATTATTCAAATGTTAGTGAATATCTATGGTGTGAAAATCCTCAAAATAAATAAGATTGTGTCATTCTTGTAGAATTGTGAAATTTGTCAAAGCAAGGATAAGGTTTATATTCCATTTTTTTGGCAACGTTATCTCTAAAAATTCATAGGTCTAGTTTAGAGTTAAAATAATTTTCCTCAACCCTTAATCATTTTCCTTTATTTAAGATCTCAGTAGAAGTAGAACCTAGAAGTTCAAAGGAAAGTTTATTTGAAGGACAAAATCTTCAAAAATTATGTAGGTCCCATTGGAGGTTTTCAACAAATCATCCTACCATGATAGTCTACCTTTAGAGAAAAATCACATGAATTTAAACCATGGAGTTGTGTACGTGATCACATAGTTTGTTTGTTTAGCACATACAGGATTTTGTTCAAGAGAGGATTGATTACCCCTAGTAGTTTATTATGAGTTGTTTTTCATAAAACACACACCAACATATTGCAAACACACATTCACAACCTCAATTTCTCTACAAGAAAGGAACATAATCCAAGTTGCAGCTCTTCTATTAGGATTTAGCTAAACCTATTAATGTTCGCATGATATGTCATGGAAATCAGGAGACCTAGTATCTCATTTTCCACACATATCAGATAACCCACAAGATCTCTATATAGAATTACTTTTATGATTTGACCATTACAATATAATTATTTTTTAGTACTAGTTCTTATGCATCCTCCATATACAAAGATCATTGCTCTTGAAAGTTTTGAAAATATTTTCTATAGGCCTACACTACATAATCTATCATCATTTTACCCATCATTGGTATTCATGGCAAGCACCCCGTCACTGATCTATTCATTGTAAGTTGGTGGTCTTTGGTAAAACTTTAAACAATTGTGCACTTGCACTATAGACCATAACTCTTATGATATCATCAGCTAAGTATGATCTGTTTTTATCTCATACAACTCTACAAATCCATGTCTTGGCATACATCCACAAATAACACATCTCACCAATTTTCGTAATGACAACACATCCTTTGCATTTCATGTTGTCTTATGATGATTTTGGTTATGATTGTCCTCCTATTCGATCTCTCTTGTGGAAAAACACTTATGCAAATCTAAACCCTATTTTTTTGTTTTTTTTTTTTGTCATTAGGGGTATTTAGTTCAAATAAAACTAAACTAATGATGCAAATATGTATTGTAGGGACAATGGACATCTCCCCCTTGTAATATCTAAGTCATCTTTTGCATAGTCATACAAACCTTAAGCTCAAACTACATATTGCAAAGTATCCAACAATGTGTCATGAACCTCCCATTATTTTACAATGAGATAACCAACCTACAACAATTATAAAAAATTGTTTCACAAACTCCTCAAACCATTTTTATGAATCTTGTTATCTACATCATCGTGACTTCCAAGGGAACATATAATTGATATGCTTCTTTCATGGGTTCAAATATCTAGTTATGAAATCTGGACAATTTGCCTCAACTTCAACAAAAACATTGAGCTTACATCGAACTTCAACAACTTGACTTCCAAAATTGGACTCCCTTTAAAAAGATGTATGTGGACTTTCAAAAATATTAATGCTTATCGAGACCTTGAAGAGCACATGAATACACTAGGGGGGGTGAATAAGTATATTAACAAATTTGTAAATTTAAAACTTTTATCCAAACAATTAACTTCAAATGTTGAAATGAACAATTAAGCACATGAACACAATAACACAGATTTTACTAGGAAAGCCAATGCGGGAGAAAATCACGACAAATAAATATTTTTATATAAATTGTTCTTTTACAATGATTTGTATGCTAAGACCTACTAGAGGCTCCAACTCGTATGTTTATGAGCATAGACTCACTATAAGCTCCAACTCCCACACTTCGCAAGCACCGACCTACTGAAAGCACCAACTCTCACTTCTCTCTTCGCGAGCACCAACTCGTTGCACACAAACTTCTTTTCCACCTTGGTAATATTGATTTTGCTCAACTAATGATGGAGATCTTTGTTTCACAATCTCTCTTTTTATCATAGTATGGATTTTTTTATATGAAGCATTTGCACTTTTATTTCTTCTTGAACTTATATATATATATATTTCTCACTTATACTTTGAATTGTATTGGTCAAGGAGGTCGTTTTACCTTGTCACATGTAACGAACAAATGATGTCATTCCATGTCACTGTGTATATGGCATATGCTCAATACTTTAACCGACTCATATTTAATTGTTGACCATGTCATGATTCATTATCGCTTCAAACTATGTGTTTTATTTATTTGCCTTCCATCGTCGTCTATCTTCCTTAGCAGGTTAAATATAGATGGATTAATATTTGGTGGGGACATGCTAATCTCCAAACAAAATGCACTAAAACAAAATAAAGCTAGACTTTTTTTTTCCAGATTCATGAAAACATAGTGATTTTTTTTTCAATTTTTTTGTTGTTTTCTATTACAAACTATGCAGATCATGAAGATCAAATGCTGATTTTTTTGCAAAAATCCATGATGTTTTCGATTTTTTGAAAATTGGTCAACTATATAGTTTGTAGGGAGGATAGCGGCATCCATATTTTTTGTGTGTATTGTTTTTCAACCAAATACTTTTATCTGTATTGCTTATTGTCATCCTTTGAAAGCTTTTGTACATGATAACACATGCATCTAATTTACAATGATGTGGACTTCAATATCGATCATTACACTAATCTTATAAAGACCAACCCAGGCTACTCCTAATGTCGCTTGTTCTATATTTATGAATTTCTTACAACTGTGCATTGAAACCTGCAATACTATTGTTTCTCAAAGTCTTTGATCCTTACCATAACTAAAATTATAAGACAGATGACTACGATGACTTTTATCTAAATTGTTTCTTCGTTGGCACTCGTCAATATATGCATTTGCTAGGTAAGGCTTGTTAAAGATGTATCATCAAATCATTCACGAGTTTCGGTCCCATCTTATCTTCTGTACACTAGCTTTTCATGTTTTGTCACCATGACTCAATCTGTTGTATGAATGTTCACTGTAGCTTTATATTTAATCTTTCTTGTGTTATTCCGATATAAAACACATTGTTATATACCAATCATTGATTGGCATCCATGGTAACATGCTTTTTCTTCTTAACGGAATCAGTGTTCTCTCAATCAAATTTAACTATTATAATTGTTGTTCAGTCTTTTCCATAATTTGATTGTTACATTCTTATTGCTTCTTTGAAGACTTTTATGATGATTGCTTCTTAATATGAGAGATTTGAATATAAAACTTTGACATCAATGACAAGCATTCCATCAATCTCCCCCTTTGTCATTGATGGCAATACTTCCTTGTTCCTTTTGGCTCTCCTTTTTTATCTCCCCCCCTACCATTTGACATCAATGGCAAAGGGATAGCCAAACAATTTTCCATCTGCAAATTAGTCATTAAATGCTCCCCTTGAGAAAATTGCCATGTACTCCCCCCGAGAAGGATTCTTCAATATTCATGTATGCTTTAGCGTTGTCATGAAGGCATCTGCTTCTTTGAAAATCTCTATTACTAACTTTGACATCAGTGCAATCATCTTCCCAACTATCTCCATAACATCAACTTGTCTCAAACCAATTTACTCTTTTATTGGAAGGGACTTAATGAATTCTCTCATATGTATCTCCCCCTGAACTCATGCATCTCCTCTCACACTAGGTCTTATAAGAATTGCAAGTTGCAATTGTAATGGTTTCTTCTTCTCCTTTGGTTATCTTCTTCCAAACTTTTATAGTTCTTACCTTATGATTATCTTGCCTTGAAGTCCATAATGATTCATTTTCTTCTTTGTCTTTGTTACGTTTCTTCATCCATACAAACATAGGTTCTTTTTGTTTGTAATTTCTCTTGCATTATTTATGTGATTCTATGAATCCATACCTATAATGTGCTAAGTGCCCATAATGATTTAAATTTCTTCATGCATTTGGTTTTATGCATTCGCTAGCTCTATGGCCAAAATAGTTGCATGAGTAACAATATCCATAGAAGCTAGGTTTATATCCTTGCTTTCTATACTCTTTTTTAAGTTCAATTCCTTTTAATTTATGTGGATGAATCTGCCATACTACTTCCTTTAAGTTTCGTGGATGAATCTGTTATACTACTTCCTTCTTTGATGAAGCCTTTGAATGTATTTTTATGATGTTTTGTACCTATTTCATAACCTACTCCTATCTTGCTGGAAGATGGCCTTTGGTTGTTAATGATATTTGTTAGGATTTCATAACTCTTTTCAAATTTGATCTCTTTTCAAATTTGATAATGGTAATCAATTTGGGAGTAGTTTTCTCCAAATCACATTTCAGCATGGTGACTACTTCCTCTAATCTCGCACAATCTACTTATTTGTATTTAACTTCCTCGCCATCTCATTCTGAACTTGTTTGGCTTCTTCTAATGCACTTTCAAATTTTCAATTACTTTGTTTGATTCTTTTGGGCTTCCCACAATTTTTGGATTTGAGATCTCTATTTTGCATTCCTTTTCTTAAGCTTACCATTTTTTGTGTAAGCATAATGAAGTTCTTTCATGATATCAACATCGTCTTCCTTGTTGTAGGCATCTTCTTCATCCAAGACTCTTTTTGTACTTGATTCATCATCTGCTTCTTCTATCATCTATTTGCCATCATTTACAAGATCATTTTGATTCGTCACATCATTACTTTCCATAGCCAAGTGTTACCTCATTACATATATTAGCCTCCATATTGCTACATGTATTTGCATCTACAATACCAATGCAATCATCACTATCTAAAGAGTTCCCTTTTTTCAAAGAATTCATTGTCAATCACTTCAACTCTAGAAGTCGGTGCATTAAATTAAATTTTCTTTTTCACATTTCCTTTTTTCTTATTTCCTTTCCTTTTTCTCATGTGTGCTCACAAGATCTACCTTCAAGCGATTAGGCTTTATAGAAGGAACAGGCTCTGACACTTGCAATACTATTGTTTCTCAAAGTCTTTGATCCTCACCATAACTAAAATTATAATATAGATGACTACGGTGACTATCTAAATTGTTTCTTCACTGCCACTAGTCAATGTATGTATTTTCTCTTTAAGGCTTGTTTAAGATGTATCAAATCATTCAAGACTTCCAATTCTATCTTCTATATACTGACTTTTCATGTTTTGTCACCATGACTCAATTTGTTGTATGAATGGTCACTGTAGCTTTATATTTAATCTTTCTTGTATTATGTTGATATACAACACATATTTATATACCAATCATTGATTGGTATCCATGTATTAGTGAACAAATTTGGCCTTCAAATACAAAACTTTGTCATTGACTCCAAATGCCACAACAAAGTCCTAAGTGCACTAACAGTTGGATAGATTGTCATGAGATTGATAATCTTCCTCTGAATTATCTGAGTACAGCTCACCGTGTAAGATTTCCAAAGAATCCACTACACTACAAATAGAGATGCTTTTAACTGGAAAGCAAGAAAAAGCTAAACAACTGAAAACAAATTACTAAGAAATGCTACAAAGGCCATTCATCTGACTTTCACATTACAAAGAATTAAGGAGAGAAGCATATTCATCCCTTCTAGGAATATGGATACTCTAGGCTCAAAGACCAAGTAGTAAACAAATTCACTAATAGATAAGACAAGATTAAATTCATAGAACACTGCATTAATTCAAAGATCAATAACAAAGGAAGGACAGATAATCCAGATTCAAAGATCTAGCATATAAATGTCTTCTCCCAGACCACACAAAAAGAGATCAAATATTTTCTTGCCCTTGCAATAATCAATCAAAACTAGAAATATAATCTCCTCCCCTTGTAGTACAAATGGAAATAGAAACAAAAAAACTCTTCCCCCCTATAGCACAAAGTTTGCAAAAAGAGAAGCATGGAACCCTCCTTTTGGCTTTTTGAGCCTTACTTATTTCCCCTTTTGATCAGTTTCTTTTTAGTTTATGTAACTGACTCTTGGAATTTATTTGCCTTCTCATCTTCTTGGACTCAAGGTTTTACAAACGTGAAAATTATGAAAGACCAAATACTTATCTTCCATATGAAAGAGTGTGCACATGGACTCTAAGATAAGTAACAAATTAATACATTAGTCCAAAATAAAGTAATGTTGATGCTAGGCAGATTAAAAATAATTATGACAACAAAAATAGGTCCAGGAAGGGGGACATAACTTTTTATCCCATCGTTGGATTTTGTCGATTTTCGGATATGTTGGTGCAATCCTAATTGTCTTCCTTTTCACTAGAGCGATATGCAAAATTATGCCCAAGTCAAAAGTTGCAAGCCACTGTGTAAGGGTCTATATGACTCATAAAATTAGAATTATAAAGATACCAACACTGGCCTTATTTTCCCATTTTTATTTGTATCCATTTGGTGGATTTATGATTTATTACAGCCATCTTCACATCCTTGAGTTTTTCACTTAGTTACCAGATTCGCGTATCAGACCCTGAATCCGGATTCGGGTCCGAATTCGCACGTGGATCTGCAAGGATCTGGGCAGGGTCTGTGATCCTGCTTGTGGATCTGTAAGGATCCCCGGTTTAGGGATCCTAACGAATCCACATGCAGGATCGAGGATCTTGCCCTGATCCACACAAATCCGCATCAAAGCAGGCATGAAAAAGGTTAAAAGTGGGCTCAATCAAATTTTTTAATGTTTTTTCTTGTCCAAACCCTAAAACCGACCCTCTAAGTCATTATGCAAGTTCATTTACACTTACATTTTCTCTCTCATAGTTGCTAGTTTGAAGTAAAGTGCTTAGATTTGAAGGAGATCGGTTGTGGAGCTCCAAGTACCTTGCAAGAAGTGTTTAAAGTATGCATTTCAACCATATTCTTAAGTTCTTCAATAGATTATTGATTTATTTAAATTTCTAGTTTTCCAAATTTTCAAGTTTTTGTGTAAGTGTGAAGTATGGTTTTCTTTCATGTTTTTTTTCTAGAGTGCAAGAATAGAACAATGAGTAGTCAAGGCTCAATGGGTGGGGCTGGATCACCAAGCTTCAAAATTGATAAGGGGTCTCTTTTACAGAGACACACAACAAGAGTCACACAATGTCCTGGGGGTGGGGCATACATATGAAAATGTAACTATTGCAATGTAGAACATAGCAGCTCCTATTCTAGAATGAAACTACATTTTTTGGGCCCTACAGGTGAAAGAATTAACATTTGTCAGGGTAGTGATAAGAAGGGATTACCAACTGCACAAATAGAAGCGTTAGCAAAACAACAAGAAGATGTTGATAGAGTAGTTGCAAAAGCAAAATGTGGTGCTTCCAAAAGAACAAATATACCAGCACCACCATCCGATCAAACAAGCACAAGAACACATTTTTTTTGCATATGCCAACTACAAATGATGAAAATGTAGAGTCATCTCCGCTCACCCGCAAGAGAGGGCCACTAGATAGGGCGTTCCAAAATGAAATGAGAGACATTGTTGATCACAAAATTGGACGTTGTTTAATTGCAAAATTGTGTTTTATTTAATTTTGTAAGATACCTTATTTTAGAGAGATGGTGCAAGCAATAAATGAAGCACCCCGTGGTTATTGACCAACTAGTTATGAGACGTTGTGCACTACCATATTACATAATGAGAGAAAATCTGTAGAGGCTAAACTTCAACTAATAAGAGATTCTTGAGTTCAATCGAGTGTGTCTATTATTTAGGATGGGTGGAAAGATTGTGAAAACTGTCCATTGATCAATATTATTGTTGTATGCCCTATGGGGGGCAGCATTCTTTAAGGCAGTTGATTGTGAAGGGCAAGTAAAAGATTCAGAATTTATTTCACACATTCTCATTGATGTCATAGAGTCAGTGGGTCCTAATAATGTTGTCCAGGTGGTTACGGACAATGCAAAAGTTTGCAGGGCTACAGGGATAATTGTAGAGTCTAGATATGATCATATTGTTTGGACACCATTTACCGTCCACTCTCTCAATTTGGTGATGAAAGCAATTGGCACCGAAATAGATTGGGTGAAAATGATATATGAGGAAGCTAAAGAGATTCAAATGTTTGTGACAAATCGCCAGATGTCACAAGCAATTTTTAGGAATTTCTTGGACTTAGAATTATTGAAGGTAAATTTGTGTATTTAATATTCAATTATATATTATTAGATTCCATAATTATTATTTTTGTTGTTTACATTAACATGTTTTAATTTTTAAATGTATTACTAACTTGAGTTTAACATGTTCTAAGGTTGCTGAAATCTGCTTTGCCTCTCACACAATCGTCTTGAGATGACTTGTGAAGGTACAAGAAGCATTGAAACATATGGTCATTAGCCCCCAATGGGGTGTTTGGAAGAATTCCAATACAACAAGGGCCTCAAATATGAGAAGAATGATACTAGATGAGGATTGGTGGGGTCATGTGACTTATGTGTTGGAAGCCACCGATCCAATAATAGCAATGCTTCACTTTGAAGACAGTGATGAGCCATGTCTTGGGGATAATTATGATTCCATGGACACTATGTTGGAAAAAATTAAAATGGTAAGTTCTACACTCTTTTACAACAATTGTTTATTTGAGAGATATCTAGATTCTAAAGTTTAAATTGACATAATCACTAATTATATTTATTATTCATATCTCATATCCTAGGTAATACAGAGGAGGGAGAATGATCCTGAGGACACCCTTTACAACAAGGTGGAAACAATTGTTCATCATCAATGGAACAAGATGACCACACATTTGCACCTCCTTGCATATGCTCTATCTCCAAGTACTGTAGTGCTTATCAAATGCTTGTGCTTAGGTTATCCAAAAATTTGTGCTATTGATATTTGATAGTGTTCAATTGTCTTTTGTTATCCCCAAGTACTATAGTGCATATGTACTTCGACTTCCAAGTACACTGCCACCATTTAGAGATGCAGAGCTTGCAAATGGGTATAAGAGGGCACTAGGTAAAATATTCCAAGTTCCAGAGACTACGAAAATTGTGAGGAGTAAATTTGATGCCTTCATCTCAGGTGAGAATTTGCACCCTATTGCTATAGCCAACCAAAGCAAGATGGATGCCATCAAATGATGGTGCCTTCATGGGCAAGCATTCATGTACCTCCAAACTCTTGCCATAAAGGTCCTATCCCAAGTAAGTTGGTAAAATTTAGCACCTAAAGTTGATTTCTTAAGCTTAAGGTTAACAATATCAATTCATTGAATTTATCTTGATTATTGTATTGATAATTTTTTATTTCTCTTTAGGTTGTCAACTCTTCTGGAGCTGAGCGGAATTGGAGTACTTACTCATTTATCAACTCAATCAAACGCAATCAGTTGGCTCTAAAAAAGGTAGAAGACCTTGTGTTCATTCACAACAATTTGTGCTTGTTGTCATAGAAGGATCCAATGTACAAGAAGGGGCCTGAAAAGCTTTGGGATGTAGCACTCGAGAATCCTAATTTAGATATGACCATCCAAGATCTTGTTAGATCCACTTTGATTGATGTGGATGATGAGGATGATTATGAGTTCACAATCCCCTCTACTACTAGTGGTTTGGGTTCCTCTACTGATACACATGCAGCACTTGCAGCTCATCAGTACCCCTCTAATGCAGATTTTCTTGAAAATCCATTTGATGATTAAATCAAAAAGTTTAGTCTTGACTCTTTTATGAGTAAATCATGTTACAGACTTTTAAGTTTAATGATCTATATTTTGAATATTACAAACTTTCACTTTCAGTAATTCAATGTGAATGTGTTGATTTTTTGTATAATCGTGAAAATAGATTAATTATCAAGTATACTCGATTCATAGGTACATACTTGAATAATAGATTCATATTATGAAATGATTTAGTTTTAGAATTATGTATATTTCTCTTCTTCTTTTTGTGTGTGTGTGTCTATATATATATATATATATATATATATATATATATATATATATATATATATATATATATATATATATATATATATATATATATATATATATATCCACGAGTCATAATTGGAGAAAAAAGAATCTCGAATCCACGGATTTGATTCACATGCCCGAATCGGATTCGTGTCACAAATCGACAACTAAGGTTTTTCAACATTATCTACTATTGCATCTTCAAGAAGCACTCCCCCTTCTACTTCTCTGAATCTCAGCTTCTATATCTCTTACCTCTTTCCCCATTTTTCTTTTGAACCTGCACTGTTGAACCCAGTTTAAAAATCTGAACCTGTCGAACCTTTGAACCAAGATGAACTTGTTGAACATTTTGACATCCTTGAACCTTTTTTAACCTTTTTGAACAAGTTCACACCTATGTGAACCCAACAGTACTTGCTTGAAGCAGGTTGAGCTAACTTGAACTGTATCGTACCATTATGAACCTGCCTAAACCTTCTAAACTAATTTGAAACTATTGAACCAGTTTGTACCAATTGAACCTAACTGCACCAATTGTACCGATTTGGGCTAATGAACTTAGCCTTTGAACTTGAACTTTAAATTTGAACCTTTGAACCAGCTTGAACCATATTGAACCTACGAACTGGGATGAACCTGATTGAACATTTTGAACCTGTTTGTAGCAGTCGAACTAGTTTGACCTGGTTCAAAATGGTTTGAAGCCTGTTCTTGAACCAAACCGGGTATGATGTGAACTTCTGGACCATATGAATCCAATTCAATGAGGTTCGGGAATCAAGTGAAATCCAAATGTTTAAAATTTTAAGTGTGGGTTTATGTACACCAACATTGGCTCTATAGGGGGGTTGTTTTTCGTGCGAAAAGAAGAGAACCTTCAGAATCTTTGGTTAAAAAGATGAGTGCCTGACACCATTGGTCAATAGAGTCTAAAACAATAGAAGTGCAATGAGCCGCTTGCGGACAGGGTGGAAGGCAACTACAAGCCAAAACTAACAACACCATTACTAGACACACGACAAAAAGAAGCAAACTGAAACAAGCTACTCCTAAGGCACAACAGATATTTTATTTACAAAGTATAGGGCAAGCAGCCCATACCCTCAAGGAGGTGACCGACTACTTCATGCAAAGCCATTGACTGGGTTTGAGAAATACCTCCCAATGCAGAAAAGTGGATGAAAAGCAAGATATATCATTCCCAGCAACATCTGCAGCAATCATAAGAAAAGACTCAATAACAACACATTGTGTAAGTTTCTTTTAAAATATACCAGGCTCAAAGTGTCATTCTGCATCATAAATTTCTGGCTGCAACATTCTTCCATCATTTGGAATGAGCTGGTCCATATTGCCAACACCAAGATCCTCCATTTCAGAAAAATCAGGTATGCCTTTGACAAGAGAACAATTGGGTAGAGACATGTCTAGAGTGTCTTCTTCAAAACCTGAAGATTGGCTCACTGAAATTTTGTCTTTAATGAATACACTTCCAAGTTCTTCTTCAAAGCTAAATATCTCCAACACCAGATAATTACTAAACATTTCATCCTCATATTCCACTTGGACTACTTCCATTTCATCTTGTGTATATGATGGCATAAAAATGAATAAACTTTCTTCATATTTCCTTTGAATGTCTTCATGATCCTCCAATGCTTCTGGTAGCAACCATTCTTCTTGATGTGGTGTGTAATCAAATGGGAAAGCCTCATATTCTATCTGCTTGTCAGGGTGAGGAATATCTTTTATCTTCTCTCAATCGATCCCTACTTGCTTGTGTTGATCCATCAAGTTTCTTGGATTAACATCAATGGCTAGAATGACATTAGCTGCTTCAAATATAAAAGAATCAAATTCTGGAAAAGGGGCAGCCATTGACAGATTTTCATTAATTTTATTATCAGCAAGTTCCTTCTCAATAGGAGGAACAACAAAGCAAGTCACCAAATCAGTTGGCTGAGAGATGCGCTCATCATCATATTCAACATGCAAACAATAAGCTCCTACAATGTTGGAAAATCTAACTTCAACCGCAGGTGTCTAAAAGTCTCTTTCATTGAAAACCGTTAAATTTTGATGATGAAAAAGAAAGGGGGGTGAAGGTTTTTCCTCTTTCTTTTCAACCTTATTTTGTAGAGGCCTCTTTTTCGGATAAAGATTATGATAATTTTCAGATTGTGCTGCCTTCACATAGCTTGAATTCTTATATTTCATTCCACTAATCAGCATAGCATCATCTATCTTTGCAGCTTCTTTTTGAGCATCTTCCAAACTATGCATTTTCTAGAGCTTTAACTGGACTTGAATTTTAGTTTCTAAAGAAGCAATAACGATGCATATCTGGTTATTTTCAGTTGGTGGACAGACTGGAGGAATTTTCCCAACACATCTATTGAATCTATATACAAAATCCCTCATACTTTCACTCTTCCTCATTTGAATTTGAAAGAAATCTATTAATAACTTGCCAACATCAACTGCAGGCTTAAATATCTGAAGAAACCTTACCTCAAGATCATTCCAACAAGTGATACAACCATCCTGCAAATTCTGAAACCATTCAGCAGCACTCTCAATGAGACTACTGGAAAATAATCTGATAAAGACATTCTCTTCTTGCACGCTGAGAATCCCATAGGCAACTGTAACTGCTTTGATGTGGTCATCTGGATTTTGTATTTTGCCTCTATCAAATTTGGGGATGATTTCTCTTGACCCCTTGGGTAAATATGAATATTGAGACAAAGCAAAGGGCCCAATACAGGCTCCCCATGGTTGTGCTGCAACCAAAGCCATTATATACAATGAAACCCTCTATTCTAAGATTATGCAATATAAATTATAGAGTCCCTGATTTTGCATGAATAAAGAAAAGCTTAGGATAGCATTGATCTGACTTTCACCTTACAAAGAATTAAGGAGGAGAGAAGCATATCCATCCCTTCTAGGAATATGAATACTCTAGGCTCAAAGACCAAGTAGTAAACAAATTCACTAATAGATAAGACAAGATTAAATTCATAGAACGTTGCATTAATTCAAAGATCAATAACAAACAAAAGATAGATAATCCAGATTCAAAGTTCTGGCATAGAAATGTCTTCTTCTGAAACACGCAAAAAGAGATCAAAACCTTTTCTTGCCCCCTGCACTTACAATCAAAACTAGAAATATAATCTCTTCCCCTTGTAGTACAAATGGAAACCTAAACATAAAAATATTCCCACTGTAGCATGAAGTCTGTAGAAAGAGAAACATGTAACCCTCCTTTTGGCTTTCTGAGCCTTACTTATTTCCCCTTTCAATCAGTTTCTTTTCAGTTTACAACTGACTCTTGGAATTCATTTGCCTTCTCATCTTCTTGGACTTTTTTACAAGCATGAAAATCATGAAAGACCAAATACCTATCTTCCACATGGAGTGTACGCATGGACTCTTAGACAAGTGACACATTAATACATTAGTGTAGGGCGGATTAAAAATAATTCTAACAGCAAAAGTAGGTTCGGGTACAGGGGACACAAATTTTATCCTGTCATTGGATCTTGCTGATTTTCGGATATGTTGGCGCAATCTTAATTGTCTTCCTTTTCACTGGAGCGATTTGCAAAATTATGCTCGAGTCAAAAGTTACAGGCCACTACGTAAGGGTCTATATGACTGTCATAAAATCAGAATTATAAAGTTGCCAGTACTAGCCTTATATTTCCCATCTTTGTTTGTATCCATTTGGTGGATACAGCCACCTTCACATCCTTCTTCATCATTATCTGCTATTGCATCTTCAACAGGCGCTCCCCCTTCTACTTCTCTGAGTCTCAGATTCTCAGCTTCTATTTCTCTTACCTCTTTCACCATTCTGTTTTTGAACCTGCACTGTTGAACCCAGTTTAACAGTTTGAACCTGTCAAACCTTTGAACCAAGATGAACTTGTTGAACCTTTTGACATACTTGAACCTGCATTTCTGAACATGTTCACACCTGTGTGAACCAGACTACCTGCTTGAAGCAAGTTGAGCTAACTTGAACTGTATCGTAACATAATGAACCTGCCTAAACCTTCTGAATTGATTTGAACCTGTTCAAACCTGTTGAACCAGTTTGTACCAGTTGAACCTAACTGCACCAATTGTACCAATTTAGGCCACTGAACTTAGCCATCGAACTTGAACTCTGAATCTTTGAACCTCTTGAACCCATTTAACCGTTGAACTAGCTTGTACCATATTAAACCTGCAAACTGGGATGAACATGTTTGAACCTTTTGAACCTGTTTGTACCAGTCGAACCAGTTTGAACTGGTTCAAAATGTTTTGAAGCTTGTTCTTGAACCAAACTGGGTATGATGTGAATTAACTGGACCATATGAACCCAATTCAATGAAGTTCGGGAATCAAGGGAAATTCAAATTTTTAAAATTTTAAGTGCAGGTTTATATGTGGACCAACTCCATGGTAACACGCTTTTTCTTCTTAATGGAATCAGTATTCTCTCAATCAAATTCAACTTTTAATTTAACTATTATAATTGTTGTTCAGTCTTTTCCATAATTTGATTGTTACATTCTTATTGCTTCTTTTAAGACTTTTAGGATGATTGCTTCTTAATATGAAAGATTCGACTACGAAACTTTGACATCAATGACAATCATTCCATCAAACCTTCGGAATTGAAAGATTTCCTTGACCAAATGTAAAGATCCCTTGAAGGCCCATCACGTGAATAATGCAGGAACAATTAAACATACTTAAAGACTTCATAAATTGAACACAAGAAGACTTAAATTAATCAACAGTTAGCATTGCATTGCATGGCAGGTTGGCATTAAATTGCATAGCTAAAGTTGTCATGTCTATATATTCTGGAATCTTAAACTTATGCATAGACATGCATGGAAACACATGAGAAGTAATGCATAGTGTCATGTGGAAGTACATGATGACACTAAAACAAAGCAGCTGGCTAAAACAGACAAAAGCCAGGAAAAGACTGGGAGCCAACTTAGGGCCAACAGGCAGACACAAGCTAGAGACAGCAGAAAACACAAATAAAGCAGAATTAAACAAATTTCTTCAGAAGCTCCACCACTTCCAGCTCCAGTTGATCCATAGAGATCGCTGCACTTTTAATATCTTCAATATCCTTGTTCACGTGAAGTGCCTTCTTCCTTGTACTTGCTCGAATTCTCTTACCAAGACCAGCTGAAGCATCTTTGGGGCTCATACCCTTATCATCCATCACCTGAACAATTGCTTTCTCCTGGTTAACTTGATCCAGCTTCTCAATCAAGATCTTCAAATGCTACACGAAATCCTTGAGAATTTTATAGCTCTTCTCCCCAATTTTCTTAAAGGTGTCTCCAGACTGGTCACCCTAGCTTCCAGACCATTAAACTTGGTGTCAACAGCCCCAAACTTAGACTCATGCCTCAGTAATTGCATCAGCATCAGTCACTACCTTAGTGAGGTTCTTAAGACTATTAGGGAAAGAACTGTTCTTACCAACTTCCAAGGACAAAGCATTGTGGGACAAAGCATAAAAGTACTAATTATCATGGCATGTACAATGTTTTGGGCAGTTTGCAATGCACTCAAAATCGAATCTCGTCTACTTAAGAGGCAAGAGTGAAATGCACAAAAACAAATAAGTATATTTTCTTACCCAAACAAATAGAACAAGAGACAAAACCCACAAATTTTATGAATCTAATAAAAAATAAATGTGAAAGCCTTCATTTAATTATACAGTTTGGGTAATAAGAAAGTTTTTCTCTTTCAACAATGGGATGTCACCCCTTTCATCCCATGGCACTTTTGAATAACAGATGGATTATCCTATCTTTAAGAGTAGTTACATTGATCTGCAATTTTCAATGACAGATGTATTATATCTCACATAATGTTTTATTTAGTTGTACTAGTCAATAATAGAACACATTGATCTGTAATTTTCCATGACAGATGTATTATATCTCACATAATGTTTTATTTAGTTGTACTA
Organism: Cupressus sempervirens; assembly: GCA_028749045.1. Classification (NCBI taxonomy): domain Eukaryota; kingdom Viridiplantae; phylum Streptophyta; class Pinopsida; order Cupressales; family Cupressaceae; genus Cupressus; species Cupressus sempervirens. The sequence goes on from CM053784.1 coordinate 412,762,520, forward strand.
GTCAATAATAGAACACATTGTATTCAGATGTGTGGGGAAGTTGTTAGTTCTTGCTTGCAAGTATAGCAACTCTACAAGTTTAACTCGTGAATAATAATGCATTCGAACCAGTTAAAGTGATATATTGTCAATCTGTTGTTTGGTATAGTATTTACTAAAACTAAGAGAGAAGATAACTTGTGTGCATTTTTTAACACATAATTATATAATAACGTTTTTTTCCCATGATCATTGGCCAAGAGACTTTGATATCTTATTACAGCCTTCACATAAATCAACGATAATTTGACAGAATCACTTTCTGAGGTTGCAACTTGGTCCAACAGCCCTGACTTTTGAACATGTGAAATCCGATCCAATTTCTATTTGTTAATCTGATTTCAAATCTCTTTTATAGGACAGCGGGTGGGGGATATTTTCCACAGAGACATGCTCCCCTCACATCCCTAGTAGAGGAACATTTCTAAGATTTGGGGACTTGGAGGAAACTTGCCCACCACAACACCACTTCTGCCAACTCCATCAGGTGGCTTGCTATACAGCACATACTATTACATACTGATTGCAACCTAACTCTGTGAAAACCTCTTTGCCTTCATTGGGCACTCACATATATGTTAATTTGCTAATTTTGCCTTGAAAGTTTCAATTCACCTCAATAGGTATATCAGCTTCACACCCCAGTCGCTTTGTCCCCATAGTCCCCTTGAAATCCTCCAATTTAGGCCCTTGATCTCCCTGTCTCTAAAGCCCATCCCCACATCCCTCACCATGAAACTTTGTAAATAGCATGCAATGTATATAGCTCAAATGTACAACAAAAAGTGTGTGGACAGTATGCCAGGAGATAAACCTGAACTGATAAATGTATGTCAAACATATTCAATATTTTAATATGTTACCCCAAGTTTCCAGTAAAGGGATAGCAAGGCACAGTAGGGTGCATTTTGGGTATACAGACGAGGGAGCCATTTTGGGGGGACATCTAGGGGAGAGCTATTAAGAAGGGGAATAATTTTAAAAAAATAGAAATTCCAAAGAATCGTCTGATAGCATTGATAAGACAATTGCTGCAGAACCTCAACACAAGACATTAGAGTTCAACTGAGATTTTCCACGACTATGATAATTGATGTGGTACAAGCTATTGGGTTTCATTTCTGTTTCAGTAGAATATAGATTTTTCAATTACTAGTTTTTTGTTAGTAAATAAAACTGCTCAGAAAAGCTGGAGAGGATATGATTTTCTTTATTTTGCAAAAATGCATCATATATTTCATGAAGAAAATTTGGAATGTATTCCTAAGTTAAAGAGTAGAAGTACGAGTGCAAATCCTCCATATAAAAAGCATGGAAAGAAGAAACCTCCTAAATGGGCTATAAATCAAAAATTTAATTTACTTAACTGAGCCGTAATAGTTTAACCCTAAGCTACCATATTCGCTCATGCCCACTAGAATTCGATAGTCGATTTGTGTCAAGGTAAGGTTCGAATCGAAATCGTTTCAAATTAATTTTTTTCCTGAGGAATTCGCTGCATATTCACCAAGATGGACCCTGGTCGAATTTGCAACGATTTTTGCCAGGCATTCGCTAGCAATGACGTGCCCAAAATGAATGCTGTGCGAAAGACCTGTAAATGTGGACCACTTTAAATAAAAAATTTATTCTTTTCATTACTATTTTTTTCATCGTTTTTGCTTTTAGGTTACGTGTGCGATAACCATTCTTCCGAGTTTGTTAGGCGTACGCGACAAATTTAAAACACCATTTAATATAAATTTCCGTTTCTACTGACCGCAGATTCGTTCTCTCATGATTATGTTGCTGCTAACACGAACCTTTGATGAAGCGATGGCCAATGAACATTTTTCTTCCACTGAAGTAAAACTTACAAATCATTCTTCATGCGGTCCACATGATCCCTGCACTTTTATTTTACATAAAGTTTATAGCTATTTCTTTATGGGTGTCTCTGTCCATCGATACTGTTCGGAAAATTTATCGGTACATAAAGTTATAAAGACAGAAGGTTATAAAATTTATTGGTACTTGATGGCTTTCTGAAGATAACAGGTTATAAAGTTTATACTATCTAAAAATGTTTCTAATAAATATACTTCATTAATTCAGAAGTTCTACATGTGCAAACTTATTATCTTTCTGTTCACAATTTAGTCATTGAAATCATACAGTACAGTACTCTCTCAGTCCTTTGCAAGACCTGACAATTTCATTAACAGTCATCTTTGGTGCTCTCTTTCATTAAAAGTCATATATATATATATATATATATATACACAGATGAACCCAAAACAAACCCGTACCCGACCAAAAAAAAATGGACGAATTTCGAACCAGAATGTTGAACCCGCATCCAAACCAGAATCCGTACCGGCAACTTAGGTTTAAGCTGAAGCGTCAAATCCAAGATGTTCATTCCTTCAAGATAATCAAGGAAACCCAAATGACAAATATTCACTCTAAATGTTTTTATAAGTTTCAAAAGCAGTGATCAGTTGCATGTAAATATCACCTCATGGTGTTTGCTTTTGTTGGATTTGAATGGCTTAACAATCACAAAATCTTCGACGGATAGGAAAATTCTCTTTTTGTTATTTGTTTGATGCTCTGTATGGATATATCCCTTTAAATCTATGTTCTGACCTTCGAAGCAGACCTTACACGAACATGAATATCAGCAATAAATTTGAATGTCGTGTTTCATTCTCAATAATGAGTTCAGGAAAAAGCCATAGTCTACACTATGGAGCCAATTCGCCCAGTCACCACATGACATTTGATCTGCCTATCTCTGTACATTTGATAAAACAAATTGAAAAAGTTCATGCTTATTATAAATTTGGCAGCTCCCATAACTTTTGAGGATCACAACATGGAAGCATGATCATCAGGTTTCAGCCAGGTCGTGTTCACTATTAAGCAATCCAGTTTATAGGTTGGAACATTTGATAAAAGTTAAAACAAATTAAGAAAGTTCATGCTTATTATAATTGGCAGCTCCGAAAGCCTTCGAGGATCAGAACATGGAAGCATGATTATCAGGTTTCAGCCAGGGTGTTCACTATATTAAGAAATCCAGTTTATAGGTTGGTACAATTGATAAAAACAAATTGCAAAAGTTCATGCTTATTATAGTTTGGCAGCTTCCATAACCTTTGAGGATCACAACATCAAAGAATGATGACCAGGTTTCAGTCAGGCCATGTTCACTATTAAGCAATCCAGTTTATAGGTTGGTCACAGCCTGCTTGTGGCCTGAAAGGCCAAAATTCCTTCAAATGTTACAATTCAAAAGATAATTGAAATGGGGACAAGCAGTCATAACTAGTGCACAATATAAATAACAATTTGTGCTAAAAATTTGCAGATCTGAACTACTTGGAAAGGAGTACTCCACAACCCAGTAAATCAGGTCAGTTAAAGAAATCAAGGGTCGATTTTATTTAGTTGAATGGAAGCTACAAACATTATTACGGGCCTATCAGGCTGATCTCTGTTCTCCACAATAAATTGGAGGAAAAAATTTCAAAGATTGAAACAAATATCTCACCTGTATTGGTTATCAAATTTATTACAATATATTTTAATATCAAAATTTATGAGAACCCCGCCAAACAGTTGGGCTAATAGAGGGATTACTCTGATGGCCCAAGCATCTTCTCCGGTACAACCAACTCATCAAACTCCTCAGATGTAAGTACTCCAAGTTGCAAGGCAGCTTCCTGGTCATTATAACAAAACATTAGCCTAAGAGTTCTTTATTCGTGAAATGCCATTTCAAACACACATAGTCAAAGAATAATCTCAAATAAATTATCTCCAACAATTAAAGTCTTATAACTACAAGATAAAACCACCATCCGTGTTCAGAATTATTTACACTCTTATTGCATATAATTTGAAACCTGTTAGATATAGTTATGCAGCAACAAACAGTATGATAGAATTTGAAAATGATTAGGTCTATTTATGTATCAACAAAGAGTAGGGTAGAATTTAAAACTCGTTGAGTTGTTTATTGCCATGTGAACATATATGGTCATATTTACAATAGCAGCCATCACAACTTTAGTGCAGTAACTTTGTCTCCAGTTAGCTTGCCATTGAGTAGGGATTAGTTTTTCATAAGATTCCAGTACCCGTATGCGATCATCTACAATACCACAAAATTTCAGTCTGATACTTCATAGGCAGTAGAGATGTTTACCTATATATTTCCAACTCGCAAAAGGATGTCTCTTCTGGTGTAAAGATTGTGCAACATATTGAATGATTGATATGGGGACATCAGTACATGTGGAATGATAGTTTGGCAATCAATTTTGGAAGAAGTTTTCACCATCTGGATGCCATCAAAACAGCCAAGGGCTACGCAACAAGAATAGCTGTTGTGACATATCTAAGAACTGCTGCTAGTTTCTTCTAGGTTTTAAACCTGTAACCTTTAGTTTGATTTGTTTCAGGCCAATATAACTTGGAGATATTATAGATCTCTTTTTGATGAAAGACTTCATGTTGCCAAATATATTATGCAGTTGTAATGTCCCCATTTTTGCTAGCATCAGAGTTTACGGGATTAGCCTATTATTGTGATTCTCGTACGCTAATTGTTGTGGATAGAGAGACTGCTAAGGTAGAGACTCGGTTATGGGAGGGTCTTCCCTTGTTCACAATTTAGTATTTTCCAGTTTGGTCTTCGTTTGACTCAGATTAGACTTTGTTTGGACTTAGTTTCATGCACCTATTTATGGCATATTTGCTGATGGTTGAGAGCAACCCTTTTTATTTTAGGAAAGTGCATTTTGTCACATGGGGAAATAATAGGTGTGACTTTTGTTTTAGTTGACATATTCAAATAATTAAGTATTTTGGGAGTTATTATTCTTTTAGTGGCCAGATAATTAGTAAATCGTTAAATGGCTTATTATAAAGTTATAATTTTACTTGAGTTGAGGGTTGACTCATCATTGGAAGGGGCCATTTATGTTATTAATTCATGGAAGTCTATGTCAAGAAATTAATTAAAGTTTGGAGTAAATGATTATCATTTTATATTATTACAAATTCAAATATGCAACAAAAAGAAAAGTTTGCATTTAAGTGAAAAGTGTATTGAAGAAGCTATTGGTTGTTGTTGTGTTGAAGAAGATTTTGGCTTTAATTGTTGTCTCTAGCTTTGATTTATTGATTTCTTATTATTTGCATTTTATTACTGTGAATTTCATGAGGGTTTCAACATTGACTAAAGAAGAGGACTGATTACTCCGTTTTGTTGGCACTTTGAGCTGTTGAAATATATAGTGAACTGTGTTCTGAGTCTGAGAGTTAATTCTGCATTTTGGGTTTCACAAATTGGTGCTAAAGTATAGCAGTTTGATCACATTAGTTGCTGTGATTTGCACCTAGTTTGGATGCCCCTTCCTAGCCTTCATTTATGTTCAAAATACTATTACTTTGAAGGTGTTTATGACCTGCAATTTTGAATTTTGATGTGCTATTGGATTCTACATTGAGCAGCCAGTTTTGAAAAGTATTGTTGGGTTTTTGAGGAGCAGCAATTCCCTTAATTGGGTTGTGTTTTGGTTTTCTACAGCTGCAACGTTGCATCTGCTAGAAACATCTATACCATTGGCTGCCACATATTTGAGTTTGGTGTGGAGACTAATTTGATCAGGTTGCTATCTATCTAATGTCAACAATACTTATAGGTTCTCTATTTAATAAGTTAAGATTGCATGTCAATTATTTGTAAAAATGTTTATTGATTGTAGATGCACATTTAATATGTAAATCATATTTATGCATTCAAATTGTTTAAAAGGATTGCATTTTTGTTTCACTTCTTTGCCTGCATTTCCTAGTAATCATTTGCAAGCATTTCAACTTGTTTTAAAATAATTTCAAACAAGTTAATACAATCTGGAAATAAAAGACAGCGAGATAAAGGTTTCATGCAAAGCATTTGACACAATGTCAAACACCTAAAAAGATAAAGCAATTTTATATTTCTCAAGTACGAACCAGCAAGGGTACTTACAGTGGCATCAAAGCGATTTCCTGTCATCCGTATGGTAGGAAAATAAAATATATTGTGCATATATCAGAATTATGGCCACTAATAAAAATAAAATGAAATGGTATTGTGAAACAGTTGAATGTGTTGGTGAATGAGTTGAATTAAAACCACAAATGGATGACAAAAGTGGTTTCAAATCCAAAATTTGAGCAAAACATGATATTATTTTTTCAAAGGAAGAAATGTGATGGTACAGTGGACACCATTAGAGAGCAAGAAAATGTTTTCAGACAAAACTTTAAGTCTGATTTTTATATCAGCAGTGACCCAGCTAAGATTACAATTGCACTTGGTCTTATAGCAAAGTTCAAAAATGTTGTTGATAGAGTAATGGATGATAATGTTCATGTTCTTGATGATACTCAAGATGATAACATGGATATTGATAGCCATATTAGTTCTGATTTGTATGAAAACAATGAGGATTTTTGACATCATGATGTTACTATGGCAGCTACAGATGTGCAGGACATTCCTTTTGAGTTGCCGCATGTCAATGTTCTGGTGTTGGACACATTGAATGTGGAGTGTGATTGAAGTTCGTTTCAGGTTGAGCCAGGTGGTGCAGTTGTTGGCGTCAATTCCCAGAATCATGCATTTGATGGTGATGCAGTGATAGTGGAAGTGAGAGTGTGTAATGATACCATCAAATCAATAGCTACTTCTGTTCTAGTTGAGCCATCTATTAAGGTGTTTAGCAATATGCATGGGGTTGTTGATGTGTGCACAAAGGATAGCACACATGTTGTTGTTGATTATGAGGTGAGTGATGTAGAGACAATGTCATGTTATAGTACAGATCAGCACAGTGGTAAGGTTCACTTGTGGACAATCCTCTATTTGATATGGATGCAAGATTGCCTAATGATAATCCATTTTTTGAGGTTGATGTTGATCACTCACCGGACTGAAGTTGCGCACAATTTACACCATCTACAAACACAATTCAGTTTCCTATACTAGTAGGTAGTAATGTTCGTACAATTATAGGTGCACATGTTACAGTTGGGATGAGTGCATCTATAGAGAGCCACATGTCGCATCGGGTTCTCCTGTGGTTACATCCACTATAGATGTTGGTGATGAGCTAGATGACAAGGGTTACATTTAGAGCTATGACAGTCAATGTTAGACCAAGGTGGGAGCCTTTTATCAGGGCTGCAAGGAGAGGGGTATTCATCACTACTACTTTGGTCCACAATCGTTTTGGTAAGGCATCAGTGTGGACTAGTTTTGAGGTTGTACCATCCTTTGTGGGAGTACTTGCCATCTGCAGTAAATGGGATTAGTGACAATAAGATGGATTTCATGCAAAGACAACACATCCTTGGGAGCCCTATAGAGGATGGAGATGGTGGTCATATTATAGACACCTCCAAATGTTTTTATTTCCATAATAGTGATAGCTGTGAGTTCAGTGTGCTTCAGGTCCCTTGTGTTGACATGGTAAGCCCTAGTGTTTGGTTGGACCTCATTGAGTGGCTTCACCATTTTGGGCTTGGTAAAGTTGAGTTCAGAGTTGAGCAGCAGACTTGAAGGATGTTCTTCTCGGCAAGCTTTTGTTCAATGTTTGGGATCCGTTTAGTGCATCGAGATTCCAAACAAGGCTGGCAAAGGAGTTTGGTATGCATGAATGATGTTGACTACATATGGTTTTACTTTTAACTCTCATGTGCATGATATTTTTCTAGTGCACAGTTCAGTTGCGCATGTGTCAGATAATGTGAATGCTGTGTCACTTTGCACAATTTGGAGAAGCAAGCTTTGTCATCTTATCAAGTTACTTCCCTTTGAGATGTTCATTCCTACAACATCTACAATCAGATTTGCCTCAGTGTGGCAGGTTCAATTAGTTGTATAGGTGATGATGTTACAAGAGTTGGTTAGTGATCATAGGGACATTACTCGGTCTTATCCATGGGATCTGAGTGGGCTGATGTGTTATTTGTTTTTGAGATTGCTTGGGGGCAAGCAATCTTGGGTAGGGTGGAGTGTAATGTCCCCATTTTTGCTAGCATTAGAGTTTGAGGAATTAGCCAACTATTGTGATACTCATAGGCTAATTATTGTGGACAGAGGGTCTTCTAAGGTAGAAACCCAGTTATAGGAGGGTCTTGTCTTCTTCACAATTCAGCATGTTCCAATTTGGTCTTTGTTCCGCTCAAATTGGAATTAGTTTCATGTACTTACTATTTGTGGCAACTTTGGTGATGGTTGAGAGGGACCCTTCCTATTTAAGCAAACTGCATTTTGTCACATTGGGAAATAATAGGTGACTCCTATTTCAGATGTCATATTTGAAAGATAAATATTTTGGGAGTTATTATTCTTTTAGTGGCCAAATTATTATTAAATCATTAAATGACCAATTATAAAGTTATAATTTAACTTTATAATTTCACTTGAGGGTTGAGTCATCATTGCAAGGGGCCATTTATTTAATTAATTAATGGAAGCCTATGTCAAGGAATTAATTAAAGTTTTGGAGTAAATGAATATCATTGAAATTACAAATTCAAATATGCAACAAGCAGAGTTTACATTTAAGTGAATAGTGTATGGAAGTAGCTCTTGGTCATTGGTGTGCTGAAGAAGATTTTGGCTTTATTTATTTTTTTAGCAAGTCTCTAGCGTTGATTTATTGATCTCTTATCATTTCCATTTTATGACTTTGTGAATTTCATGAGGGTTTCAACATTGGTTGAAGAAGAGGATTGATTTCTCCATTTTGTTGGCAAATACACAGTGAATTTTGTCCTAAGTCTGAGAATTAATTATGCATATTGGTTTTGACAAACTGGTGCTCAAGTATACAAATTTGATCACATTATTTGCTGCGATTTGATACTGGTTTGGATACCCCTTTCTAGGCTTCATTTCTGTTCACAATACTATTACTTTGAAGGTGTTTATGAGCTGCAATTCGGCATTTTGATCTGCTATCAGAATCTACATTGAGCAGCCAAATCTGAGAAGTATTGTGGGGTTAGTGAAGAGCAGCAACTCATTTAATAGAGCTGTGTTTCAGTTTTCTACAGCAGCAACTTCGCATCTGCTAGCAATGTCTATACCATTGGCTGCCATATATTTGAGTTTGGCATGGAGAATTATTTGTTCCTGCAGCTATATATCAAATGCCAACAACATTTATAGCTTCTCTATTTAATAAGTCAGATTGTATGTCAATTGTTTGTAAAAATGTCTATGAGTTGTAGATGCACATTTAACATGTAAAAAAACATATTTATGCATTTAAATGGTTTAAAAGGATTGCCTTTGTGTTCCATTTCTTTACCTGGATTTCCTAGTAATCTGCAAGCATTTAAACTTCATTTAAAATCATTTCAAGCAAGCTAATACAATCTGAAAATAAAAGACAGCTAGATAAAGGTTTTGTGCAAAGATTTTGACAAAATGTCAAACATCTAAAAAGATAAAGCAATTTGGTGTTTCTCAAGTTAGAACCAGCAGGGGTTCTTTGCAGCAGTTTTATTTTCATCTGGGATTTATAAATAACATAGAGAGCAACATGTGAAGAGAGATAATGACTTCAATGCCACAGTCTCTCCAATAAAGTTTCAATTAAATATACCCAAGGAGGGTTAGTGATGCACGTACACTGTACAACTAATGCATTTTGTTATTACTATTGATAGGAAATCATAAATCCAACCTCACAGATTTCCATGTAGTAATTCACTTCATCTAATCTTCGCCTTTTTTAATATACCTAACTTATTACCAAAAATAATCCAACAAATGCAGTTTATTTACAAATGGAATTCTATAATAAAATTGCATAATTATAATGCCAGTTTAGAGAAAATTCTAGGTTTCGACTTATAAACAATATTAATTTACATCAAAGCATCAATATCAACAATCTACAATCATATACAAATAATCTTTATTAAAAATCGTATCCTAAAATCACTCATATCTATTTCATAGCTTATTTCCATAGTGTTAATGTTTTGGTAGCAAAAGGAGATATCATTCATGCTTTGTGGTGATAGTGCTTATATGAATTTATTATTTCTCCTATATTGCTGTTGAACCTGATCGATGCTGGACTGTTCTCTTTCTATGTTCCTCAATGGTGTCGTTGAATGGGATTTTTGTTATGCCTTCATGTTCGTATATCATCTATCTAAATTTGTCATCTTCCTCAGCATTTGATGGTTCATATGTCCACTGGCTGAAAGTCGTAATTCTCAGTGATTGATTGTTCATATGTTTGCTGGCTGGAAAAAGTAATTCAATCAATTCAGTTATTAGATACAGATTTTCAGAATATTCAAAGTGGCATGTTTTTAGAGCCATGTGCATACATGGCTGTTGGCATTTAAGGAACCATATGTTCTGTAACATTGGAAATTGAAAAGCTACATGTATACATGGCTGTTAAGTTGGACATATCATTTGTAGTGGCATTTTTTATATTCAAGAGTCCGTCCTTTGGGACGGTATATGAAAGAAAATGAAGTCTTTAACACGGGAGTGATATGAAATGGTACATTAATGGTAACTGCCATCTGTACATGTGTTGCAGCAATCAGAATTCAAGGGCCCTTCATTCTTGTTGATCAGCATTCTGGGAATCACTTCACTGTTAGAGTTGCATGTGATATTGATGGTTGTTGCCATTCATTTGTGATTTGCTATCGATGTGATTCATGAGATTGTGACTGTTCAGGACTACCATCCATGTCTGTTGAGTTGCACAAGGAAGTGTAACATCACCTTATTGTTACAACAATGGTCATTGGGTATTCATTCTTTATGACAGGAGTCATATGGTCTTGTTGTCGAGGTGTCTACAGCTCACATTGTAATTCACATTTCAGTTATCTTGATTGGCATTTTATGCTTAGGAGTGAAGCCTGTGCTTGGACTTGATACCTCTAAGCAGAGTGATTGAAGATTGTATTGATCATTGTGATTCAATTCTATTTGCAGGACAGTGATAGGTTGACTAATGTTATTAAGTGGCATTACTTTCTTTATGTATTCATTGTGTGATCAGCTTGGTGAATCTTGTCTGTGATTCAAAAGAGCGTTCATATTCTGTAAATGTTTGTTATGTGATAACAGCCTTAATTAAGAAATCATTCATCTGACTTAGCTTATGAAGCTTTGTCTTTGAATTTTGATTATTAAATAAAGGATCTACTTTGAGTGTAGTGGATTTTTTTCCCCTCGGGCTGAAGGATTTTTCCATGATAAAATTCAAGTATTGCATTTGATCTTGTGTTTTTTGAGTTTCTGATTTTGCCTCTTCATTTTCTGGCTCTAAAATTAACAGATAGGACACCGGGAGATGGTCTTCCTCAACCAAGCCCAAGGGCACAAAATGCAAAAAATTGCAGGGCATTGCAGGGTGTTTTTGGTTGAGAAAAGGTACATCCACATTTTTTGAACATCACGTACCATACATTCTTAACTTAGTGATGCAAGTGATTGACACTTCAATAAAGAGGAAGAAAAGTATATACACTCCAAGTGAATGAGATTCAAATGTTTGTTACTAACCATTATATGTCACAAGTCATCTTTAGGGAGTTCTCAAATTTGAAGTTCTTGAAGATAAATTTACTCTATTATATTTACATATGTTTCAACATATTTGTGATTTGTTTTCTACACAACTTTAGATTGTTAAGAATCATATGCATCACAAAATCATTTTGAGGTGACTTGTGAAGATGAAGGTGTAGGGTGACATGATCATTAGCCACCAATGCATAAGGGACCAAAGGGTCAGGTCACTGATATTGGATGATGATTGGCAGGCTTCTGTGGACTATACCATGGCTTTCACCAAGCCTATCATGAGTATGATCAGGTTTGCAAATATAGATCAGCCATGTTCTTTCAAGGAATGACCTTGAAGAGACATTAGTCTATCATATATATAATGGATGATAATGATGATGGATATATGGATAGATATGCTTTTCTACAATCTCATTTTCTAAAAAATGAATTCTTGTGTGATCATTCTGCTTGATCATAGATAACGGTTGTAATATGTTATGCAAACTATTGTAAGGACAAAGATTGTAAAACCAAAGACAAGAAGATAGCAAAATGCTTAAAGTTAGTTGTAAGAGGGCAACTACCCCATGGGATACAAATAGCATTGATGGCATCCCAAGAGAAGCAAGACCAAAATATTCAATCGAAATCACTGTAGAGTAAAATGATATGGAACAAGAAGATAGCAATGGAAACCAATAGGACAATGAGAAAGAGTAAGGGAAGGACAAGCATGTTGCCAGCTTATGGCCATATCATCGAGATCATGAAAATAATGTATCATGTCTACATCATTTGAAGTTTATTACCCGTTGTTTCATTAACTCAAATTGCATTGCATTATTTTGTCTTTCCAGAGTTTCAGATACTTAGGAAGGTTTTTTCAATTTTTTCTGAGTTATGTTTGCATTTGCAATTGTGGTCTAGAGTTTCAAAAACAAAACAGAGCAGTAATGAAGATACTAACAGTGAAGAGGTCCAGATTCAACAAATAAGCAGTAGAAGTACTATCTGGGGTTCTAGGAATGGAGGTGTTACACAGACTAGGAGTTCAAATAACCAATTTGAATGATCTTTTTTTATGTCAAAAAGGTCCCTTTTACAATTCGCAACAGCCATAGATAAATACAAATGAAAAACCAAGGAGGTGTACATTATTGCTATATTATTTGTGTGATAAAATCCATACAAGCTGTTATAGATGAGAGTTTGACTTATTTTCATATTTTCTATAAAATAGACAAGAGGTAAAATTAAGGTAGCCTTGGCTAAGAAGGTCAAGAAAAATAAAAGAAATGTCCATAGGAACTATGTAACCTAACATATCAATTGCCTACCCAAAGCAAAGATGTTGACAGTAAAAGAGGTCAAAGTTCTACCGAGGGAAAGAAAGTGTTAAATGTATATAGATTGTTGTTTGTGGAGACTAAACTAAATTGTATTTGCAGAATAATATAATGATCAGAGCAATATTCAATTCTCTTTCTGAATTTGATATAAGTTTAATTGATTTTCTTTTATTTATCAACTGTGCTGATGAGCAATAACTTTGTCTTTCATAAGTGCAGATCTATTTTAGACTATACTGAAAGTATATGGCAGATCGAACTTGTGATATATAGCAGACTGTATTTGTTTTGAACTGAGATTTACATTACCACTGTTATTGATGTGTATCTGCAGTCTTGACAGGACATATATATAATACATTGTAACATGCCCATGTAGGGTCATGAACCTACGTGGCTCACGCCACGTAGAGTCATGACCCTACGTGGTCATGTTCCAAGTCACCATTGTTTCAATGTATTATAACCGATAGCCGATACTTTGATCAACATTTGGTCTTTAAAACAACTGATACATATTATGATTTCAATAATGTATCTTGGTAAATAATATATGTAAATATGTCAGTTGATGATAATGATACTATATACATATGTGTGTGTGTGTGTGTGTGTGTGTGTACACAGACACATATTAGATCAGACTTTCATATATTAGATTTTCATATATATTAACATATATTATATTATATATACATATAGAATTTGCTTCAATTTACTATGAGGCTAACTTTCTCAACAGAAAGCAGAACAAGTAATCTAGTTATATTTAATACTTGATCATGATAAGTAGCTAAGTCTTCTATTGTTAAATTTTACTTTGTCCATGCCATGCCATTTTTGTAAGGAAATTAAGGAAGTGGAACAACTTTTTCAGATTTTTATAACAATTACAGAAATGTTGAGAGAAATACTATAAATAACATGCATACCACAACATAGTGACCTACGGGACAACTTTTTTGGAAGAAAAACCTCACCACAAAATCCACCCAATCTATTAATCATAAATCAATAACAGATTACAATATACTTGCAAAGCAAGCTTCTCTCGAGGGTATCACCAACCAGAGATCGGAAGGTAGCTGAATAACTATAATATTTAACATCAAATCTCCATCTCATGCAACTAATGCATAGCACATACAATACACAAAACATCAAACACTATCACAAACCCAACGGCATAAAACCACATATAAAGCGGCCCCATTCTTATCTCCAATCAAAGATGCCCTATGATGAGTCAATACACACAACACTTATAACTCCCATTTACAGCTCATTTATGTGTTCAGTGCATTTTTCCATTTCCTATTTCAGGAAACCGAAAGTTTTAAGGCCATAACTTTTGAATCAAGTGTCCAATCAAAAAATTGTTTGAAGGGCCGGAAAGCTCATAACATGCTCTATCACCCAATAACCCACTAAGTTGGTTATGAACTTTTTCAAGATAAGCATCTAAAGCATTCAAAATTGAATTCAAAAGATTTCTTCATGAACTTAAAAAATGGAAACTTAAATAACTTCAAAACTGGTTATGATCTTGAAACAAAAATTTACCAGCAAGCTTATCTAGCCCATCTGAACCTTTGGGGAAAGAATAGGGAAAATTTATGCTCAAATGAAAACTTAATATAAATAGGAACTCTATGTAAATGCAAGGTTGAGACATATTTTCCTAACAATTTCCTGCAACACATTCTCTCTATTTCAAACAAATGTTCAAAGGCACAATTAATGAATAACACAAGGCTAAAGCATGCAATGGGTGAGAAATTCAATTGTCTATTCATGCATATTCAAGCCTACAACAATCTATATCTTGTTAACGGTGAAAAACGGGCATATATTGTTGCTTTTGCAGGGTTTGTGTAAAAAAAAAAAAAAGTTAACACCTATAGTGAGATTTTTTTAACAAGTAGCAATGGTGTTTCCAGGGTTTACAACAACATCCTTCATATTCTATGTCCTTGTCTTTTCTTTGCGGAAATATAATCCTTGGTAGAGTGATCCTCTCTTCCAAACAATTGATTTTTTACCTTTTTAACAAGTTCAATAAATTGAAATTTATAAATTGGCCCTAAATGAGGAAATAAAAATTCATAAAAATGAGGCCAAATTATTTTTTGGGAATAGAGCAATCATCACAAAAGTTTTAATCAAAATGTACACAAAGTAAGCTTTCAAATGAAGAGGATCCATGAATATATCTATGTTAGGATTTTGTCTACAAGTTTTTCAAACTCATAGGAGTGAGATTTTTTGTCATAGAAAAGACACATCCGTTTGTAATTTTATTAAATGAATAAAAAGAAGATTGCATTTAGTTGAGATTTGTATTTAATGATATCAATCTTTCTAATTTGTAGCCTTGTAATCAATCTAATTATCTTCTTTGTGAAATCATTTGATGTTCAGTTATTTCATCTCTCTTCTTGAAGTCAATTTGTTGGAGTCTATAAATCTACATGCAATTCTGACAAATGTAAAAGGTACTTGTCTACTCTTAGTCTTAAAATTGTAGGATTTTTCTTTTGTTAAATGGCCCATTATTTGGCAAATGTTGCAAAGTATTTTCTTGGAACAATCAATTTTGGTGTAACCTTTGCTTGTACAATCAATACCACATAATTATTTAGCTTCTTTGCTATTTTATGTCTACCTTCTATTTCTTCATCATTAGAAACATGATTCTCCATGGTGCTTGTACTATTCTAGATTCACTAAACTATTTCCATCCAATCAATCATCTTCAAGTGTTTTTCGTTTGGATCATTAAGCCATATTATTCTTACTTTCTGTCTACTGCTCTATTATATACTTTTGAGTATGAAAAAGGTGGTATAACTTTCATATTTTTCCTTAATGAAGCTCCTTCAATGAACCATCTTTTCTTTCAACAATGTGCATGTGAGTTTTCAAAGTTTACGTCTAATTCATTGAACCTACAATTATAAGTTCTTATAGGGTCCGTTTGGTTCCTGGAAGATGACAGGAATTGGCTTTTTCAAAACCCGGATTTGAAAATTTGTGCGTTTGTTTCAAAATTTGCAAAATGGAATTAGCATACGAGACTTCCAATTTTGCCTCAAAACCAAGTTTTCCAACTTCCTACTAGCAAGTAGGAATTGAAAATCAAAACCTGGTTTTGTTTTTTTAGGAGTGTAAAAACAATAGATTGAACTCCTTTTTGAAATTTGCCTTCAACTCCAAGCTTACGCACTTCACACGCATCTTCCAAGTGAAACAAACAGTTTTAGTAAAATCCCAAAAATCGGAATGAAGATATGCAAAACCTTGATTTGGCTAAACCAAGGTTTGTAGAAATCCGGGTTTTTTAAATTCCACGAACCAAACGGACCCATACTTTAATGCTTATCTTGTCTAGTGCAATAGATGTTACCTACAATTTCCTTGTCATCTCAAAGAAATTTGAATCCCTTCAAAATATTTCCATTATTTCTCCCATGAATTTCAGGAGATAGGTTCAATCTTTGTGTACACATTGATGGCCATAGCTCTTAGGGTGGCTAGAAGGATCCATAGCCAATATGCTTTGTTGTCCTATTCTACCCAAATAGTTACATCTTGGACCAACATGTCGATATGATTTTTTGTCCTGCCCAAATAGTTATATCTTGGGCCAATATGCCTTCAGCTTGATGGTAGTGTCATCATGGCTTATCTCGATGCAAGCTTAGTAAATAAAACTTGCTTTGTATGGAGATCTTATTTAGATGTTCCAATGCTCCTTCAGCACTCTTTAACACATGGATATCCTCTGCTCTTTCTACAGTTTGTGTTCCGCACGCTTGTTCAAAGTCTCTTTCATATGCTCCAATGCTTAGCTCTACATGGATCAATATCTTTTTCTTTTATTAACCCAATACCTTAAAGATTACTCCCATATGCTCTCATAACTTGTTCAATGAGGAATATTTGAACTTTACCTCAAAATGAAGACTTTCGTTGTATAGAGGGTGTAGTATTGAATCTTGATTCTTCATTCTAATTTCTGTCAATAAAATTGATGCAGGCTTCATCCAGTAATGGAAATTGTCTAGCTATTTCCACTCACGATTCGTTTGTATAATTTTTTAGTTTTTAAACAAAAGGCAAGTAGCCTGATACCTATATTAATAACAAAAGTTTGGATATGCATTACAATTCTGATAAAACCATATGCAACCAAGAACAGTAAACAACTTTAACCAGTCCATTCAAAAAGGCTTAAGAAATAGAACCAAAATGGCTTTGTTTGAAAGCAACGTTTCTGCTATTGCTGAGATAATTGAAACAGCTCCTCTGGTATCCAAATTAAGATGATAAAATTTAGCATGTCACTCCTCCATAGCTATGGGTAAAAGCTCATTCTCTCCTTGCCTCTCGAATGGCGGATACTCCCTGTGGTCTTCAACAGCATTTGGTGAATGTGTTGCACTGGCATTGTCTAGAACTTTGCATCAAAACCAATTTGCCCTGTTCCAACATTAACATCCGGGAACACTGGTTTCGGATAAGCATCTTCTTCAGGTAGGTCTTCAACATGATCGTGTTCCAGCATTACCAGGAGGGTAGTAACTTTTTGGTGAATTTAACGAGCTAACTCTTCACCAATTACCCTATTGTCTTGTTGGAGTGCATACATAACATGCCTGAAATTTTGTCTTTCCAGGGTGAGCTTCATATTATCATACACAGACATATATGAATGATCATTAAGAAGAAAGTGGCGTGAAAACAGACCCCCAACATGGACTTGGCCCTTTCACAAAGCATATTGTTCTACAGCCTTTGACAATTTATTTAGATAAATAAGAATGGTTTGACTATCTTATGTGCAATAATCTCCAGTGAAGAACATGATCTGATTGTACAAGAAAACCCTTTGAAAATTGGAGGAAACGCTTCTTCAGAGATGTCATGTTAATGCTGAGAGAAAGTGGGAATATAACAATCACTTTCAAACATTTCTAGAGTACCAACTTTGAAATGAATGCCTGCAATCAATGAACAAAAAAGGTTAGTGAAAATCTTTTTCTTGCACTTGTTGGAAGACTGCTTTTGCATGCGCCAAGGTGTTGAGCATGCAAATTAACAGGAAACTTTCATCACTGAGTACTCTTCTTTTTGCACACAAGCGTTCCAGGATTTCACCATGCGGAAAATCTGCCTTAACGTCACCCTATCACATTTTAATTGTCAATATGATGCTATGATGATTATTTCATAGTACTTGAAGCTTGCTGTGACTTTCCCGAGCTATAATATTTGCCAAGTCAGGCAAGGCTTCCATATTAAAATTGCCCTCCAAAGTGTCCATTCCCTGTTTTTATTGCACCCCATGTTGGCAAGATGAACAATAAGTTTGTTCCCCTCCCTAAATGTGTGTCAAATGAAATATTCAGAATGAATCCAATATATCTACTTCCACATGTACCTTATTGAAGCCTGGTTTTTTTACTAGAAGCAATCCATGCAACAATGCTATAGATTTGGCCACACTGTTTATTCCTAGAGGAAGTGTAATTGCTTTCCCTGTTAGTAGAGACCTGATTGATCCTGAATGCACATACAAGCCCTTGAAGCTCACAGGTTACCTCTTGAAACACCGTTGAGGATCGAGGATGCCATTTAATCTGGCTTCTATCAAGTTTGGCCTTTTATGAGAGTATTTGACTACCATTATGTTGTCGTGCATTTTGTCACCACAAAATGCAAGTAACATTACAAAACTTTTTCAAATTAGTTTTGCATTTATCTGAGTTTAGTTTGTTATTTAATTGGTTAGTATTGATCAACCAATCAACTCCAATTAATATAATGAATCCTTTTACTGAAGGCTTTTGTCAAGTCTTTTTCATTTTTTTGTTTGTTGACCCTGTGCTTGATTTTTGAGGCCTTCAAAGTCATTTTTCTCATTTTTGAGTGTGTGTTTGGGTAAAAGGAAGCTCAAGACTTGTTTTTAAAACATGTACATGCATCTCTAAAGTGTGTTTTTCTTATAACACATGCATTTGCATACCAAAAACCCGTTTTTGAAGATTCAAGGCCAAAAATTTTGATGTTTTCCTCCTCCAAAAACATGTTTTTCATCAAAAATGCTTGGATCTACCCATATAATGGCTTGAAATCCATCACAAGAGGGGTGTTTTTGAGTATGTACATTTGGGGGTCATGATTTTGCATATCCAAGACAAAAATGACTCATATTTTTGCATTTTTGAGCCACGTTTTTGTTAAAAAGCCCAGATTTGGGGCAATTTTGATCATTTTTTTTTCATATAGAAGTTGTTTTGAGGTTTTGATCCATATACATACTATTGACGAACTCATTTTTGCCATTAGAAATCAAAAATTCTTCATTTCATGCCTTTTATAAATCACATTTTTGTTAAAAAAACTCAGAAAATTGGGTTTTTAATCTGCTTTTATGCATTTAGAAGCCATGTTTTTCCATTTGGATCCATGTATTAGCATTTGGGGAAGTCGTTTTTGCATTCACAAGTAAAAAATGATCAATTTATATGCATTTGTGAGGCAAGTTTTTGCAAAAACGACCCAGATTTTGGCATGAAAATGGCATGTTTTTGTTCAAAAAATGGCATTTCTAGCCCATACCTTTGGATCGATAGGGGTTGTTTTTGAGTTTTAATGCATACCATTTCCTTTGAAGACCACGTTTTTGGCATTCTCATGTCAAATTTGACCCTTCATTGCTCATTAATATTTGTTGAATACAACTACGGAAGAAGTTAAAAAGTTGTTTGAAAATCCGGATTTGAGGGAGAACTGGTCTTCAAAGTCTATAAATCTTGCTATTTTGGCTCATAACCTCCAAGTGGATATTTTCAAGGTTGCTCATCAATTCATGCTTATCTTGCTAATTTCCATACATATTATGGCTTGTTATTGCACATTTGTCCAAATGTATACCATGTAAAGTGCAAATTCTCTTTAAATATGATGAAAACATTCATTTTAAGTGTTCGAAATTTCCTCAAATTCCAATTTCGAATTTGCACTTGAAAGCAACTTGCTTCTTGACATGTTTGAGTCTAAAACTAAAGGCATGTGTTTGTTTGTGCTTGTTTTCATTGTTTGCTTGCTTGCTTTTTCATTTTTCTTCGTTTGGAAGAAATTGCAAGTTCTTTCCCAAGAACTTGAAGATGTTTCACTTCACTCCACCTCCCACCTCTTCATGCAAGTGCATCGTTTCATTCCATATTCGCACATTGCCAAGGCACATTGCATCCACTCCTTTCATATGCAATTACACTTCAAAGAGCAATGATGTAATTCCACTTTCCATGTCATGACACACTGCATCTCATTCTCCACATGTGATTACATATAATCTCATTCTCCATCCACAATTACATGTAATCTCATCTACCATCCGCATTTACATGTAATTCCATCGTTCATATGCATTTACATATAAACCTATTTTTCAACCCCACTTACATGTAATCTCATCTTTTGAACCTAATTCCATGTTTGCATCAAGTCATGATTACATTTAAATCACTTTACATGTAATTGCATCTTGAGAACCCATTTTGACTAAAGGTCACACTTTTAAAGTCAAAAGTTATTATTTGCATACATCCATATGCATCCTAACTTGCATTCTTGGCCATACCCACAAAAACCCATCATTGCTCACATGCAATCCATCCTTCCAAGTCCAACTTTGGCCATTTCCATCCAAATACACATGCTTTCTGGTTCATTTACAGCCATCACATGTGTTTCATGAGTATCTAATGCATACTTCAAATACCCAATCCTCATGGATTCACCATTGTAACTCAAATCTCAAAGCTTTCATGGATTCAATCCCATTGAACCTTTCATGTTGCAGCAAGTCAAGATGTGTCAGAATTTCTATAAAGAATGAAGACATCCAGTAAAGAAAGCGTGTTTCAAATCAAAGAAGCAGTAATTCATTTGGTCTCTATTTTTCCAATGGTTTTTTGAGAACCTAAGTTCGTGTGGGAATGCGACAAGCACTTTGCTTCAAACAAACAAAAAAAAGTTAAAGGTGTTGACGGAAAGTTATTCCTAGTTTACATGTGGACATCATCAAGAAGGTTTTCAAAGTGTCAGAGATTCTAGAATGTGCCAATCTACAAAGGAGAATTCATTACAACTTGAGCGAGAAAAGCTTGATCACATCAAGTTTTCAAATGACAAAAGATAATTCATCAAAGAGAATCAGAAGCTATCAAAAGACACAACACCATGGCCATTAAGGTCAATGAAGTGGCACAAAATACAAGAACTCCCGATCCTGTTATCATCAGGGATTGCATCGCCAAGTACAAGGCCCTTCAAAACAATCCCTAGCATTGTTCCAATTCTCTTCCATTTTTCTTCTTCTTCTTCTTTCATGTTTGTAATTGAAGGGGATGTATTACATGAAAATGTGTAATTACATGTAATACGACTTACATGTGTAATGACATGTAATCCAATCATTTCTCTTGTTAGTTTGACCGGGTCAAAGTTGGTTGAGTTGCTCTCACTTTTTCCTCCATCTTTTTCTCAACTCCTTCGCCTGTATAAAGGAGTGCCCCCTCGTTGTAAAAATCATCTTTTGTTATATGCAAGTGTTAGTAAAATAGGATCGATTAATCTGCTCTGTAACTTGTAATAGCACTTATGGATATTTTATGTGTTTTCCAAGTTACTATACGAATGAATATATATGTGATATGAAGAGGCATGCCGCTTGAAGAGACATGTCTCTTTAATAGATTAACTTACATTAGTTATAGTTATAACACAGTTAATATACCCTCAATATATTATAATGATTATATAATAAGATATATATCACTGTTAATATAAGTTAATTATTCCAAATATAATATTTGTCATATATTATATATCTCATATATATAATATAATTTATCCGACATAATTATAACATTAATGCTCCCTCTTAATGAAGAAGGATAAAACACATAGATATTACACCATAGGTAATATTTCAAGAATAATACATATAGGAAATCTTTGATCAGAAGATTTCTAGAATATGATATCATATAAGTATTGACCTATCAAAATATCAACACATGATATTCACCAATTACTATTTGATATCATATTAGGTAACATGAGCATTGGCCTATCAGAACATCAATCAAATGATATTCACCAAGTACTCTGAGTAATGGCCTATTAGAACATCAACTAAATGATATTCACCAATTACTCAATGTGGTAATGGCCTATCAAAATATCAAGGCAAGATATTCACCAAGTACCTAAAATATATCTATTCAAGCAACTTGTAGATAGTTAAATTAATAACATCTAACGCCTAGTTGTTGATTTATAAAATAAAGCCTTTCATGATTTATTTCAACATTTACACAAAATGTATATCATGATACAAGTTATTGTAAGATCGTCACTTTTCAATAACTTCTCCTAATACAAGTGATAATCATTTAGAAGTTGTCACTTCTTCATGATGTACACAGGGGGCAGGCTCATACATGTATGACATCAAAAATTCGCATGAAGTCTCCACGAATACTGTCATATGGTGTTGTCACAACATTCACCATAAAACATATCAGAGAATACGGTTTCTCCCTCTTAGTTTGATATCAACTTTTTTGACCTCTTAGCACAAGGTTCTCTCCGATGAAGTGTCAGACTTCCTCTGAACCTGTTATCATCCTTCTAAACTCTTGGTAGCAAGTCATGTCATGCTTCCTAGTTCAATGGGTATCCAGATAGCATAAGGCCTTCCATCCTACATACATAAGACTTTATCCCATGAATCAAAGTCCTTTAGCTGTTGTAGTTTCTGACTAGTGTTGAATCCATCAACAAGGTCTACTACTTTTGAACCAAGATCATCAAAAGTTTGATTGAAGCATATCTTCTATCTACTCCCTCTCATTGTCAAAGGTTACCTCTCATAACATTATTCATGAAAGTGCACACCAAACTCCTTAGCTCCTTCATTCAAGGTTGCCCTCAATGGATTCGTCAAACTCCCTCTAAATGTGAAATTCTCCTTTGTGAAGAATTGTCTTCATCCATCAATCTTATGACTACAAACATCAAGATCTTTCTCAATTGAGTACAATTTCTTATACTTCTTAATCCATCCTGAAAGTATTTCGTTTGAAGAGATTACAAATAGTTCAAAGAACTAAACTATTTGAAAGGAAAATATCAATGATGGAAGCATACAATATTTTATTATCCCATTATTATAACATGAATTAACTACATAAAATTCATGACCAGTAATCAAAAGTATAATCATAAAATACTTATCTCTTTTGGTCAAAGATTAATAAACTCCAGATGATACTTGAATGGCTTTGACTAGGAATCTCACTATCTCCTCATTGCGAGTTTCCTCTCTCTCCTCCTGTTCAATGTATATTCTCTGATGTTACCATAAATACAACTTGATGCTACCTCACAAAGTTTGTCAGTAGCAACACATGTTTTTATATTTTCCAAAACTTAAGGATCCAAAATCCTTTCTACAGATATATGCAGGTATCTGCAAGATATATGATTCATACACCCTATTTGAAAGGACTACAAAATCAAACAGCATATGCCAGATGATTTTAATAGTCCCCAGGCTTGACTTTCTTCTGAAGGTAAGGTTTGAAATACCAAAAAATCTTCCCTCATCAATCCCTGCAATGATAAATCATTTTCTTTGCCCAAATCACTATGGGTCACAACTACAAAATCTTCTGATGATAAGCAAGATTGCCCGAGTTAAGGATGTTATTTTTCGAGGACAATCTGTCCCTTTCTTCTATTCAAGAAGACAACAACCAAGCACAAGGAGTTCACAAGTTGCTATAACACCTTTTAATAATATCGCTCCCAATTCTTGTTGTTTCAAATATACACTTGTTGTAACTAACACTCTAACTATTTCTAGCTTGGATAAAACAAGGAACATGGACTCATGAAATAATCAGACATTGCTTAAGATCGTTGTACAACACTTTTAGAATCCCATCAATCATCAAAACTTTCTCTCCCACAACATGAGTTCCCTCTCCCTCTCAAGAAATACACGAACAGTGAGGACCACTCAAGGAATTTAAGCTATATCTAGCTTTTACCAATTGAATCATTAATTTTCTCTCAATGTGGGACTCAATCTCACATACTAAAATTTGTTTCAATGTGTTTCCTCATTGTAAAAGTGAGAGATCTTATTTAAGGCTAGGGATCACGTGATAGCATCCATTTCAATGATCCTCTCATTCCAACCGTGATTCATAGTATTTGAATTGGTGACACACATGATCGTGCAACTTCATTGCAATGTATTGTTAGCGATTTTTCTTCCACTACGATCTTACCATTGAATGTGGGCCTTTCTGATCTGACTTGGCTTCTCCCTTCATTTTCATAAGCTCCCAGCTCATGCAACATTTCTTTGTCTGAATCAATATTGTAATTGATGTTTATAAAATGTTTTCAGCAATGGGATAGTCTCTAATTAGAGTTTCACTTGCATATGGCTCCATTGATAATCAAGTTTTAAAATCTGCTTGATATATATGTCATCTCTTTAAATAGATATTAAGTCACAAAAAAAAATATCATAAAGACATCCCACAATCACTGTTATACTGTAAACCCTAAATATTTCCTAGCAAGGCATATTTGGTCACGCTTTTGACATTGCTGACTTGGGCCCTTCTTTGAATAAGAATAATTTTACCAACTTCAAGATATCCTCCCAAATGCCTTCACAAGAAATGTTAACTTGGTACATTCATTTCAGGTATTTGCATCTCTTAAAACCGTAGGAGTTAAAAATCAATTTCCATAAACTCAAGGACCTGTGTATCAAACATAGGAAAAAAAAATTCATTACCACATTGATATTTATTACTGTGTAGTAATCCAATATCAAACGGAATCATCCAAAATGGATTCACAACATTCAAGACGATCCACATAGCATTACAACTTCAATTTGATAGTTTTCTGGGTGTAGTTGCTTATAGAGGTTCTACATTATTAATACCGCCATTCATATTTGTACATATTAAATAGATTTTTGTCGCATCCCTAGAGAGTGTGTGGCCATATTTTACTTGGCCATACTGGAAGGTCTAATTCTACTTGGCAAGCCTCTGTTCCCTAATAGAGCTTGATATTATTTATTGTAATCATCAACCCAAACTCAGATGATTTGTTGCCACCAAACCAGACATAGATGGCTTGTTATTGAATTCAAATTTTACTTGTGAGGTGAAACTCGTGATATTGTATCATTATCACTTCCTATATGTGTTCCCAAGTTTGCTCTAATACCATGTTAGTGAAATAGGATCGATTAATCTACTTTGTAACTTGTAATAGCACTTCTGGATATTTTATGTGTTTTCCAAGTTACTATACGAATGAATATATATGTGATATGAAGAGGCATGCCGCTTGAAGAGACATGTCTCTTTAATAGATTAACTTACATTAGTTATAGTTATAACACAATTAATGTA
Source organism: Cupressus sempervirens (assembly GCA_028749045.1). NCBI lineage: Eukaryota > Viridiplantae > Streptophyta > Pinopsida > Cupressales > Cupressaceae > Cupressus > Cupressus sempervirens. The sequence continues at coordinate 412,788,031 of CM053784.1, forward strand.
CCCTCAATATATTATAATGATTATATAATAAGATATATATCACTGTTAATATAAGTTAATTATTCCATATATAATATTTATCATATATTATATATCTCATATATATAATATAATTTATCAAACAAAATTATAACATTAACAGCAAGAAAGCTCTGCTAAACTTGTGCAAGCATAACTTTGATTGGGCAGTTCCAATTTTGAAAAAAAGTGAATAAAAAAAGCAATTGGATTCAAAGCTTTGACTAGAAGCAATTGTGATAGAGCAAATTAGAAGCTTTGACTGTAATTTGTGTCTATTATCTTTGATTCATGTTCTTATTGTGTGTTTAATGATAGAGTGTAGTGAGTTAAGAAGCAATCGGAGCAGAAGCTTTGACTGGGAGCGATTGTGGTAATTCATAAACTAGAAGCTTTGACTATAGCTTGTATTACCATCTTAAATTCATGAAAAATAGTTAGAATTCCCTACTTCTAGAAGTCTTTGTGCCCCAATGGTAGAGGTTATTCTTATAGAATAGGTTAAAACGGAACTTAGAGCCAAACTGGTACACTTTCAACTAGCCTTTGAGTTAGTGTCAGTTTATCGGTATCACCGTTTATATCTTTAAGATAGAAGTGTAGTTTGAGGTTTCATCTTGCCCATTACTCACTCTGCGAGTAAGTGGATTCTTTCCTGAAAGCTAAGAGGAAAGAATATTGGTAACACTCCTTACAAAATCTCTCAACTTCTTGCTTACCTTGAGTTGATCCAAGGAATGATAAGAAGGGGGGGCCTTCCCTTTAAGGTAGGAGAGACTCTGTCTCACACGCTGTGGCTGGTCATCCTAATTTGCGACTGGATTTTACCCAAAATTGTTCGTTGCAAAATATCCACCCAACACATTACATGGCAAACTAATAGATTTCTATATTTTCATGATATTATCATCCCATGAAGTGAATAACGAACTGCAGTTCTTGTATTGTTGCACATTAGTATTCACTACCTCAGAGATAGATTTGTCTATAGTTTCTTGAACCTTTCCAATTAGAGATGCCTATTTCCTAAAAGTTTGCTTGGCACACTCCTACCAAATGAATTGTATAATAATCACAGGAGTTATCCTCCAAATGCATGCAAAGAATGATGTTTTATAGAGGGCAGGCAAAGATTGAAACAACCCCCAAGGTGAGTTTGGAATGGGTTTAAAAAGCTAAGGATTACCATCACAAAATTCCACCATTGTTGGGAAAAGGAACATTGGATAAATAGGTGATCCATATTTTCAAACTCTTCTCCACATAACACACATGTGAAAGGTTGTCCAATTTGTAGTTTAGTCAACCTATCACTAATGAGAACTCTCTTTCGCAGTGCTAACCATGCAAAGCTTCTTGCTTTTGGCATGATCATACTATTCCAGCAAAAAGAGTGCGCTCTTTGAGACAGCTGTTGGTTCTCTTTTTCTTGCATGGCCTTATATCCCTGTTTAACTGAATAATTGTCATCCTTGGATGAAGCCCAAATGATTGCATCAGATATATTAATTATGACAACTAGTCTTGGTGAAAGGGGATCTGGTTTAGCAAAGCTTTCTGAGTTTCCAACTCCAATATAGTCATCCTCTCTGTTCTCTTTGCTCCGCCAACATCAGAGATTGTCTATTCTCTTGGTCCTAATCACATTATGGTCTCCATTAGTGGGATCTAAAAGAATTAATTCCCTTTATCAGACCCAACTCCTTTAAAGCCAAGCACCAACATGTACTCATTCATCCGATAACGCTACTACATAGCATAATGAAGATAAATAACACATACTAATTTTAGTAGAAATATATCTTTATTCAAATGGAGTTCTTATATAAACCAAAGACGATCAGCCAAGGCTCTACTTATTTTTCTTGACTATGGAAGTCTATTTAAAGCACCTGACAGTTGCAAAATAAAACCACAACTGTTCACAACCAACAATTACCTACCCAAAATGAGTATGTGAACAAAATATATAGCTGATATAAAATATAATAAAGACATTTTACACTACCTACATAGGTATTCAAAACTATAACTATATCCTTGGAGAGGTCAATTGCAACTTTGGCATATCTATGCAAACTCAATGCATCAATCTTCATTATTTTTCTTAGTTGCCGATTCGTGACACGAATCCGATTCGGGCACGTGAATCGGATCCGTGGATTCGGGATTTTTTTTTTTTCCCAATTATGATTCGTGGAGGATTCGTGCATATATATATATATATATATATATATATATATATATATATATATATATATATATATATATATATATATATATATATATATATATATATATATATATATATATATATATATATATATATATATATATATACACTAAAAAAAAGAGAAATATACATAATTCTAAAACTAAATCATTTCATAGTATGAATCTAGTATACTTGATCAATGACATTGATAATTAATCTATTTTCACGATTATAAAGAAAATCAACACATTCACATTGAATTACTGAAAGTGAAAGCTTGTAACATTCAAAATATAGATCATTAAACTTAAAGTTTATAACATGATTTACTCATAAAAGAGTCAAGAGTCAACACTAAAGTTTTTTATTTAATCATCAAATGGATTTTCAAGAAAATCTGCATCAGAGGGGTACTGGTGAGCTGCAAGTGCTGCATCTGTATTAGTAGAGGAACCCAAACCACTAGTAGTAGAGGGGATTGTTAACTCATAATCCTCCTCCTCATCATCCACATCAATCAAAGTGGATCTAGCAAGATCTCGGATGGTCATATCTAAATCAGGAGTCTCGGGTGCTACATCCCAAAGCTTTTCGGGCCCCTTCTTGTACTTAGGATCCTTCCGTGACAACAAGCGCAAATTGTTGTGAATGAACACAAGGTCTTCTGATTTTTTTGGAGCCAACCGGTTGCGTTTGATTGAGTGGATAAAGGAGTAAGTACTCCAATTCCGCTCAGCGGCAGAAGAGCTGGCAACCTAAAGAGAAATTAAAAATTATCAATACAACAATCAAGATAAATAAATTAAATAATAAATTCAAGGAATTGAGAATGTTAACCTTAAGCTTAATTTTACAAACTTACTTGGGATAGGACCTTTATGGCAAGAGGTTGGAGGTACGTGAAGGCTTGCCCATGAAGGTACCACCATTTGATGGCACCCATCCTGCTTTGGTCTGCTATGGCAATAGGGTCAAAATCCTCACCTGAGTTGAAAGCAGCAAATTCACTCCTCACAATTGCCCCAATCTCTGGATCTTGGAATATCTTAGCTAGTGCCCTCTTATACCCATCTGCAACCTCTGCATCTCTAAATGGTGGCACTCTACCTGGAAGGCGAAGTACATCTGCACTATAGTACCTGGGGATAACAAAAGACAATTGAACACTATCAAATATCAATAGCACAAACATTGGATAAAATAAGCACAAACATTTGATAAGAACTACAGTACCTCGGGGATAGAGCATATGCAAGGAGGTGCAAAGGTGTGGTCATCTTGTTCCATCGATGATGAACAATTTTTTCCACCTTCTTGTAAAGGGTGTCCTCAGGATCATTCTCCCTCCTCTGTATGACCTAAGATATGAAATATGAATAATAATTATAATTAGTGAATATGTCAATTTAAACTTTAGAATCTAGATATCTCTCAAATAAAAAATTGTTGTAAAAGAGCGTAAAACTTACCATTTTAATTTTTTCCAGCATACTATCCATGGAATCATAAATATCCCCAAGGCATGGCTCATCACTATCTGCGAAGCGAAGCATTGCCATTATTGGATCGGTGATTTCCAACACATAACTCACAAGACCCCACCAATCCTCATCTAGTATCATTCTTCTCACATTTAAAGCCCTTGCTGTATTGGAATTCTTCCAAATGCCCCATTGGGGGCTAATGACCATATGCTTCAATGCTTCTTTTACCTTCACAAGTCGTCTCAAGACGATTGTGTGAGAGGCAAAGCGGGTTTCAGCAACCTAAGAACATGTTAAACTCAAGTTAGTAAAACATTTAAAAATTAAAACATGTTAATGTAAACAACAACAAAAATTAATAATTGTGGAATCCAATAATATTCAATTATATATTAAATATAAAAATTTACCTTCAATAACTCCAAGTCCGAGAAACTCCTAAAAATTGCTTGTGACATGTGGTGATTTGTCACAAACATTTGAATCTCTTCAGCTTCCTCATATATCATTTTCACCCAATCTATTTCGGTGCCAATTGCTTTCATCACTAAATTGAGAGAGTGGACGGTGCATGGTGTCCAAAAGATATGATCATATCTAGACTCTACAATTATCCCTGCAGCCCTGCAAACTTTTGCATTGTCCGTGACCACTTGAACAACATTATCAGGATCCACTGACTCTATGGCATCAATGAGAATGCGTGAAATAAATTCTGCATCTTTCACTTGCCCTTCACAATCAACTGCCTTCAAGAACATTGCCCCCTTAGGGCATACAGCAATAACATTGATCAATGGACGGTTTCTACAATCTTTCCAACCATCCGAAATAATAGACACACCCGATTGAACCCAAAAATCTCTTATTGGTTGAAGTTGAGCCTCTACATTTTTCCTCTCATCATGTAATATGGTAGTGCGCAACTTCTCATAACCAGGCGGTTTGTAACCATGGGGTGCATCATTTATTGCTTCCACCATCTCCCTAAAATAAGGTGATCTAGCAAAATTAAATGAAACACCATTTGCAATTAAACAACGTCCAATTTTGTGATCAGCAATGTCTCTCTTTTCAATTTGGAATGCCCTATCTAGTGGGCCTCTCTTGCGGGTGAGTGGAGATGGGTCTTCATCTTCATCATTTGTAGTTGGCATAGGCAAAAAAGGATGTGTTCTTGTGTTTGTTTGATCAAATGATGGTGTTGGTATATTTTTTTTTTGGGAAGCACCACGTTTTGCTTTTGCAACTGCTCTATCAGCATCATCTTGCTCTTTTGCTAATGCTGCTATTTGTGCAGCTGGTAATCCCTTCTTATCACTACCTTGACACATGTGAATTCCTTCACCCGCAGGGCCCAAAAAATGTAGTTTCACTCGGGAATAGGAGCTTCTATGTTGTATGTTGCAAAAATTACATTTCCATATGTATGCCCCACCCCCAGGACATTGTGCAACTCTTGTTGTGTGTCTCCATAAAGGAGACCCCTTATCAATTTTGAAGCTTGGTGATGCAGCCCCACCCCCACCCACTGAGCCTTGACTACTCATTGTTCTATTCTTGCAATCTAGAAAAAGTGAAAGAAAACCATACTTCACACTTGCACAAAAACTTGAAAATTTGGAAAACTAAAAATAAATCAATAATCTATGAAAGAATTCAAGAATATGGTTGAAATGCATACCTTAAACACTTCTTGCAAGGTATTTGAAGCTCCACAACCGATCTCCTTCGAATCCAAGCACTTCACTTCAAACTAGCAATTATGAGAGAGCAAAATGAGAGAGCAAAATAGAGAGCAAAATAGAGAGCAAATGAACTTGCATTGTGATTTAGAGGGTCGTTTTTAGGGTTTAGGGCCTTTAGGGCAAAAAAAAAACATTAAAAAATGATAATGGGCCCACATTTTTGCATTCTCCTCCTTCATTGCCGCGGATTCACGTGGATCCGCGCGTGGATCCTCGAGGATCCGGGCAGGATTACGAATCCTACCCGGCGCCCGCGGATCCTTACGGATCCACAGGCAGGATTACGAATCCTGCCCGGCGCCCGCGGATCCTTACGGAACCACAGGCAGGATTACGAATCCTGCCCGGATCCTCACGGATCCATACGTGGATCCGGATCCGAATCGGACCCGAGCCCGGATCCGGCCTTTTCCAGGCGAATCCGGTAACTAAGTTATTTTTAAATAAGGTGATATAATTCTTTTAAAGGATAAACAAAATCTGACAAGGTTTCCTTAGAAATAACATCCTACTTATGAATATAGCAATTGCATAAATTTTACAACATTGTTTCAGAGAAAAGGAACCCCTCAGCAAAGAAAATAAAATCACAACTAAGTCAGTGACTAGGAATACATGGAAAAATAGGAATCTCCTTGGTTGAGCTCAGATTTAAGCCTTGGCATCTAACTTTCTTTGAAATATTGGAATATCCAGGTATTAACCTACAAAGTAAATGTGTAAGGAATTTGTTCTAATTACAATATATTTCTGATAACAGCATTGCTAGCATATGTTTTCTTATATACACAATGCAAATATGGTTTCAGTTTATGCCCACTACACACTGTAGCAAGGTGTATGCAACGATCTTATTTGGCATGTATAATAAAAATATAAAAGCTGTTAATATCAACGTGTCAATTAAAACCAGGAAAAAATTATCACCTAAAGCATCAAATTTGCAAGAAAATCTTTTCCGTGTATGGGATGAAAAGGCATTATTCAGAAAGGAAACAAATATAATAGTAAACTTAACATTTACCTTCAATGTTGTTCCCTCCTTATGGGCTTTCTTCGCAGTCGCTGCAGCTTTATCATAACCAATTTTCTAGAAAAATAATACAATAAAGTTGAGATATTAGAATCACGAAAAATTCTGACCAACCAATAGCATCAGGAAGTTGTTTCCATAAAAAAGAAATATTGGCAGAGATATGCCTAAGGTAAATGGAAACACTTACAGGATTCAAAGCTGTAACAAGCATTAATGACTGCACAAGATCAGACACAAGTCAGCTTCTTGCAATATCAATCGCTAAATAAGTGTGTTGACTTAAATTAATATACAATTTCAAAGCTACAGCTAGAATAGTGCGGTGCTTACCTCTCGCACAAGTTGTGCTATTCTTTGATTATTGGCCTTAATTCCCCGAACACAATTCTTTTCAAATGAAGCTGCTGCATCTCCAAGTAATCTTAAAGACTGAAAAAATAACTAATTAAGAACCTTAAGCCATTTGCAATTTCAAAATTTAGCAGCACTAAAAATGAAAAGATTTATCCATACATTTCATTTACTGGGGCTTTCTATAAGAAAACCATTCATACTAAACAAGCTATTGCAATATATCTATGCTGCTAAATATATTATTGAAGTACAAAATAAAAACAAAGAAATAACAAATAACAAATACAGTAAAACAAAGGACAACAATACCCGAAGTAAGGAACTTGCAATCAATGGCTTGTACACGTTGAGCTCAAAGTGTCCATTTGATCCTCCCACTGTAATTGCAACATGGTTTCCCATAACCTACAAGCCACATTGCTAGATTAGATAAATTTGCCAAAAAGGGTATTTTATTTGGATTTGCATTTCATAATATTGAAATTATCCTAATGTCTATATATGACCAAAATAGGTCAGCAGCACTTTAGTGCATCAGCAAGCAATAATAGCAATGCAAATTCCTAAAACGAGAAGCTCCAACTTACACAATGTAAGAAAGGTTTCAAATGAAGCCTCGTATGATAAAGAAAAACCTATGTAGCAGGGTTTGTACCCACAGGCTCCATACCTGGTGCGGGTGTGGATGTGGGTGCAGGTGTGGGCCCAGTGCACTGTGGGTTCACACCCACAGTGCTGGGCCCACACCCTGTGCACAGCAAGCGCAAACCCAGATGCACCCGGGAGCACCTGCCGGCTTGCTGTATAAAAGTGGGCCCAGAACTTAATAAAAAAAAATTCTTTATTTTAAATTTTCCCGGTTACCAGCTAGAGCAGAATCAGAAAGAAAGCATTCAGAAGATGTTATTTTCTTGGCATAATAAGCAAGACGTCCTAATAAATATTGGCGGTGGAAAATTTAATAATGCTTTATCTGCTCCTTTTCAGTTACATATTAGTTATATCTTTGAGTATTTTAATGATTAATATCTGATCGAAATGATCTGGCACTATCAGTTTAGGAGTAACAAACTTATAGCTTCTTTATAACCATACCATAGGAGAAACTTCTATAAAAGTAGACCCGATCTGATCGAAATGATCTGGTACTATCAATTTAGGAGTAACAAACCTAATTGTAACTTCTTTACAACCATACCATAGGAGAAACTTCTATAAAAGTAGGCCCAATCAACATGCAAAAAAGAGAAGTGTGTGTGATTTAACAGTAGTTTTGAAAAAAAAAAAAAAGGAATAATCTGTACCTGTGTTATGAGAGTGAAATTACAAGATTGATATGTGCAATTAATTTCTTAGAAATTTGAGGGTGGCATGAAGACTGAGAGTTCTGATTGAAATGCATTGAAGATATAGAGCATTTTTATTCAAATACATATATACTGAACAGAGAATTTATCTTCAATACATAAAGCAACAGACATAGATTTAGTTTTAAAATTCTATAAATTTCTCTTTCTTTGTATATAATATACACACACTCAAACCCCCAAAAACATCCTTGCACCAACATACCAGGTTTACGTACCCACACCTGAAGTGGCGACTTCGGGAAAAAATAATGCAGTACAAAGTAAAGAGGGCAAAGAACTATGAAGTTGGTCGATCAATGCTCAAAGATTGTGATGTGGGACATTGATAATTTATTATGCACTCTAAATATGATATAGAAACATCGTAATCACTTTCAGCCTAAGTTGCAGGGTTCAGACCCTGCCAGCTGGTTCTGGGTCTGGGTTTGTTGCGGGTCCGGGTCCGGGCAGGGTACGCGCCACAGACTGTGGGTCTGTGCAGAGTCCTACAGTACTGTCTGGAATATGCTTAAATCTACTAGTTGACGTTTCACAGGGATATTGATGGTCTTGTTTACTAAATAATGATAGATTAAATAATTTTAACACTAGTAAGTTGTTCAACTTTGCTTAAATGCTAAAGAGAAGCTGCTTAATACTTTCTATATAGAAATGACCAAGCATATCAGATCTTGTATCAGCAATCAGGCAAATTTTGATCAACACAACTCCGCTAAGCACACATCAGTATCATGTCCTCTAGTGTCAACAAACTAAAAATTGCATGCGACTAGAACTGTGACATACAAAATCTAAATTTCAACTTATCTTGCACAGTAAATTCAGATTGGATTTCGGTTAAAACTGGCATAATCAAAGTGGTGAATTCTATGTGAATAAAATCTCAGTCTAAAACATTCATATCCAGCATTATAGTTAGTCTTAGTATAGTTGTCTTGCATTGTGAGTTCAATTACTCGAAAAATCATAAAATCCAGAGTACTTGTATTGGGTAAATTACAATGTTCTTAGTGGATGACCATTTACGTATCAAGGTCAAAAGAAAACTACAAGGTAGATTACTAAATCCAATATCTGCACCCGAGTTTGTAAGTATTGAAAAAACAAAAGTGAATTCCTTAGTTCTACATCAGAGAAATATAATGCACACTCTTCATATAGATTGGGGTTGTCTGCATTATCATTTATAATCCCACATTATTCTATTATTTTTGTATACACACACGAACCCCGCACACCCCCCCCACAAACCCAAATGGAATTTATTATTTTTTGGCCCAAACCCACAAACCCATACCTGAATCTGAACCCGTCCCCAAACCTGAACTGGCAACTTAGCATTGTTAGCATGCTTCTGATAGGTTTGTCAATCTATATAACAGGAGTGATGTATTATTAATGTTGCATGTTGAGCTTACATAGTGTGGCAAAAATATTAAAAAAATAACTAGCGTGGTTATCATACTTATCAAGCATTTGTATGATCTCATGAACTAAAGTAATGTTATTAGAAGAGAATGGAGGTTTACCTGTGCGCAAACCATTGTCAAAGCCTCACACTGGGTAGGATTCACCTTTCCCTGGAGCATATAGTATACAATAAGAATTTAGTACAATTAAGTAGGATACTGATCCAGCTTCAAATAAAAAAGCACAACAGTTAAATGAAACTCTAATGCAATGAATCTCCACAGGTACAACCTGCAATTTTTGGGCATGCTAGGAGTTATATTTTTATGAAATATTAAAAATCAAACACACAAGTAATAGAAAATATCCTCAGAGGAAAAATATTTCACTATTTCACAAACAATTTATGTATATCTACAAATGGAAAAAATAAAAAACTGTCCTTCCACTATATACTGTAATACTTACAGGCATTATGCTACTACCAGGTTCATTTTCAGGTAGAAGCAATTCACCCAGCCCACAGCGAGGTCCACTGATAATAGATACATATTAGCAGGACATTTCGATAAATATCTCAAAAAGTAATACTGCCGTTGATATTGAACAGTACATAATATACCTTCCTAGCAGACGTATATCATTTGCTATCTTCATTAGAGAAGCAGAAACAGTGTTCAAGGCTCCACTGGTCTCAACAAAAGCATCATGTGCTGCCTAATAAACATAAAACAACATTTCCCCAATTGAATCAGGGCATTCTATTTATGCATGTTACTTTGTACTTTAAATCAAATGAATTTCAGAAGACCATTTCAAGGTTCTTAGTATATGATATATTCATTGATATCATCCTCGCACGCAATCCGAAAAAAATTTGCTGTATCTGTTAGACATTCCATAACTTGCAGCAAGTCATGCAAGTTTAGGCAGGTCGTGAGCCATGCAGTCACTTGTGGGATTTCATGACCCGTCGCCGTAACTATCAAACACATCAAGTCATGGGCTATGACCAGCATGACTTGGCCAAGTCATGCAGGTCATGGCATGACTCGCCAAGTTTGACGGTCATGACCCACGGATATCACAAAAAGAGGTTTCTTTATCTTAATGCTACAATAGTTCATAGTATTATAATTACTGTGACATGTCAAAGGAAGAAGCTGCAATGCTCATCTGTGAGCCCCCAACTTCAACTATATATTTTTACTGCAATAAATTTGTATCAATCACTAAGCTATGGCTAGTGCAAGATGCAAGGCATAGCCGAGTAAAAAGTGTATTACATGTTCAATCAACCACAATACAATGGAGATTGTCTTAGTATTATTTTGTACACTAATTTCAATAATATTTTCCTATGATTTTCTACTCCTTACTAGAATATTATAATATTTGTTTTTATTTTTTAATGATCATCTTAGTTAGTCCTTAGTTTATGAGACAGTTTTTATTTCCGTCTTTAATTCACGATTGTTTCTTTTAGAAATATCGTCTTTGTAAATCTGTATAAGGAGCTTTCCTATCTTTTATTTAATACAACTACAACATCGATTTACCATAACTTGGTATCAGAGCAGATCGATGGGATTTCATAAAATTTGGTGAGTCTTTAAAGAAAAGTTTGAACCTCTTTTGATCTAGAAATTTTGTTTTTCAATTTTTTACAATTAAAACCATTGGAAGTATTTTATGAAATTTTGTCGTTTGTCTTAGACAATTTTTGCCAAAAATCATGAACTTGGTTGAGGGTTTTAATTGCGTGATTTCTTGATTAGGGCTAAAGTCTCTAATTTTCGAAGGTTGCATGTGAGTTGCATGTGCTTGCATGTGTATTTTGCAAAGTAACAAGAATCAAAATTGGATCGGGATCGGCAAGGCCGAATTGAATTGTGAATTGGCCATGAATAGGAATTGAATCAGTCATGATTCGGCAAATTTAAAAAACCCTTGAAATTGGAGATTTTAAAAATTTAAAACTTATTTCATGCACCCTTTATCAAATATAACTTAACACAATATAACATCATCAAATGGAAGCTAACATACATAAACAAGGAATATAAATGATAAATCCATCACATACATTACACGTAAAAAGTAAATTGTAGCTGCAATAAATAGAAATTATAGGATCATAATGAGTCAAATCATAGAATGTATGTAAGATGAAGATCCATAAGACATCAAATCATAAATGTATGTAAGATGAAGATCCATGAAATGTATGTTTATCAGTATCTATAAACAAAATGAAAAAACAAGGCTCTAGCTCAAGCCCCATCATCATCCTCATCATAATCCTCAAGCTCGGTCCTAGCCTCAACCTCAGCCTCTAAGTATCACTATCTGTAAAAAAAATGAGAAAACAAGGCTCTAGCTCAAGCCTCATCATCATCCTCATAATCATCCTCAAGCTCGGCCGCAACCTCAACCTCAGCCTCTGAGTATCTTGTCTTACTACTTGTAAACCTGTGGTTTTTCTTTTCTTTTCTTCTCTCACTTTTCCTCTCTTCTACTTATGTTAAACAAATAGGACCTTTAGGGTTAAAATAAAGAGGAAAGGCAAAAAAAAAATTAAAAAAGATGTGTTTTTTTTAATATTTGACTTGACTTTTTATCAAGCTGCGTGGGCCGATTTTTCACGATTAATGTAGGAGATTTTGGCAATTTTTTGGATGAATCGCTGAATCGGCAATTTATAGCAATGAAATCGTCGATCTAGTTCAACAATTCAAAAAAAATCGGGAAGCCCGAATTGAATTGCCAAATTGACGATTCACGTGATTTCTAGGCGATTCTCATTACTATGGTACTTTGTCACTTGCATGTGTCGTTTTATCGTGCCAATTCTCCTATTTTGACGCATGAATATTTTGTTGATGGGTTTTCATAATTATTTTTCCCTTGAAAAAATTTCTAATAGGTTTTCATTATTTTTTCATCAAAAATTGTTTTTCGGGTTCATAATATTTTTCTCAACAATTATATAATAGGTTTAATTTTTTACTCAAAAATTATAAGTTAGGTTTTAGCATTTTTCCTCAAAACATAGCATTGTATTCTCTTATCTGTGTCTTGGATTCTATTGTTTGGTTTTGATTATGTTAGGATTAATCGAGACAGAAATAACAATTACATGCAAATATAACCAATATCAAAAAATAATAAAGCGCACAGAAGAGAACACAAGACACAAAGATTTAACATGGTTCAGCCAATCCCTCAGCTACATCCACCAAAAGTGAGTCCAATATTCTTATTATCCAGTGTTTACAACCTTATTTCAATCTATAATCCCTTATAGCTCAATACCATTGTAAGAAGCTACTATCTCATCATCCATTATGAAATCCCTAACCCTAAGCCATTTTATACAAGCTTTCGTCGCTTACAAAACTAGGGCTAGATTATTGTCTTAACAAGTTAACCTGAAAAACACTTGACGAGTCAACCTTGGGAAATGGTTGATAGGTCAACTCAAAAATCCTTGACAAGACAACCACAAAAAAATCAATGAATTATAAAAAGTGTACAGTATTTTCCTGATCAGTTGCCACATATCAACATCTGGTTTTTCCAATTTTCCTCCTCAAAATCATGGCTTTTTGCGATTTGTTTTGAGATATCATGCTAATTTGCAAAGTTTGGAGAGTTTGTCAAATTTTCCTCTAAGTTCTGCTAGTTGTTCTTAGTGTTTGTCTTTGTCTCAAGGGAAGAGCAATTTCATTATCCAACATAAGGTTGGATGTTTTGTGATGATTTATGGTCAGATGTTTTGCTGATTCTGGGAAGGTTAGTAGTAGACCCATCTTAGTGGCAGAGTTAATGGGAGGCTCTTGTCTCTTGTTGCCAAACATTATGAGGAAGGGGGCACCATTTTCTGTTTTGTTTTTTTTGATGGCTTCTTGGTCATTAACATTTAGTAGATCCAAGGAAGGGCTCAACAACATAATGTTTTGAAGAATTTGTGACCTCTTATTGCCGAAGGATCCATATGTAATGACATTGTCTATTAAGTATGTGAAATAGATTCAGTATTAACAAATATTGAATATCCTAGGAAGTAATGAAGGAGTCCCAAATCTTTCATTTCGAATTCTCTAGTTAGATCTTTCTTACACTAATCTATGAGATGATCATCACTTGTTATTAGTAAATCATCGACATACAGTATCAGAATTACCATATCATCTTTATCTCTTTTATAATATAAATTTGGATCAGCTTCATTCTTGGAGAATCCTAAGCTGGTGAAATACTTATCAATTCTTTCATACCAGGCCCTAGGAGCCTCTTTAAGCCCATAGAGAGCTTTCTTGAGCTTGCAAACAAAAGCGTTAGGATCATGAGTTTCAAATCCTTCAGGTTGCTCCAGATAAACTTCTTCTATAATCTTTCCATTTAGGAATGTTGTTTTTACATCCATCTGATGTACCTTCCATCCCTTTGATGCAACAATTGCTAAGACTGCTCTTACGGAGGTATATCTGGTAACGGGAGCAAAGGTTTCTTCATAATCAATTCCTTCTTTTTGAGAAAATCCTCTGGCTACAAATCTGGCTTTATACTTCTCAATACTACCGTCAGCAACATGCTTTATTTTAAATATCCACTTGCAAGAAACAATAGATTTTCCTTTAGGTCTTGGAACAATTTCCCAAACATCATTTTTCAAAATATATTGGTATTCTTCTGTCATAGCTTCTTTCCAAGTTGTATGTTTAATAGCATCAGAAGGATTGGTTGGTTCTATTTTGGATAAATCACTCATGTCTGTTGTATAACTACAGAATCTTTTAGGTCTTTTGCTTTCTCTGACTGTTCCGAAAGGTGCAGCAAAATCTTGAGCTGCTTCAACTATTTTAATGGCCCAAAGTGGTCTTTTCTTTGAATTTTCTTCAAAGTTCATATTTTGAATTTCATCTTCAATTTCTTCCAAGTTCTCCCTCTGGGACCCAGATTCACTATTTCTTTCAAAACTAAATAAAGGAAAAGGTTCATCAGAACTTATGGCTCTTTTGAATGCAAGATCTTCTTCAAAGATTACATCCCTACTAAGTTCAATACTTTTCTGTCCAGGTATGAAAATCCTATATGCCTTATATGTTTCACTATACCCTACAAAAATACCTTTCCTCTGAAAGGCTTCTAACTTTGTTCTCTTTTCTTTTGGAACATGGATATATATAGGACACCCAAAACTTCTAAGATGACTTATATTGGGTTTTACTTTAGTAAATACTTCTTCAAGGGTTTTATCTTTAAGATAGGAGTGAGGGCTTCTGTTTTAAATATATATAGCAATACAAGAGGCTTCTGCCCAAAGATAATATTCTAGATTTTGGTCAAAAATCATAGCTCTAGCAGCTCCTATAATTGTCCTGATCTTTCTTTCTGCTACCCCGTTTTGTTTTGGATTATAAGGAACAATGTACTCCCTCTTAATCCCTGATTCTTTACAAAACTTTTTAAACAAGTCTGAGGTATGTTCTCCTCCGTTATCAGTTCTAAAAGTTTTAATTTTATGTCCTGAAAAATTTTCAGTTAATGCTTTGAATTCTTTAAATCTTTGTAGGATTTCTTCTGATTCGTTGCATTTTAAAAAATAAATCCATGTTTTCCTAGAAAAGTCATCTATGAACAAGATATAATACCAGAATCCTCCAAAAGAAGGAACAGACATAGGTCCACATAAATCTAAATGAATTAATTCTAGTACATTATTTGTTTTCCTAGTACTATCATGAAAGAGACTTTTGGTGTTCTTACCTAGAGCACACCCTTTGCAACTACTTGGGTGGTCTTTATTTAGTTTAGGTAATCCAGTAACCATCTTCTCCATAGTTGATAAAGTTTTGAAATTTAGATGCCCTAATCTTTTGTGCCATATTTCATTTATATCTGCAGCTTCATGAACTAGGGCTTGAATAGATTGACTAGATTTTGTATTCCATTCATATAAATATCCTTTTCTTTGACCAAATAACTTTGCTTTCTTGATGGAGAAGTTCTTAGCCCAAGTTAATACTTTGCCATCCACGAATGCAACATTGTGCCCATCATCTTCAAGTGTTGTAATTGAGATTAGGTTTCTTTTAATTCTTGGTACATAGAGTACACCTTTAAGAAGAAGAGTATTTCCTAAATTTAGTTTCAAAGTACAATTTCCAATTCCTTCAACGAAGTGTGCTGAATTATCACCAATTGTAACTTCACCATTAACCTTCTTTGATAAAGAGTCTAGAGTTTCTTTGTATCCCGTTATATGTCTAGAAGATCCACTATCAATTACCCGTGCTTTATTTGGAATTTCATTTGATAGAGAGGAATACAAAACACAATTTTCAGGATCATAAGTGTCTCCTCTAATAACATTTGTACAGTTTGCTTGTGGTTTGGAATTTTCAGGACAATTTGATCTATAGTGTCCAAATTTTTCACATTTGAAACACTTTATTTTAGATAGGTCTTTCTTGGGGTTTCCATTCTTTTGATTTCTCTTTTTCTTCTTGAAATGCTTCTTCTTGCCCTTATAGGAGTTTGTATTAAGAACGTGAAGTTCTTCATCTTCTGCTTTCGGTTTCCCTCCTTTCTTTAATTTTCTAGATTCCTCTTGAGGATAATCGTTCTTGAGTCTGTTAAAGTCCGGAAGATTATCTCTGGCACTTATTCCTTGTGCAAATGTCTCCCATGAATCTGGGAATCCATCTATACTATAGCCATAAGTGTTAATTTTGTGTCACTAATGGTGGTTCCTATACTTGATAGTTCATCTCTAATGCCGGCAACTCTTAGGAAGTAAAAACTTATCGATTCTCCTTTCTTTATCTAAATGTGATTAAGTTGCCTTTTTAGTGCAAGAACCCTAGTTGCATTGTTTACTTCATATGCATTTCGTAATGCATTCATCATATCAAAGGCAGTTTGATGTTTTGTAAGCATAGGTACAATATCATTTTTTACTCCAAGATGATTTGAATAGCTTTTCTATTTCCTCTGCTCCAGATAGATTTGTGCGGTTCAACTGTGGGTTGTTTGGATGCTCCATCAACAAATTGTTTTGCATCGTTCTCTTCAAGAATCATCATGATTCTGAATTTCCAGGCTTCAAAGTGCTCTTTCCCATCAAACCTGTCCTCGGGTCTGATTGTGTATGCCATTGAAGCTAGAAGATAGTTGCTAGATATATATAGAGTCTAATAACTAAATTTTGCAAAGCCTAGGTTCGACTACCAGAGCTTTGATACCATGTAAAGGTTCTAAAAATTCTTTGAATCAGACTTCTATTTCTTTCTTTAATTGCTGACAATGATCTTCTATGTTCTGAATATGATGAAGTTTACACCTATAATTCTGATCTAAGAATTATATATATCTGCAAATAGATCAGTGTAATATATTGCTGAGAAATTAATCTTAATGGTGTAATATATGAAGAACACCGAACTTCTCTTATGCTGATATAATAAGTAATAATTAACCTTGTGACTAAGAGTATCTTCTGATCTTTAATTGCAGGGTATTGGTGCTTAGAAGAGCAGACTTAATTGTTTCTATGTGTTCTCTAACTGCACCAATAACCCTCCTATATATCCTTGCCAAAGGGTATGTCCCTAAAAAGGACATATCCCTTCCTAAACTAGTATTAACTAAACCTCCTCTAAGTCAGCAATCTGGGAAGACAAAATTAATAACACTTAACTATGTTTTAGTTTAGTTAAACATTATAGAGTTTCTTCATGAGAAGTCGTCGGCTCCTTTAGGAAGAGATATATATAATCTGATGCTAGTTTGAAAATATATTATGATAAGAAGAGGAAGCACGGTCTGTACTTTCAGACCTATAGGTTATCTAGTTAGATATACTTAACATGTATGAGTGGTTGATACTATATGTCATTGCCGGGTTGGTTTTTCAAATGTATATCAGAGAATCTTTGTCCATGATGCTATCTCTCTCATGTTACTATAATTCTTATGAGATTTTATACTTAAATTAGCTCTGAATTTTCTAGGAGCACCAACCAAAGTACAAGTAGGTGCACGTTGTACTTCTGATATGTGAATATATTTAGTGAGACTGTGTGTTAGGGTCTCAAGAAGTGTGGTAAACTCCAAGGACTCACCAAGGCGGAGAAGCCTTAGATAAAGGGTGAAGAGGAGTGGCTCCCCTACAAGAAAGAAACAATATGATCAGTCATTCCATAAATGATAAAAATCTTTAAATGCCAATTACTTAAGCGTTAGCTCATGATTGTCCAAGTACACTCATTAACAAGTTGAATGGTGAGACGACACTCTAAATACCAGGATGCTCAGTTGTAGGATATGGTGTTCCCCATCTATTTTCAAGTAGGGAGGGTCTTTCTCGTTAGAGAAAGTGTGGGGATAAGTAAGGTCTATGGTTGGGTGGTTAAGCCCCTGACAATGTTTTTCCCTCTCCACAAGATGTTAGGACATGCACCAAACAAAGATAAGTTATGCATTCAAAGCATTGTTGGTAACAGGTACTTTAATTTATGATGGATTGATTTATATCATTGAATCAGTTATTTCCTTCAATGAAAGCAACTTTTCTTGTCAATATAATTGATAACCAATTAGATCAATTGATCTTCCAACTGAAGATGGAATATATCTATATGCAAGATATAGGTTTATCTAATGGATTATTATTTCAGTCTTTCATTTATGTGAATAATAAATATGAGTGTATCCTCTAACTGTATGTTATTGCCATAGTTAGCAATGGAAGGAGAAGGGATGATACAATGGTATTTGATGCCCTAAATGATACAATAGTATTTGATGCCGTAAAAGATACAATGGTAATTAATGCCCAAAATGATACAGAGGTATTTGATGTCCTAATTGGTACAGTGGTTTTTGATGCCCTAAATGATACAATGGTATTTGATGCCCTAAATGATACAATGGTATTTGATGCCCTAAATGATACAGTGGTTTTGATGGTATTTTTCATATCGATAAAGTGGTATAGCTATTCGTTCCCAAGCAGTGTTTATGGACTAACCTGGATCTTGTAGAAGCATCCCTATACAGATTTCAGTTTTGAATTCTATGGTATGTAGATTTTAAATTTCACGTTAAATTCATTGATGGTGTCTTCAATTGTTACTTATAAAATTTCCGTTTAACTGATTGCAAGCATTAATCACATTCACATGAACATAATTGTATAAGTATCTTTCTATGAATATGAAGTAAAACCTGTATTTCTTTGATATGTTAGTTGTTAGCTAAGACCTGGAAAAAGTGGTTGATACAGTACTAAAGCTAGCAATACAGATGGCAACTAAATTAGAGTACTGTTGTTACTGCAAGATGTTTAAATTACAAGATCCTCCTAGATGTTTTAAATGTATCATCCTTGTTAATATTTTCATTTACAATTCTCTCCCTTACAGATGTTTGAGCTGTCCATCAAGTTTCTAATATATTACTATATTGTTATCTACCTTTTACAACTGTTTCAGTCACTGACCAACAATTTCATTTATTTCTGACCATTACTACTGTTTTAGCTCTCAACTTCTTTATATCGCAACACAGCTATCTCAGTTTATTTTTGTCAGCCACTTGCACTTGACCTAGGTTTAATTTAACCTTTAAACTGAATGGCACGTCCTCATCACAAGTCTAAAATCCATCCCATGGCACAAGCCACAAATGTACAACAGCATATGTCCAATTATAATGTGGAATGCACCACAAACTGAAGATGTGGACTTCCTTTTACCAGGAGCACAATAATTTTCTATATGAATCAAAAGTTAAATTACATCAAAACAGAAGTGATGAATAAGAAATAAATTTCAAATTTATATTCATATGAGTTGCACGGATACATATAACAAGTGAAACTCACATCTATATTAAAGAACATGACACAAACCCATACTGTACAATGAGCATCAAAAGTGAAATTGGTTAACTACTAGTTGCAAATCTGCACCATCTGCTATATGTAGTTCTATCATTGTTCTAGTCCACAACAAATAACTAAATCCTAGGATTTGTTTCAACAATTCATCTCTGAAAAACATACTTCATATGTTATAATATTTGTTGTGCACACAAACCAAAAGACAAAATCAAATAAAAATTTTGAGCTAACCGAGCTTTTTTTTCTCTAATGGTCACTTTTGCTAGATATATATGAAAAGGTTCAACAAATTAACGAGTTACCAGAGCTTCAAATTTGTTCTCAGCTGTGACAAATGGCAACTTAGTTTCTTCAGCTACAGCTGCCGCTATTTTAGCATCAAACCTACCAAATACACAGAAGAATGCAACAGCTATTAAAAATACAATTCCCAAATAAGAATAAGGCCAGTTTACTATTATTTTCCCATGCCAAGCTATGATTTCACAATGTTATATTTAAAACTAAATGAGGGCTAAAATTGAGATGAAATTAAGATTGATTCAAAACTACAATTAGTATCTTAATTAAACACAAGAAATAGCCGAGCATGATAAAACATAGATGCATCGATACAAAATATATCTTCTATATTTGAATGAGTGAAGACAATACGGATCTATTGATAATTAAATGCTTGCATTTTACAAGAGAACATACAGTTTTGAAACGTTGACTCAATGTCTTGATCTTAGGGCCAGTTGCCCTGGAACATGGGACTATACCAACAAAAAACATCTTCAAATGAAGTTATGATGTGTCTAAGCTTCACATTGAAGGTATGAAAGAGCATTCCCCGGTACATTTCAACTTTAAAATATCATTAATATTGATGACCTCTAACTTGATAATTAATTCGTTAAAGTGATCATGGTTATACACATCATCCTGTCCCTGAGATGTGTGACAGCAAAATTTTCCCATATGTTGAGTACAGTGGGTGGATGTCTCTTTAATAACTTAAACAAATTATAAGAGGCTAAAGTTTTAAAAGACAAATCACCAAATAAACAACAATTTTCCTCCCCCTTTCCATTCAGGTCTTTAAGTACTTTTTTCCATTATAACTTACCATTCTTATTTTTATGCATCAAATGAAGCAGGCTGTCCAGTCATGGAAAAAGGAAGCATTCCCTCCAAGTCTGCAGAACATCAAAGTTGTCATAAAGACCCCCAGCGAACATCCATTTGCATTACCAGGAATAACTAACTAGGCAAACTTGGCTACAAACAAGGGCTTTCAACAGACCAGAATTCACTGTGCAAACAAGCAGTTGATTATCATTATCTTCTATAAATGAGTGCATATCTATTTCTATTATTTTGCTTAGTTAATCATGTAAACAGTATAAATTGTATATAATATTATTTTGTTCATGGATAGAACAGCAAGTTACATTAGTGTGCATCTAATTATCTCTTGTTCAATGACACGTAATGTGACATGGAAATTTTGGAAAGAAGTTTCTTATGAAAGGATTCCTTGTTAGTTGATCTCTTCTCACATCCCTGTGAAAGATCACCTACTATTGGCCATCACGTGGTCAAAGAAATCAATAAATAGAGAGGGCATTTCAATTTTCATGTAGCATAAAAAGGATCACCATAGTTGGCTTAGAAGAAAGGAGACAATAAAGATAGAGTTAATGCAAGAATGCATCGCACCATGATGCAGGAGCATCCACTGTTGTAAAGGCAAAATCTGACATTGCCCAAAATATTGTATTTTCCTTTTGTTTAGAGTTTTCTTTAGTTGTTTTAGAGCCCATAACGACACTTTCGAGGTGTAGCGCAATCAAAAGTTTGAAATGGCCAAACATAGTCCCCTGCTATTTTTAGTAAGTCAGCTTGAACATGCATGGACATGACCCTGACCTCACAAAGCAGAATTAAAAAAAATAACTGATGAAAGAATCATCTCGATATCTTATTTCATTTGGGAGAACTTAATCCCATAAAAAATATTTAACTTAAATTTTGAACATTTCAATAATCGAC
This sequence comes from Cupressus sempervirens, assembly GCA_028749045.1. Classification (NCBI taxonomy): domain Eukaryota; kingdom Viridiplantae; phylum Streptophyta; class Pinopsida; order Cupressales; family Cupressaceae; genus Cupressus; species Cupressus sempervirens. The sequence goes on from CM053784.1 coordinate 412,809,613, forward strand.
TGGCGCTTCAATGAATTTTTGATCAATTGATATGTGGGAAAAGCATGGTGTAGATCACTCTGACATCTTCGGTTTAAAAAAATGGGCTCAATTAAGTTCCGAAATCAAAACATATGGCTCTGGAATCTGTGATACTTTAAGAAGTGTTGTGAGAGTTTCACACCATCAGCCCATTGCAAATAGGGACCCCCTCGTTAGGTTATCTTGGTAGCAATTTTTCAAGACTCAAGTACATGAGATGAGTTTGGGCAAAACTTTGGTCTGCTAGGTAGTCAAGTCTGTCAGTGGTGTAAGCGAGAGTTAGGCTAACCTAATCAAGCATATAGAGTTGAAACGAAGAGATTTGTGATGAAAAGACTCAGAACCTAAAAATCCTCGTCCCAAATTCAATTTCATTTTAGAAAGTCAGTAAAGGTTATAGAAGGTAACAGTGCTGAAGGAATCCTTGTTCCAAAATCATTTTCACCTTAGAAAGTTTGGAAAAGCTTATGGAATGTAACATTGTTGAAGGCATGTTGAATCCTGAAATTTGACCAAGTCTAGATATTTTTGGAAGCTCCCAAAATCTAGAATCTTTATTACAACTTCTACAATACAAAAAACCTATCTCAAACATCCTGACAGTATTTATGTAGAATATAACTTAAATGTTGTATTTTAAATAAAACCTCTTGCCCTCTTGGCTGAAGAAACTGACTTACATACTTTGGGAGTTAACTTGCAAGTGAAAAATCCTATAACTAGGTCAGAATCCGACCATGCCTCCTAGGATTCCAAATCCTAGCAACCTCATGGATTCTGCCCGAAACTAAACCAAATCAATGAAACCATGAAGTGTGAATGCTTGGTATTTTGATTGGAAAAACATACCTCCACCCTTCGCAACAAGGTCAATCAGTGTGAGTAAGTAAAAAGAATACATTTAAATGATTTTATTCGCGTCGAAGTCAGCTTGATCAAAGGCGTACCTCTTCAAATGTATCAGTTGGAGTTCCCCTTTACTAAGTGATATTAGAGTAGGAGTTCATGAGTATGTGAACAAATCATAGAATGTGAGGCAATTTGCACTAGGATTTGTTATTGTGGGTCTATAAGAAAAGTTGCTAAAACGCCTCCATCAAGAAGCCATGGAGGTGGGAGGACTATCCTTGTAATAGAAAAGGGTTTAGAGCCCTAAGGAAACAAGTCCAAAAATTGCAAGAGAAGTTGTTTGTAGAATTTCAGCCAAGAGGAAGAGATCAAAGTGATGAGAATGTTAAAAGACAATTTGAAGAAGAATAAGAAATAGAAGGAGATCCTAAACTAATTAGATTGTTAAAGGCTATCTCCAAAATTGGAAAAAGGCAAAAGATTAAGTTTCCACATTTTGTAGATATCGAAGACTACTTTGAGCATGAGGAACTGGAAGAACCTAAGGATAAATTGGCAAAGACCAAGCTGAAAGGAGAAGGAAGTAGAACTAGAAAGAAATTAAAAAAGAAAAAGAAAAAGAAAAGATAACAAGATGGGATCGAAATTTGGAATGGTTGAAGAGACAATTTATTCTTGTAGTTGTTGAAGAAAATGCAAGGTTTAAAATCTATCAAAGAATACATGGAAAAGTTTACATGCATTGATCAAAACTAGCCATTTTGAGGCCAACAAAGTCACGGTAGCCCATTGTTTAAGTATTTTGAAGCCAAGTATTCAATAGGAGCTAAGTTCGATTAGAATGACCACAATTGAGGATGCTCGTCAATTTGCTCTTTTCCATTGAATTTGCTCGTCAATGGAGCTAAGTTCCATTATAATGTGTGATGTCATAGTAGCTTCCTGTGGCAGTATTGAGTTGTAAGGGATTACGAATTGTAATCAGTTTGTAATCACTAGATAATAAAATATTGGACTCGTTGGTGGATGTAGCCTAGGGATTGGGTGAACCACGTTAAATCTGTGTCTTGTATTCTCTTCTATGTGCATTATTATTTTTTTGATATTCCTTATATTTGCATGTAATTGTTATTTATGTCTCGTTAAATCCTAACAAAAAGAAGAATGAGGAAACTAGGAGCAGTCAAAACCAAAAAGGAGATAATGCCTACTACCCTTGTGAGAAAGAGGAAGGTCTGGATGAGGGCTTGGAATACAAAGCTTTCATCAAACTTGTTTCCAATGTGGATTAAAAGGGGTATCAAGCATATGGGTATAAACAACATTAAGGACCAAAGAGAGGACCTGATTTAGCAATGCATGAGTTTCCCATGTACATGAAGATGTTAAATCTAAACATTCTAAGGATGTAAGAGGAGTTCTTGTCACAAGGAAAGTTTTGCTAATGAGCAGAAAGGTCTAGTTGAGCGAGTTTATTCGAACAAGGTGTACATGGAAAGTGAAAGTTTGTAATATTATCATTGATAATGGTAGCACTGACGACCTTGTTTTAAAGGAGATGGTAAAGAAATTGAAATTACCTACACACATTTGTGGGTGTGTATGCACACTTACATACATGTGAGCATATACACAAATGCATTCTTAGAGTCTCAGATACACACACTCATATATATATATATATATATATATATATATATATATATATATATATATATATATATATATATATATATATATATATATATATATATATATATATATATATATATATTAGTTGTTATGGTTTTTAAATGTGTTATTATTATTTCTATTATTATTTTTTTCAGTTCTTTCCTATTTTACTCTTTTAGATGCAAGTTATGTAAGTTTTTATTCATTCTATTTTTTTTATATATGTGTGTGTGCATGTGTTTATATACATATTTATTTTTACTCTACTTCTTTTTAGATGTATAGGTCATTTTTTAGCTGTCTCAGTTTTGTATGCTTCCCCTCTCCTTTCTTCCTTTTTATATATCTTGCGATTGTTCTTGTCTGCATCTTAAATTTGTGCATTCCGTGCTCTATTACATCTTGATGATGGATCACGGAGTGTGATCCAAAACATTGATGATGAATAAAACACACAATCTAAACCAGAATCTACTCGATCTAATATGTTATCTACAAAACCTTCCTACTTACTATCAAGTGGAAGACAAAATAACAAGTCTGCAAGACCAAAGTTCCTTGGATTTGCATCATGCAAAATGTTTGAGCAATATATAAATCTGCTCTTGGTTAATATTATATGTGAGATTGCAAATCTCCTCCTTTATCGAATGATTTTTTTCTCTATTTCGATGCTCCTTTTCGCTGAATATGTTCTCCCCCTTATATCTTCCACTTAGAAAAACACCTTTTCATCAAGTCTATTGTCTTTTTAAGGGACACGCCTCTTCATTGATAATTGCTCTAATTAATATTAATCTCAAAAAATAATTTGCTATTAATCCCTCTAATTCTGGCTAGCCCCTAAAGCAAATCTTAGTCGTCATAATTGATTTTAATTATTTTAATTTGAGTCAACTCATTATGCTATTAATGCCCTTCACTAAGTTGGTCCTCACTTCAATATTATTGTCTAATCCCAACCTGCCTAGCTTAAATATTTTGAGGGTTACGATATGAGTTTTCAGGACTACAGATTTATTTTACCAACCCTCTAGTAGGGAATATGACAAGATTGGGGAAAATAATATGACCTGTAGTGTAAACTAGAAATATCAATCCAAAAGAAAAGCAGGATAGACTAATTTGGAGAAAGGCTGATTCTAGAGAATACATAGTCAAAGAAGGATATAGATTGATTAACAATAACCAATTGATGCAACGAACGGATGTCCCCCTTCACCTTTGTTGGTACAAAGATTGTCTTCCTAAAGCGAGAATGTTTCTTTGGGCAGCTATGTAGAAAGGAATCTTTGCAGCTAGTTGGTTTCAGAAAATAGGATTTGAAGGACCTGTTGTTTTCTAGGACTACTGCAAATGTACTAACAATGCCATTGTATTGATTGTGTTCCAAATGCAAACGAAGGCTTATCAATATGAGAGGAGGAGACATGTCTCATGAAGAGAAATGTCTCTACGGTTAAACATCACTAGTTAGCATATTAATATAATAGTAATATAAATAACCATATATGTAAGTCATCTTAAGCATATATGTAATCTTAATATGTTAACCATATATGTAATATATTATTATATTATTATATAATAATATATAATATATATTATATATATAAGATATTTATCTTGAAGATGATTTACCATCAACAAGGTATCTCATGTTAAAATCAATCCAATAGAAGCTACAATCTTAACACTCCCTCTTAGCTAGGGAGGATTTATAGAACACATTATGCTCTCAAGAATATGAAGAGATATCATCTCAGTATGGTATCCAATTCACTATGAGGCTAAATTTCTCACCTTTCATAACACACAATTGAACTAAATTCCGTAAATTAAATATAAGCTTAAACACCACCTTAAGTGTGGTCTATAATAGAAACTATGTCATGGTGTCCAACAAGATCCAACCCAAAGAACCATCACAAGTTGGATATCATGGTGTTCGGCAAAATCCGGCCCAAAGAACCATGATAACAACTCTACCATTTATAAGATCGCCGCCTTACAATGGTTACCTTCTGTCTATTCGTTATCATGACTTCCAGCACTCTAGGACGATAATTTAATGAAGTTTTTCATGATAACAGGGTTACCATTGATAAGATCGTCATCTTATAATGGTTACCTTTTGTTTATATGTGTCAATGAAAGATCGTCACCTTTCATTACATATCATATGTGAAATTGTAACCATCATGATCCCAGTCAGAGGGTGGTACAAAGGCTTTCACCTTAATTTTCTCTCACAGAGAAGAATGCATTACAAGGAGTTTCACTTAGAACTTCTCCTCATAGAGAAAAAAACATTCACAAAGGATTGCACCTCGAAATTTTCCCTCTGAACAATGAACCTAGGAAGTCAAATCCAGTAGTTACTCCCTTTGGAGCTTTTTCCGCCTAAGGATGCATGTCGAACTCCCTCTAAGTATCAATCTTCTAAGCTCCTACGTTGCTTTAGAAGAAGTGTCATACTCCCTCTTAATGTAGAATATCCTCATAATCTCAAGTTCTCAACCATCAAAGATGTTTTCTTCAAGAGTCTCACTTTATCCATCTTGATCATTAGGGTCTTTGGAGCTACTATCATTACACTGTTTGCACAATATTTGGTAGCATATATAAAGTACCAACCTTCTTTTCCTACAAGATCATCTTTAGATACAAAGGAAAAGATCAAGGTAAGTAACTCTTATAAAATTACAAATAAGAGAGTGACTACAAAGAATAGATAAATGCAAAAGATAAAAATATTTATATGCCAATGAAGATTTAAGAATTGTCTTTTTAGATTATTTGAGAATGGAACATTTCCCCTCTAAATAAGGTTCAAGTGGGAATGGAGCATTGAATATTATTCCACCCACAATATGAAATTTCCACTCATTCTTATATTGTTGAACAATTTTGTATCAAATATGACAACTACTTTCTAAGTTCGAACTTTCTTTTCGTCCAAATATTTATTTAGTTTAACACTAGAGGCAAACATGTCATTCCATTTTATCAAACTCGTCCATAATACACCAATATCTTGATTAAGTATGATTGTGCCACATGAATGACTCTACAACTCATACATCAAGTTTCATTTATCCAGGAGAGCCTCGTAGATGGTTCAAATGAATTCTTTAAAACTTCATTAACATCTCACAACAACTCAAATTTCCTTACAGTAACTTTTGTAAATACAAGTGACATCATTTAGAAGTCATTACTTCCTCAAAATGTACACAGGGGGTAGGCCCATTAAAATCACATGGCCACAATGTATGAATCACGGTCCTCTTGACAGTGATAATTTATTGATTCATGTCATGGTTTACTCCTTTTAAATCAATATGATCAAGATCATCAAAGGTTGACTAAATCATATCCTCCATCTCACTCCCTATCTTTCAAGGTTGCCCATAATGAAATGTCAAGCTTCCTCTGCCTACAATAATATTCTCAGAGGAAAAGATCAAAGCATATAGCTCTTATGGTATATATTAAAATAAGAATGCTCACATTTATTAAGATGTTAGTAATTTAACTCATGCCTGTTACTAACAACATAAATGATTATAACATAACTCTCTTTATTTTATATGTTTAATAACATAATACTTAATGGTGTATAGAAGTCAAATATACATTTGAATCATCATATATTCTCATAATGAATCTCTTTAAGTTTAACAAACATAAATTCAAACCAACATATATCATTTTGAATGAATGGATATATACAAATACATACATACATACATACATATATATAATATTTGACAATAATCTAAACAAAGAACATTATATATTATTGAACGTACATATTTTTAACTATAACAAATATATAATAAAATGTCTAAAATCATATATTTATACATATACCTTAAGGTTCGGTGCTCAATGCCTCTAAGACTTTGTCCTCTTTAGTAGTTTCCTTGGTGGATATAACAATCCCACTCAAAGGTATCCACATGATGAACACCCCTTACCAATGTGGCACATGAACTGCTATATAACATATCTCTCACGGTTTAATATGTGCATTCCTAAAATGACTACCTCATTATTTTTCTACTTCCAAACCATATGTTGTCATGTCCTTGTTTATCCATCATTTCATAGGTTGATCGTCGTTCGAGGGACATTTCTTCCCCTACAATCCTCGTTCTTTGATCCCTTCTTGATTAGGTCATTAACTAATATGCTGAAACCATTTACTAAATAATTGATCATGTGATAATTCTTTCAATTATTGAGCTTTCAACTCATTGTCATCTCTTGCATATAGATGATGACCTAATGGAATCACAATTGTATTTGTTTAACTTTATTTCTTGAAAATTGTATATCTACACTATTCTATTGATTATCACTAATGGTAGCTTCTTAATATAATAGTAGTTATCAAATCATAACATATAGATTCTTCACTTGTACTCGCAACCAAGACTTTATGAATGGATTTTAAAGATTGGTTGCAACCTTCAGCAGTAGTTGATGTGATAATGTTTATCATTTTGTGTGTTGACTATAAGAATGTTGGGTGTCTGCGTAAACCCAATTGTCCCTCATCTCTAGTAGAGAGGTGTGTTTCGATATTGGCTATCATGCCTCTCTGATTTTTCTGCATTCATTTCATTGTCTCCAAAAGGATTATATCGCCCATAATATGAATTTATTCTAAGAAAGTTACCTTTCTCTCAAACTCTAGATACTTCCACGACTCGGACTACAACGGGATAGATTATTGCTTATGAATGTTGTGCCGAATTAAGGGGGATCTCCTGTATATACTCACTAAGTTAATGGAAGTAGGAGGTGCCTACAGATTCTTTAATATCAAATGCTCCCATTCAAGAAATTGTTTCAATCAACCATCGTTACTCCCGCAGGCATCTCCATGTAATGTTTAGGGACGTTGTATATCCTCTATATCATTTGCCTCTCATCTACTTCGATTTGACCACCTCTTTGCTTGCGTATATCATGTATTTTGTCAAACTTTATTTGTCCATGTGGACATTCAATGCCAATGTGGAGCCATGGTAAATGGGATTCCTTCAACGGATGGCGCTCAAACAATTGCCCAAACTTTTGGTATGGATGAAATGTTTTAATGAAATCAAGACTCCGCCAAGGTTTGCATAAATTATTATCCATGTTAGTAATAATAATCTTGACTAAAGAATAGCCTTCAAGTATTAAGGAACGACCTTGATATTTTGCTTCAAATAGACCAATCGAGCGGACTATGAACACTGTCTTTCTATTTAATTAATATCTCCAAATTTGAACACCCGATAAACTCCCTCCAACTATAGTTTTCTTTAAAAATATCCCCTTACAACCACATCTAGGAAGCCACAGTATCTTACTTTTGATAACTCGATATTCCCATTCACTCCAATACATTTGCAAATATGATTTTTGAATTACTACAACACTTTCCAACAGATTTTATTATGCAATGTATAAATATTCACCATTTTTTACAACAAATATATTATTCTTTGTGCCATAGATTTGTGAAACCTCATAGGCTAGAAGCGAATCTGCTCTGATACCATGTTCTTTTCTAGGATTGTTGCGAATGTACTAACAATGCCATTGTATTGATTGTGTTCCAAATGCAAATGAAGGCTTATAAATATGAGAGGAGGAGACATGTCTCTACAGTTAAACATCACTAGTTAACATATGAATATAATAGTAATATAAATAACCATATATGTAACTCATCTTAAGCATATATGTATTATTAATATGTTAACCAGATATATAATATATTATTATATTTATTATATTATTATATAATTATATATAATGTATAATATATATATTATATATATAAGATATTTATCTTAAAGAGGATTTATCATCAACGAGGTATCTCATGTTAAAATCAATCTGACAGAAGCTACAATCTTAACAAGACCATCAGAATGCCCACTATGTGAGCAAAATGAGGAAAATGTCAATAACCTATTTTGGGAATGTAAATTTGCTCAGAAATGTTGGGAATGATTAAACAAAACATTACAATGGCAATCAGCCTGAAAGATCCCTGATAGATGCCCTTGCTGATCTGTTGTAGTTTTTAAATTAATAAACTATATTTTCCTGTGATTTCTTTGATGGTCTTGAGAATAGACAGAAGTTGCAGAAGGTTTTGTTTTTGTTTTGTAATTTTTGATAGTTTTCACAATAGTAATGAATAATGAACAATAAACATGAGAGGAGACTGAAAATAAATAAGAACATAGAGCCAAATCAGAATTGCTATAAATCATACCAGGCAGATTTCTGATTTATAAAGCCAAATAATAAATCCAATGCAGTTCCAAGGAGCTTACATCCAACAATGATGCCAAACTGCTACAAATGGCAGCCGTAAAATTGCAAGGAATCACGTCCCAGCTGAAAGAATCAATCTGTAACGCTGAAACCATAAATCTGCAACCTGAATCCACAATAAAGAATGGTGTACTCTATCCCTGATAGCAACGCACACTGTTTGAAGAATCCAATGCCAATAACTGCTAAGGGCTACGTCCCAGCCAATCCAGAACCTAGGGTTTGTGTCCCAGATGAAGAATTGCTCTCTCAGAGCCAATTCACAAAAACAAGTTTTTCAATATGCAAAAGATAATAAGAAATTAGGTCTCCATCTCCTTATATCCCCTTCCAACTGTAAATCGAACCCTAAAGGGAAATTACACTTTGCCCTTTAAATAAAATATAATAAAATAACATTTTCCCAATTAAAGTCGTCCATGCTATAGGAAAAACATTACTTTATTAAAATTCCATAGCTGAAGGCACCAAAAAGTCTACAGATAGTAAAAATCATGTATAATAATTCGAGACCTTTCCAACGAGCTATAACACATAGGTGTACCTGATCAACTGAAGCCAAAATCCCCTTATTACTCCAAAATGGTTATATTATTTACCTTATTTTAATTTATTTAATCACCAACTTAGGAAATATTTAAATATATTAAAATATTTCCCAAATGGTCCCAAAAGGCCCAAAATGACCAATCAAACATGAATCTGACCTTGTCACCTGTCTGTGACTAATGCCGGACAAGATGTGTCCACTGGTAGTCCATCCCTAAAATCTAGGGATGCTCCTAAAAAGTAGAAGACAGCCCCAATCAACCAAAATTGAGTCCCAATGACTCCCCTGCTGTGTGCACCTCTAAGAGAACTGTCACTGAACTGGGAGTTCCTCCTAAAAAATAGGAATGCCTCCTAAAAAATAGGAGATGCACTCTAAGTCTCCAAAACGTCCCCAGAGGTCTCCAAATGCCTCCTAGACCACTCCTAGTCAATCCCTACAAATTAGGAATCCCTCCTAAATTGTAGGAAACTGTTGTCTACTGCTCCAAATTACTTGGGAAGCTCATGCATGACTCTCAAAGTCCCTGGGTTGGTTCCCTCTACGCTCTGTTGGCCTATGGGAACCAGATAATGGACCAACCCTGCTAGAAATGTTGTCACTAAGGAAGGGCAGAAATTGGGAACATGACACAGCTAGTGCTAAAAATTTCATCAATCATCTAAAGTCTTGGCCTATTCTAAAACAAAATGATACTTATGGATTATTATGGGTCATATCCCTATCAATTATAACTTGGGAAATCTGGAAAGCAAGAAATAGAAGGATCTTTCAGTATAAAAAGATGCATGTGGAATGTATACTATCCAAAATAGAAGGGAGCATAACTAAAGTAGCTCATAATAGATTCAGAAGCATTCATCACTTTGAAGGCTCCTTTAGCAAATGGGATGAAGATCTCAAAAAGGAAATCCTAGTCTAATAGTCCCTAATTGCTATGATAAAGGAGGTAACAATAGCAAAATAGATAGGATAAATTGTAAATGTAATCCCTTAGATATAAGTTAGTGTAAACTAAACTTTGATGGAGCTTCTAGGGACAATCCAGGAGTGGCAAGAATAGGTGGTATTATACATGATCACAATAGAAAAGTTATCATGAGATATGCTAAACCAATAGGAATCGCCACCAACAATGTGGCAGAATTAGAAGCATTATTGGAAGATATTAAAAAATGTTTAGAACTAGACATTTAAAACTTAGCAATAAAAGGGGACTCACAAGTGATCATAAATGCCATTTGAAATGGCCAAGCTTCTAACTTGGATCCTTAACTCTAAGAAAACTTTAGTGTAGCCCATATATATTGTGAAGGCAATGTTTTAGCGGATGCACGAGCAAATCATGGAGCGAATGGGGAATGTATTTTAGATTTTCCTTAAGTCGTTTCATTTTGTTTTAATTATAGAAACTTTGAAATGCTTCTAAGGTTTTTGTGGTGTCCGTAGATTAGTACATCTAGCACTATATAGATTTCAAGAAGATTTAGTGAACGATAACTTGTTTAATGCTTCCCATAATAATTTTATTTTTGAATGTATGGTAATGTTCTTCAATTATAGAATAGTGGCATGTTGTGATGGTTAAGTTGTTGAGTTGTTATCCTTGCCATCAAGGTTCAAATCTAATGGGGATGAGGTCCCCCATTTGTGGCCTCACTGGTTCATAGCTCCAGGTCAAAGCGTTTACCCCTCTTTCAAAAAATGTTCTTCAATTATAGCTATGGTTGACTTGCTTATATGTTATTCAGAAACTCCCAATCTAAGATTCAAGATATTTTAGTGGAAAATGCATTCTGTTCCTTTTGATAAACTTTATAATAGGCTAAAAAGTCTTGCTATAATGAGAAACATTGCAAAGACAAGTAAAATGTGTATCAATTGTTAATTTGATCATGCTTATAACTCAAATAGTAATGAAGGATCTTAGCCAGAAAAGTTTGTAGGAATCGAAGAAATTCGGCTTTGGCATGGGCAAAATCTACAGTAAACTTGAGGTCAATAAATGAAAATTTGATAATGTGCTTTATGTTACAAAGTGACAACACTACAATGTAAAGGAAGATATGCCTTCTTAAGCCCTCTAATCAGCAGAGGCATATGTACACTCACTTGAAATCAAAATGTAGAGGAAAGAATGCCTTCCTATAAGTCCTCCATAAACGAGATAATTGTAACATTCTAATAGTCAGGGCGACCACGCCCCAAGCTAGATCGTGGGTTTTCTTCCCCATTCATTTTCTCTTGGTATCTACCCTTTGAACAGGGACAAAAATGCAAAAACGTAGAAATATAAATTTTTCAATTAATAAATATAAGGCATATGTCGTTTATTGATTTTTTTTTTAAAACTATGAGCCATAGTGTAGTGCACAATGTATCAACATTCCTTTCCTATCTAGGATAAACTATGGGTAGATGAAAATTAGCCATTGTGTAAGTGTAAGTCTCTCATTATGTATATGTTAGCCATAATGTAAATGAGATATGCAAAAGCTAGAAACTATATATAAGTGACATACACTAGAGCTAATCATTGCGCATATGTGACATATGATAGAACTCGTCACTTGTACATGGGACGTATGCTAGTGCAACTCACTATGGATATGTTATATATGTTGGAGCTAGTCGTATATGAGATACAAAAAAACTAGACACTATAAATAAGTGACATACGCTGGAGCTAGTCATTGTGCATATGTGACATATCCTAGAACTTGTCACTTGTACATGGGACGTATGCTAGAGCAACTCACTATGGATATGTTACATATGTTGGAGCTAGTCACTATATATGTGTGATGTGTATGAGCTAATCACTTGTGTATATGTGATCTATGATTAAGCCACTCACTCTACAAATTAGAGGATTATGCAATGATATAACCCTTGTATATTTGTGATGAATGATCAAGATTTGAAGGTGAAATCAAAGATCTTGTATAAGAGGAGAATGAACTCCTTCTAACATTCAAGGAGGGACTACAAAGCCTCTGATTTCCCACGAGGGATACATAGGTAGCGCTATCAAGAATAAACCCTCTAAGCATAGGTCTGGGCCTAGGGGGGATCCTGGCCTCAAGAGGTTACCACCTTTCAGTGTAAGCATAAGTGGTAGCATAGAATTGTCACCATGTAAGAAACCAAACCCGTACAACAATGGAAAATAATGATCGAACTCAATCTATGGTTAGAAGTGGTGACCAACGGTTTTACCTCAGCATTTTTAACTCCTCCACAATATAGTAGAATAGCAATGTAATAACATGAACGATCAAAAACTCAAAATTTGTAGTATGCTTTCATACACAATCAATGGGATATTAAGTTACCTGAGTTACATTCCATGAGGGACGTTTAGCAACAATACTCAGAAAAGTCTATATAGATCCGGACTTATAGACTGGGCATTTTACAAAATGAATACCAGATTAAGTAACAATGGTACCCGGTTGTCGTGAACTACTTATCTCTTCACCAAGATCATGACATTGGATAGAGTTCGTTGCCAACCCGCTTAGTTTAGACCCCCGGCAGCGTGTGTTAACATTCCCAATGCTCTCGATTGTGCTAGTGTCACATGGACCTATTATTCCATTTGTGCAACCTGCAGTCTCTGTGGTTTCCTACGTGAAAGTTAGGCCTCTTATCTCCTCTCTACGGTGAGATTATTTAATACTGACACCTTCAAATCCCCCACGTTATGAGTCAGTTTGCTTGCGATTTTCAATACCACCTCACTGCTCTGCTGATAACAGTAATGGCCACTAACTCACACTTTGTCGATTGACCCTGCTACCTTTAGTTAATCTCAGAAAAAACTTTTCCTATATACGTGTGATAAATGACTTACTTCTAAATGTTGCCCACAGCTATGATGAACACTATGCAAGCTCCACGTTTGGTTATGGGTGAAGCCTTTGATGAGTTGTTGGGGCTACGTCCAACTTCACCACTATCTCGAGGGGTTTCGTCCTCAAGAGTAACTAGTCACATTTAAGCAACCTTTTGTATTTTGACCAATATCATATTTTTCATGGTGTCAATCCTAAGGAAGCTCATTGCTTTTATAAACTCAATATGAGGGGAAGTACAAACAACTAGGCAATGTGAGATAAAAGCCATTTTCGTCTTTAAGTCACTTAAATTACTTTTCTTGTAAAATGACTCGAAGTCATAAAGTAACTGTATAAATCCACTTTATAAAATAAAGTGACTTAAATATAGAAAAGCTCTTCAACTTAAATATTTCCCCAATGAAACCAAATAAACTCTTGTGAGTGGCTAGCATCCTCAAGATTAATGTCGTTAGCCTATCCAGATGGAAAGATAGACCAACAAGGCGCCAGTAAGGCCTAGCACAGAGAAGGGGACATTACACACCACCACAGTGATTGAAGAAATCGTAAAGCCCACACTTCTAAGCTAGAACAAACATTTTTGGATGATGAAGGTGGTACTTGTTGTGAATTGAAAAAAATTAGTAGCAGCTATGGGGCATTTGTTAAATATCCGAATTCCACACTGTTACATTTATTGGTTATTTACAAGAGTATATTTTGTGAAGCATAACAATAGTGTGTTTCGAATTTCAAACATCTAGAACATTTTTTGAGAGTCAAATTAATCATGAAATAAAAAATACCCATTAAGAGTCTTTGAGGATGATTTGGAGCACCCCTTCCATCTTGTCAAACAGTTTACTAACAGTTGAGTGTAACTTTTTCAATCAATTTGGTGATGATTTGGCTCAGTCAAGTCTTAACTCGTGACCTTGATGATGACTCAAGTTTTCACAGAATAGTATATTTATTTACTATATTTCCTTCTGAGTAGCTAAAGTCACGGCAAAATCTCTTCTCTCTAAATTTTCATCTTAACCAACCTAATCGCACTATCCTCACCAAGTAGTTATTGAGTTAAAAATGTACTAATGATGAAGTACAAGCAGAAATGTTTCAATTTTTATATGTATTAGACATGTAAACCATGCTACTAGGGAGAGAACATTGTTACCTATCAGTGAAATTTGCTAGCTAGAATGGGGACTAGAGTTACAACTGCAGCAAATAGCCGAAGAAAAGATTTATAGAAACTCTTCATTGTAATAAGGCATCTACCAATCTAAAAAACTAAGCACGTACAGTTCAAAGTCTCAAAACATCACAGAAAATTCAATTGATGGGTTGAGATATAAGGAAAGGTAATCCCTAGGAAATTATTAAAATAGTGACAAGATCTTGAAATAACATATCTATTCAAGTATTATGTTTTCATTATAATAGTTGAACAATAAATTACTTTAGAGAAAGTCCAGAAGAAGGCCCTGGTTACTCCAACGATCAAAAATCTTACCCTTTTTTTGTGTTGAGACCAGTTCCAACTGCAGTCCCTCCTTGTGCAAGCTGTCATAGCAAGTATGATTTGTCAAAAAAATTATATGAATGTGTCACATATATTATAAAAATTGTGATAATTATACCTGATACATGTGAGGTAATGTGGTCGTGACACGTTCAATGCCATATTTCACCTGTATATTTATGACATAACCGAAACTCAATAACTAAGGCTTCTGCATAAATATCAACAAACATTTTCATCTTAATTCCCTCAGAAAAGTTGTGCTTGATTTATACCTCCGACCCATTACCATAAAGTCCAGGTCTCAAGGACATTCACAAGAGGAATTATACAAAAGGAATTCTAGAAATAGGTAAACTTAAGATATTATACAGAAAACGGTAAAAAGGTTTCAGAATGACACCTGTGTAGCATAGCCACTAAATTCTTGTCCAAGTGTTAGAGGTGTTGCATCTTGAGTATGTGTACGCCCAATCTTCACAATATCTTTAAATTCACCAACCTAAGTTCAACGTGTCAAAATTACAGTAAATGTGACATAAAAATCTTGCAAAGTATTTATTGCATTGACTGTTTGCAACACAAATAATATGAGTCGGAACAACAGACACAGACAATCAATACAATCAATGTAAAACAAATAATTCAATCAGAGATATCAATAGCTATGGGAGCCCCAAGTAAAAGATGAACAACCAAGAGGATGCAATGGAGAAGAGAAAGCAAGTAAAAGGAGATTGAGTGATCAAAGGATGCATTTCTATGACAACTAACTCTATGTAAATGCGGTTAGATAGAACTCCAGGCATTTATAAATGCTCCATAGTGGAGGATCCAGCAAAGATTAGAATCAAACAACAAAAAATTGCATACCTGCAAAGGTAGAAAAAAGACAAATTACCAACCTGAACAAAATATTGTGCATCTAATACCGAAACAAAACTGGAAAGTAAATAACAGTATGTGAAATTGATTCGTCCAAGAGGTCAAATAATTGAATATCCATAATTTTCAAAATAGAAAACCAGTTAAATTCCTATAGGAATCAAAAATAAAGACCAATTCAGACAAATCTATCTGGCCCAAAAAGTATATAAATGTAACTGCAAAACTATCTTTTGACTAGCCAGACTTTGTACCTTTGCATCCAATGCAGCATGTAGTTGCTTCAAGTTTGGTATGAATTTTGAATTCATTTCAACTGCTGCAGCAATGTGCATAACCTGTCAGGATTTCAATCAATTTCAATTTAAAGAGCATGAAACAGTAAATGACTTCTAATAACCACAACATATTCATTTTCATAAAGGTACAAGCACACAAAAACCACAGAGATTTCAGTATAATGTTTAATATGCAACTCTAATTGTACTAATGATTCTAACTCATGATTTTAAAACAAAAAACCATTTGCCAGGTAGATGTTGTGTGTTATGTAGCAAATTCAATCATCAGGTCGTCAACCTGTAATTAAGTATTCAACATTTCATCTACATATTTTGCAGACGGACTACTAAATTAATGTGGAAGTCAAATAAGTGTTTTATAATAAACAAGGCTTTGATAAGCTAGTCAAACCAAATTTATAACCATTCCAGTATAAATTCCAACTTAAAATTCACTTACAGTGGGAAACGTATCATTTGAAGACTGGGACTTATTCACGTGATCATTTGGATGTACAAATTTGTCACCACGTGCTTTCCCAAGAATCTCAGCAGCGCGATTTGCAATAACCTGTGAGGTGCCAAAAAAATTAAACATGTGATTATTTAATTTTAAATGGTTACAAGCTAGGAAACCCAAAACAAGGGAATCAAACTTAACAGAAAACAAGGAATCATCAAACAACAGTCCTTACTTATTAATATTAAAAAATGTCAAGGCCAATATTCAACATTATTTTAATTGCCATTTATGAACTTATATCAAAGCTCAGGAGTAGAATTATAGAGAACGAGATGGTCATGTCTAAGAGGTGAATACAGTATGTACATCTTAAAATAGACAAGACATTTCTTTCATACATTGGTATAAAATGCATTCCTGAAGGATTGCACTCAATGGCTAAAAGGGACCCTATGATATCCAAATAACATAGACAGTCATCAAACCATGGTCCTGATAAGCAGTTATCTCTTACTTTGCAGCTATAGTTAATATAGTGTGTATGGTTGCAGTAGCATTGGTAAAGGATCTCTAATTATAAGACTCTAAGGGAGTGATTAACTTCATGGTCGACTTTGTAAGGTGCTTAAAAACAAACACCCGACTTAGCATGCCCAGAAAATATTAGAACTCAGGGGAAGACTAGATAATTTTATCAAACAATTTATAAAATATATTTTAAATAAACATACTTCAAAGAGATGTTACAAAATTTGTCAGAAATATTATTGATTCCCATCATAAAACTCAAATTAGAGTTGAATACATATTGTAGACCCCATTGGGGTTGAGGGGTAGCACCCCTCATGATGGCTTGGGGCAACACCCCTAGCACTGGTTAAGGGGCAGCACCCCTCATAGGGGATGGGTACAATGCCCCCAATAGGGTCAAGTGGCAATGCCCCTCATAGGGGTTTGAAGTCAATGCTTCTAGTGGGGTCAAGGGGTAACTCCTCTAGAAGGAGGCTTTCCATTGAAACAAGAGCATCAATAGAATTAAAAATCCTATAGAAACCTACAACCTTGAATCAATGTGCACTTTTCTGCAAATTCAATCAGATTTGGGCATACTAAATGTCATTTAGTACAAAGATTGTGACAACCTAGTGCTCATGGATCAAAATCTAAGGGTCTAGGATGAATATTTCCCCTTGTAATACAAATTGTGGACATCTTTCTATTAATGTCTTCTTGCGAGTATAGCCATTAAACATTAGTTACGACAATTGTAATTTATTTCATCATTAGCATCCATCCAAAAAAATCTGCACCAAAAAAGTGGCTGCTTACCATGCTAATCCCATAAGCATCTCCTCCTAAAGCATGTAAACAAGGCCGCCAAAGAAAAAAAAATTCCTCAAAGTGTACAGTCAATAATTCCACTGACCCAAAAAGATTTGTCCATTACAACATTTATTGTTGGTAAATGCAAGGAAATAAGAGGAGAGGAAAGAGCTCTTTTCACAAAGAGGAGCGGCAGCATTACATAGAATCAGAAAAGTATTATAATCTCTACCACATTAAATGGTACAACTACTAGATTAAAAGGTAGTATAAGAAGCTCATTAAGAGCTGCAACAACTTTACTTAATAGCCTACACACAACTAACCAAGAAAACTAACAAGCGAAACACTGAATTGCATCATTATTAAATTTTAACATTCCCCTGATGACCAAACCAGAAGGATCCCGATTCTAGAGGTTTAGTCATTAAACTAATAAATGGCCCTAAAATATGGGAAAATGGCAAGAAGTAAATGTGCGAGAAAGCATCTTGAAAACATGCAAATGAGACTATTGTGAAGAAAGAACAAAGTGAACATGTCCTATTGTAGAGTTATAATTTGTTTGTTTGTCTTTTAAGGTGATGCGTCTAGGTTTTCGAAGTCATGATCAAGGTCTTTGTCAAAGTCACACTAAAGCATCGAGGCATAACAAGTAAATGCTATTGAGACAAAGTCTTAACTACAGATGGGCTTTAAATAGGCTAAACTTCAACCAAAATGCGAACACCTTCAATTACATGCTGTTGACAAATAATTGCAGAACCACCACCCAAAATCTGACACATTAGAATTTAGAACACCCAATGAACTAGAAGAGGCATAGTAAGAGTGCCATTATATGGTATTCTGTTTTAACCTGCCTAGACTTATGATTGTATTGTGGTCTCCCTAGTGTAGCTTGTAAATCAGAATAAATAAGTATGTACAAAGCAACATTGCTTGACCTAATGCCTCCGACAATTACTTTACCCTAATTTACATCCCACAAATAATGCACTCTCTCCAAGAAAACTAAACGAGGAAAGTGTTGTTTGTAATTTATCTTATTAGAAGTAATTGTTTCTTCGATCCTAAAACATAGCTAACATTCACTACCAAAAGCTTCATGCCATTGTTGAGTGTAATTCTCAAATCGCCCATTCCCTCAACTATATATGACTTGCAATCACCAAGTAGAATAAAATGCTTGAGACTATCATCAACAATAAACCTAGCAAGCCAACCCTTTCAACAAGTGAAGCACCTAGATGCACCTAAAGCAACGAACTAACAACTAATTATAGCATTGGTTGAAAGATCAATCAATTGAAACTTCTATCCGTCTTAAAAGTATCTACCACATTAAGCTCCATTCTATTGCTTCTTGTAGGATAGATCATAGTATAATTCTAGCAGCCATTCTTCACAAGCCCAAATTGTTTAGCAATACAAGCTCTATACTTTTCCTCCTGGTGTAGATGAAGGATGAGAACTATGGTTTGCACCATGAGACCATACAACAAGTGCACTTTCTATTAAAGTTTAGAAGTGGCAGGAGATTTCTGAGTACCTGTGATTGCATCAGTATTATATTCAAGATATTTGCTATGTAATTCTCTGCTGCATTATCTAATCCTTTATTACGATCAGGCTGCAAAGATTCTTCATTTATGGACGATCTTTCTTATGAAAATCCATGCCTTTTGAAGATCAAGAAGTCTTCAGCATTGGCTAACGAAGAGACTGTAAATGGATATTGAAGAGTCGAAACATTGAAGAGTCAAGACAACGAAAGGTCAAATTAAAGAAGGGGTCTTCACTTCACAACAGCAAGATATTGAAGGGTTAAGGCAATTTTATATAATCTTTTGGAGAAATTCATATGGGATGGATATTGATATCTTCTGTTTTTTAATATTACTTCAGTTTGAGCCTAGAATTTGAGCATAGTATTTCAGACGTTGCTTATTCATCAATAAAAAGATTTTATTGTGTGGTTGAGTTTAATGATATTATTGTGTGGTTGGGTTTTTCTCCTTCAAGTTGGAAGGTTTCCTAGGACAAATTTTTGTATCTTAGTGTTCATTATTTTGTTTTTGTTGTTCATCTTCATTTCTAGTCAAAACATTAACATGGTATCAGAGCAGGTTGATTAACAGCAAATGAGGATTATTCAGGCATGTTCAGATATTATTTTTGATTTGACGAATTTGTCTGATGCATTTTGCATAAGCTGGATTTTTTGAAAGATGAAAAACTTGTCTGTGAGGAGCTGGACGAAAACTCAATTCCTCCTAAAAGTAGATTCAAGATGGAATTCACACTACTGTAAAATCTGCAAAATTGGTAAAGTATTCATCATATGATAAATCTGTAATAAGTTGTGATTGACTAAGAAAAATTAATTGGGAGAATTAATGTTGATTATTGTCTGAAATTAAGGTTGCTTATTTCAGAATAGTATAGCTATTGAAATTATTGATCTTATGGTCTCAACAATAAAATATGTGGGTCCGATATCTGTAATACAAACAAGAGACAGTATATAAAAAGGATATCTAATTTAGAATCAAGCTTTGAGTCCAATTCATAAGTCGCAGCTTCAGAACTTCAAGTCTGAAGTTTAATGTTTGCTGAGAAAGTTAGAAGAGTCGACCCAAAAATACTCTATTATTTGCTGTGAAATAAATCTAAGGCAATTATTCTAGGTGCATATATTTGGTGGGCCAGTCCACTGAAGACTAAATTTGAGGGTTGGAACTATATTTTCACAGACTCGTTATACTTTGATTATATTTTATTTGGCCCTGTTGAAATATTTTATCGGGCCCATCTTTAATTCAAGAAGATTTCCCAAGGCTTGGAGCAGATATCAAAGCTCAAGATGCAAATTGTGAACAGCTCTATTGGAACAGCAATCAATATTTTAATCCTAATGTTCTGATATAGCTGGGCAAAATATTGCATTTCTATTGGTTGGAGAGGCTACGGTGAAGGAAGAAGGTATGCCCATTGAAACCTAGTAAAGCAGGGCAATAAATATTCATGGCACAATCTTTTCCGTGAAGAGTTGGGCTGCTAATAACTTCACAGTCCACATGTTCAGTTGATGGTATAAAATTATAAATAGCTATGCAGTACATACTTCTAGCTGTCAAAAGCCATCACAGGAAGCCCAAAGGCATAGAGTTGACAGCATATTATTTACACAGGAGACTAAAATTTTCCAACAGCTGGAGTCATTTCAAATGTACAGGAATTTGCTGAACATGGGGGTTAGAAAGGTTCGCTGTTCAGTTGATGGTATAAAATTATAAATAGCTATGCAGTACATACTTCTAGCTGTCAAAAGCCATCACAGGAAGCCCAAAGGCATAGAGTTGACAGCATATTATTTACACAGAGGAGACTAAAATTTTCCAACAGCTGGAGTCATTTCAAATATACAGGAATTTGCTGAACATGGGGGTTAGAAAGGTTAATCTGTATTGCAGCTGTGAAGACGGGAATGACAAATCATTGTTTGTATTGCAACACTCAAAGTGAACATCTAAGTGAGGAGGATTAGTTACTACATTGCCACTAAAGATGGTAGCCAAGTCTCAGGCTCTACATATTCATCTTGCATGAGTTCTGAGCAATAATTTACAGACAGTGAGCTTGTATCTGGATGTTAATATAATCTGTGGATTCCTTATTTGCATTTGGCAAGGCATGTCCAGTATATTGTCTACTTTAAGTGTGCAAATACTCTGAAGTGACTCTTCATTTATATATCGAGCTAGAGATTCAGAGGGAACTTGAGTGACAAATGGAAGTGCCAAGTCCTTTGCAGAGCATGAGCAAGCTCGTGAAGCAGAGTGCCTTGAAAGCTCTTTGTTTGGTCAACTATTGGGGTCATAAGTAATTTATCGTGATATTCTAAGCTGTGAGAATGCTGCCCTTGCTGAGAGGGAGTCTCAGTATCAGCTGCTCTTATTATGTTTTGCAACGCTTTTTTATCTGAGATGGAAAAATTTAATTTAAGGTGAAAGCCCTTCTAATGCATTTTTCTTTGAGAGGGATAAATTCAAGGTTGAAGCTCTTGCAATGAGTTTTTCTCTAAGAGGGAGAAATTTGAGGTGAAAACCCTTGTAATGAATTTTTATGAGTGGAAAAAATTTGGGGTGAAAGCCCTTGTAATGCATTTTTCTCTGAGAGGGAGAAATTTGAGGTGGAAACCCTTCTAATAATTTGAGAACAAGAACGAGAAATTCCCTTGTAATGCAATTTTTCTGAGAAAGAGAAATTTGAGATGAGAGCCCTTGTAATGTATTTTTCTCTGAGAGGGAGAAATTTGAGGTAAAACCCCTCATAATGCATTTTTCTCTAAGATAGAGAAAATTGACGTGAAAGTCCTTGTTGCTATTTCCACTCATGGGAGTATCCATAATGGATGTCATGTTGAGAGATTCCATGACAAAATCACGCTGAGTGACAACAAAGAGGTCCTCACTTTGTAACGACAAGATAATGAAGGGTCAAAGCAATTTTATATATTCTTCAAGAGGAATTCGTATAGGATGGATATTGATACTTGTGATTTTTATATTACTTCAGTTTGAGCCTTGTGCTTGGTCATATTGTTATTCAAGTTGGAGGGTTTTCGCAAGAAAAATTGTTTTCTAACTTAGTTCTCTTTTCTTTTGGAACATGTATATATATTGGGCACCCAAAAATCCTAAGATGACTTATATTGGGTTTTCCTTAGTAAAAGCTTCTTCACGAGTTTTATCTTTAAGGTAGGAGTGAGGACTTCTGTTTTGAATATAGACAGCAGTACAAGAGGCTTCTACCCAAAGATAATATTTTAGATTTTGATCAAATATCATAGCTCTTGCAGCTTCTAAATTGTTCTATTCTTCCTTTCTACTACCCCATTTTGTTGTGGTTATAAAGAACAGTATACTCCCTTTTAATTCATGTTTCTTTACAAAACCTTTTAAAGAAATCTGAGGTGTATTCCCCTCCATAATAAATTCTAAGAGTTTTAATTTAATGTCTTGATAAATTTTTAGTTAAGGTTTTAAATTCTTTAAATCTCTTTAGGATTTCTTCTGATTCTTTGCATTTTAAGAAGTAAATCCAAGCTTTCCTAGAGAAGTCATCTATAAAAAGTATATAGTACCAGAATCCTCCAAGAGAAGGAACAAACATAGGTCCACATAAATCTAAGTGGATTAATTCCAAAACATTGATAGTTTTTTTCTAGTGCTATCATGAAATGGACTTTTGGTGTTCTTACCCAGAGTGCATCCTTTGCATATGCTTGAGTGATCTTTATTCAGTTTAGGTAAACCAGTAACCATCTTCTCCATAGTTGACAAACTTTTGAAATTTAGATGTCCTAACCTTCTGTTGCATATTTCATTTATATCCGCAGCTTCTTGAATTAAGGCTTGAATAGGTCGACTAGGTTATGAATTTAATTCATACAAATATCCTTTTCTTTGACCAATCAATTTTGCTTTTTTAATTGAGGAGTTTTTAGCCCAAGTTATGACTTTACCGTCCATGAATGCAACATTATGTTCATCATTTGCAAGTGTTGTAACCGAGATTAGATTCCTTTTTATTCCTGGTACATAGAGTATTCCCTTGAGAAGAAGAGAACTACCCGACTTTAGTTTCAAGATGCAATTTCCAATTCCTTTGACAAAATGTGTTGAATTATCACCGATGGTGACTTCGCCATTAACCTTTTCTGATATAGTCTAGTGCTTCTTTGTATCCTGTAATATGTCGAGATGATCCACTATCAATCACCCATGCTTTACTTGAGACTTCATTTGATAGTGCCAAATACGATACACGATTCTCAGGATCATAGTTATCTTCTTTACTAGTAGTATTTGTATTGTTTACTTGTTGTTTAGAATTCTCAGGGCAATTAGATCTGTAGTGTCCAAATTTTTCGCATTTGAAGCATTTTATTTTGGATAGATCTTTCTTAGGTTTGTCATTCTTTTTATTACCCTTTTTCTTCTTCAAGTGCTTCTTCTTGCCGTTATAGGAATTTGTGTTAAGAACATGAAGTTCTTCATCTTCAATTTTCAACTTCCCCCTTTCTTAAGTTTTCTAGATTCTTCCTGAAGACAATCTCCTTTTAAGTCTATTGAAATCAGGAAGATTGTCTCTAGCACTTATTCCTTGTGCAAATGTTTCCCATCAATCTGGTAATCCAAGTATAGCCATCAGTGTCAGTTCCATGTCAATAATTATGGTTCCTATACTTGCAAGTTCATCTCTTAGACTGGCAACTCTTAGGAAGTAAGAATTCATCGATTCTCCCTTCTTTATTTGTATATGATTAAGTTGCCTTTTTAGTGCGAGAACTCTAGTTGCATTGTTAACCTCATATGCATTTAATAATGCTTTCATCATATCAAATGTTGTTTGATTTTTCGTTAGCATGGGTACTATCTCATTTTTCATTCCATCTAATATGATCCGTATGGCTTTCCTGTTCCCTTTACTCTAGATGGTTTTATGAGGTTCAACGGCATGTTGTTTGGATGCTGAGTCAATAAATTGTTTTACATCATTTTCTTCAAAAATAATCATGATTCTGAATTTTCAAGCCTCAAAATGTTCTTTCCCATCAAACCTATCCTCGGGTTTGATTGTGTATGCCATTGAAGATAGAAGAGTGATGCTAGATATCAAGTCTGATTATTTAATTTGCAGAGCCTAGGTTTGACTATCAAAGCTCTGATACCATGTAAATATTCTGCAATTTCTGAATATCAGATCTGATATAAAACATTCTTAGACTTGCTGTTCTGATCTTCTTTAATGTCAGACCTTGAAAGGAGATGATAATATTAATTAACTTTCTGAAAATGTATTGATCACAGCAAGAATCGATTTGAGGCAGAGTTGCTTAAAGGAGCAGACTTGTAATTTTAATGTGTGTCCTTTAACTACAACAATACCCTCCATATATATAATAACCAAAGGGCATGTCCCTTAAAGGGACATGACCCTATCTAGGTCGGCCCACAAAGACTTCTCATAATCAGCGCGTAGAAAGGAGATTAATTTAACAGCAAACATAACTAATTGTTAATGTTTCTAATGCTAACTTAGAGTCACCCTAAAAGGACTGCCAATCATGCCTATTCAAAGGGCAATGTATTAATAGCCTTAACAATGGTTTTATATGCTCTAAAAGGAATGTGCGATCTGCACAATCAGACTGTATGAGAATCAAAAGCTATAGTTTTAACACCTTCTCATCTACTCGTGTTTTTTAATATTACTTCAATTTGAGCCTTGTGTTTGGTCATATTGTTTTTTCAGACTTCTGCTAATTCATTGATAAAGTGATTTTATTGTGTAGCTAGGTTTTTCTCCCTCAAGTTGGAGGGTTTTCCCAAGATAAATTGTTGTGTCTTAGTGTTCATTATTTCATTTTTCCTGTTTACCTTCGTTTCTGATCAAAACATAACACCTTCTAATCTACTCTTGTTGTCATTCCTTTTCCAACAAGATGGAACTAACCTTGTCAAAGGTTATAGTCTGGCTTTTACCAATAGGAGAGTTGCAAATTTGTTAACAGTTAATCCACCCATGTCCTTATTGCCTATTGCTTTGTTGACAAAATAAGATAATCACTTAGATCCTTGATTTCTAGGAGAAATTCTGATAATGCCCCACCCTTATGTGTTTTGTAGGAAAACAGTAAATTCTTCAAATATAAGACCTGACTTTTCAACTTGATACTTCTTTTTCAGATTATTCTATAGTGTTAAGTGCAGATGGACTTTCTGAACTTTGGAGATTAAATCATCAGACACAGACAACTTAAGCAATAATAGGACTTTCGAGTGACATTTCTCAAAATTATCCAGGTTGGTTGCAACCTTGGTTCAATCTCTAGGATAATTCCATCACACATTGGATACTTCAGGATAATGAATATTTTGCGATTCCACATGCTACAAATTTATCTGATGAACTGTTGTGCCTCCAACAGCACTAAATTTTAAATATTGGCGAATATCTAAAAGAAATCCTTGGAACTCTAACAGCCCCTTTACTTTTGACCTAGAAAACTTTCGCGACAATTTTTAAGTATGATCCTAGAAATTGTCCAAACCCTCATAAATCTGAAAAACCCAAAATATTTTGAAACCCTACTTTATAGATTTTCCAGGTTCTATGAAACTTGAAGACAACTAACAAACTGAAATTCATGAAGCCAAATCTGTAATCATTTTTCCTTTAAAGGATAGAATTTTATATAATAAAAATACCAGGAACTTCTGCTCTAGTGGGGGCTGCATAATATTAAAGTTTCTCATTTTTGATAGCCCGTTGTGCCTTTTTTTTTGCTACAAATTGGACTACTAATCACTAAGGAAATTTATTGCAGTTAACATGTTTACTCAACTTTTAGAAATGTCATTTGTCTATGTGCTAGAAGCAATTTTCGGACAACCATACTGTCATTGAAGCTATGCAATCTATGGAATTTTGCTCATATTTTGCTTGCAATTTCCCATTGGTTTGAGTCTTCAATAGTGATTCATCTCTAACAACCCTGGGGGCAGAAGCGGAGGCGCGTGGATGTCAATGCTGAAGCAGAGGAGCGTGGAAGCTGGCCGGAAGCAATTTCCGGCCAACCAGATGAGATTGAAATGGCCTCCGATCGCATTTGGATGCAACAATGGCTTCCAGACACATCTGGTTTTGTCACATCGGGTTGGCCAAGAATGGCTTTTGGCCAACTTTCACATGCATCCAAGAGCCTCCATTCGCATCCATGGCCAAAAACACAAATTCATGCACTTTTTGCATTTTTTTCCACTTAAAACACCTATTTAGCACATTGGCAAAATGATCTTTTTACCTATATTTTGCTTGGAAGCCCTAAAATGGCCCTAAAAGAGGTCATTCGACCACTCTTTTTTGCATTTTGTTTGCAGCTCCTCTCTTTTCTCATTTGCTCTCCATTTAGGCCTTTTGAAGGCAAGGTGATTATTTTCAAAGAGGATCATTCGTAAAGCAAGAGACAGCGTCCACAAAAAAGTTTTAAGCAACTAAGGCAACCATTTAATCCCATTCTTAATTTCTTTAATGATTTTTTTCAAGTTTTCTTTAATTTAAATTTATTAGAAGTAAAGCAAGAGTTTAGCTATCTATTTTGGTAATTTTTTATCATTCCTTTGCACTTATATGCTTGATGTTTATTCTTTTGCACTTATATGCTTGATGTTCATTGTTTTTTTTAATTTAAATTTATTTAATTTCTTATTATAGGCATATTAAGAAATTATATTGTATTGTGAAAAAATGGCCACCATCGGTAGTCAAAGTTCAGTGGGCCAAGCAGTTGATACTTTTAAAATTGATGTAGCATCTCCTTTGGGGAGACATAACACAAGAATGTCACAAGTTTCCAAAGGTAGATTCTATATTTGTAAGTGTAATTATTATCAAAGTAACAAAGGCAAACCATTCAATAGCTCTTATTCTTGGGTCAAACTTCATTTTATGGGCCAAGCTGGTAAAGGATTTTCAATGTGTAAAGGCACAGATGGGAAGGGGTTGTCTAATGCACAAATAGCTTCATTTGTTGAGAAGCAACAAACTGCTCATAAATTGGTAAAAAGTTCAAAACGAAGTTTTTATCAACCTTCATTCTCAAAGAAAACAATGCAATTACTCAAGGAGCCAATTGTATCCTCCAAACACCCATTCTTACAAGTACCTATACTGGAAGTGGAAAAGGAAGAAGTAGAAACTATTTCCCGCAAAAGAGGTCCATTAGACAACACATCTTAAATAGAGGTAAGAGAGCTTACTGATCAAACCATTGCATGATGTCTCTGTGCCAACAGTCTTCCCTTCAATTTAGTGAGATCGCCATATCGGAAGGAAATGGTGGCAGCCATAAATAAAGCACCAACTGATTGCACAAGTCCTAGAAATGAAAAGGTGCGTACTACTTTATTGACAAAAGAGAGGCTTTGGGTAGATAGATCTATTCAACCAATTAGAAATTCATGGAAAACTTTGGGTGTTTCTATTGTTTCAGATGGATGGAAAGATATGAGCAACCGGCCATTGAATAATGTGATTGTAGTGTCACCCAAAGGGGCAATGTTCTTTAAGGCAATTGACAGTGAAGGGGAAGTGAAAGATTCACAATTCATTTCCAAATTCTCATTGAGGCCATAGAGATGGTGGGTAGTGAGAATGTAGTTCAAGTGAATACAAATAATGCAAAAAAAATGTAGGGTGCAGGTACTTTGGTTGAGGGTCGATATAACCATATTTTCGGACACCATGCATCGTACACTCTCTAAACTTGGTCATGCAATAAATTGGCACCCAAATAGATTGGGTGAAGCAAATATACCAAGAGGGAGAGGAGATACAAATGTTTGTGACGAACCACCACATGTCACAATTCATATTTAGATCATTCTCCAATTTGGAGTTGCTAAAGGTAAATTCAAATTTGCAATTTGCAATTAGTAAATACTAAATTTATTTTCTTTATTTTATTAAATTATTTGAATATATTTTGTCATGTTCAATATTTATTGACATATTGTTATGATTAACTTACTTAGGTGGCTGAAACCCGGTTTGCATCTCATACTATTGTTATGAGACGAATTATCAAGGTGCAAGAGGCATTAAGCCAAAAGGTTATTTCAAGCCAATGGGTTATATGGAAAGCTTCAAATTCAGAGATGGCACAAAAGGCCAATGCACTGATGTTGGATGACAGTTGGTGGGCTCGTGTGCAATTTTTACTAGATTTCACAGACCCTATCATGACTATGCTCTGCTTTGTTGATTAGATCAGCCTTGTTTAAGGGATGTATATAATGGCATGGACACAGTGGTTGAGAAGGTAAAACTTTCAATACAAGCACAAGGATGACCCCACAAAATGTGAAGCCTTATGCGATCAACTTGAATCAATCATTCGTCATTGTTGGGATAAGATAACTAAACTATTGCACCTCCTTGCATATGCCTTATCTCCAAGCTACTATAGTGAGGAAGTACTTGGTATGCTTGATAGAGTAGCACCATATGTGGATGAAGTAGTTGCCAATGGGTACTACAAAGCTTTTGCAAGACTCTTCCTAGATGATGAGACTCAAAGTTAGGACAGAATTTGGATTATTTGCTGTGGAACAAGACTTGGTCCTCTTGCAATAAAGGACCAATGTGACATGGGAGCTAACACATGGTGGTACCTCTATGGTCAACTATTCAAGCATCTACAACCTCTCGCAATCAAAATCCTCTCCCAAGTAATTTATTTTTGGTTTTTTAACCTTTTTTTTCCACATGTATTCTACAAATCTTTAAATTGGTTTTCATTTTATGTTTTAGCTTAATAATTAATTTTTAATTGTAAACATTGTTTAGGTTGCAAATTCTTCTACTGCTGAAATGAATTGGAGTACATACTCTTTTATCCACTCAGTAAAGCATAATCAATTGGTCTCTAGAAAAGCTGAAGAGTTGGTTTTTGTTCATACCAACTTGTGTCTTTTGTCATGTAAGGAGGATCACTGCAAGGGGAAGCCAAGCTTTGGGATGTAGAACCTGAGTGTGCAAACTTGGATGCAACGATTCAAGATCTTACCACAATCGTGGATGACCATGTTGATAGCATCATGACACATGGTGTATCTAGCACAAGTAGAACCGTTTTCGGTTTAAATGATCTTGAACTTGCAGCAGTTGGAAGAGATGAAGATGATGATACGTTTTTTGTAAATCCATATGATTCGAATTTGGATTTATAAACATTGAATGATGAACTATATCTTGACTTTGTAGTTGTGATGATTCGCTGATTTGCACTAGAATCATGAACACTGATGTTTATGATATTCATATCATTGATATGTTTTATATTTTATTATCTTATTGAGTATTTGAATATGTATTGGTGAAGTTACAAGCTATCAAATGTTTTAGTTTTGTATATTTCTTTCATTTATTTGCATGTACATAGTAGAACTATATATATATATATATATGAAAAATAAAATCATGAATATACGCATCTGCATCCCCCAAAAAAAAAATCATGCACCTGCTTCCAACATCCACATCCGAATTGGTAACTTAGGTTTCACTCATGCAGATGTACCTTTGCATACCAGCCCATGATCTGTGATTTTAAGTGTGAAAATGAGATTATTTTTACTTTTCCTGCTACACAGTTTTGACGCATCTTCTGCCCATATCTGTGTCCTAGCCAATCTTGTGATCACTACATCTTCCCAATGTTCTCTGCAAAATCAAACCCTGAATAGGAGTATTATAATAATGATAAGAATTCTCTTTGGAACATTGTTGAATCATATATTTATTTATTTATTGATAACTAACCTGATTGCAGACTCTAAATCGATATTTTTTTACCCTACCTCATTTAGGAATTCTACAGTAAATTAGGGCAAGTCCTTATAGAGCACATTACATGCAATAACTACCACTACTATATTTAATAACCTACACCTAATTACTCAAGCACACTTATGTCAGATATATTGGTGATAACACATTGTCATGCATAAGCCCCTTACAGTAGGTATTGAGTGATTCGTTTTTGTTGTACAGAACTGAGAACACTTTTCACTTTTCAGGGTTATTGACCAAAGGTTGTTACATCTGTAAGCATGGCCCAATTATGTTTAGAGCTGGTGTAATAGGTTTTCTACAAACTCACGAAATTCAATCCAAGATAAGTTTATATCCTTATATTTTTGTTTGGTGAAAATAACTTCTCAGATTGTATATTGTCTTGGTGTGATGGTTTAAAAAATAAAATATTATGCTAATATAAGCAGTTCCAAATTTCAACTAAAATAAATGAATATGTAAACCTTCTTATATGCCCCAAAAAACTTTAAAAAAATACTGCTCCTCCAAAACCCGAAGAAAACAAATCATGTTCCAAACAATAAAATTCTAGTCTCCCTTGCTCTTCTATACTAACCTCATTAGCATTCATGTTACTTTGAGTCCCACTGCCAGTTTGCCAAATGACCAAAGGAAAATGACTGTTCAATTTTCCTTCAGCAACTTCTTGAGAAGCTTGCATTATTGCTTTGCCAATAGTTGGGTCCAGACCATACTCCATATTGACCTGCAACCAAAGACTGTAAGCACATGGAGAAAAAAAGGTAGACTCTAGAAGCATAAATAGCTCCTTGGATTTACTACTTAGATTCAATAAGATTTCAAAACAATATATAAGGAAAACTCAATAATTATGCACTAAATGAAATATGCAACTTTAATATAATGGAAACAAGCAGACCAATTCTGAATTTTTCTCCTGGTCTAGTGATTGGATATGTGAATCCCAAAGCTAGTTATAGGAGCTGACATATAGTAAGACTCGTTAAACATATATCTCATATATAGTATTCCCTTTTTTTGTAGACCCTTTTTTGTTGAGAATGACTTTTTGAATTACTTCACAACTGCCCTATGGAGGTTCCTCACAGCAGCCCTCTCCTTCCATTCAGCTTCAGTATACCCAGCGGCCTAGCCCTGTTGCTTACCCCTCGGCCTCAAGTTTCTGTTCGGCTGCTCCAGTTCCTTGATGGTTGTTTGGTTGTTTGGTATTCCCATTCACCCTCCCACCTCCTTGGTTGTTCTTGTCTCTTTTCTATGGCAGTGCTTGTCTTTGGTCACTGTTCGGTATTCCCGCTAGTGGCTGTACCCTGGTTTGTAAACTTCAGTCCCATTGACCCATTTGTGGTCATTTTATTTTCTGCAGTAGATTGACTCCAATGCTGCACAAATGTTCTTATTATGCCAAACTGTACACAGAATGTGGCTGGTGTATATTTTTCTTGCAAGTAGCTAAAAATTTATAAAGCCTTTCAACAGCACTCTTTATGAATTGATAATCATAAATGCCAATAAATTATGAAGTAGCAATGCTGAACCTCTCTAACATTAGGAATATGAATACCAAGGGCATTATATTTGAACAGTTGAATCCTCCTTCCTTTGCTTGGTAGAACTTTCCTTTTTGTCGCATATCCTGAACACATGGTTTCCACCTCATTTTATAGAACTCTGGATGCTGGACTTTTCTCCTGGGCCCTACAAAAGTTCCTGCATGTGCTGGGAAATGAAACATCTATTTATTTCAATTTCTGACACTATCTTCGCAATAGTGTCCTGGACAGTAGTCTTGGACACTTCTTTTTGTTCTATCTTCTGTCTAGATTTTGGATCCATTTTACTCTTCACAAAACTTCATATCTGCTCGTCTTCTATTAAAATTTTCATAATGACTATGGATCATTTCCTCAAAGCATATTAGGCTGGTTGTTTAGAATGCTGTCAGAAAAATTTCAACTCATGACCCAAATCACATTTGCCATCTTATCTGTACAATGGACCAACAGTATTTTGATTTCTTGTAGAATATCTTGAAATTCTGTTATGAAAATTTGGCAATGTTAGTAGTGAAAAGCATATGCCTGGTAGAATAGGGTAACTTACAAAAGTTTCTAGAGTCAGAAAGCACATGGTTGAAATCTGGCATCAAGAAGTTTGGTAGTAAGTGAAAAGCTTTAGATAGGTCCAGTGACAATCAATGCAATACTCTGTCACAATGCCTGGGTATGCTTGTCTTTCACCCTGGATAAACACTGGGCATCCAGGTTCACTGTGTGTCCTTCACAGAAAGACCCGTAGATAACCCAGGCACACTGGCACTATTCTAGAGTCCTAGACACATCATACCCATACAGGATGGTAAGAATGTATGAGCTCAGATACTATTGTAATATATCCCCTTGATTTTTTTGTGTTTGCTAATGAAGTATATTTTGACATACAATTGCTCTTGCCAGTACAAATTGTAAATTGTTCGTTAATAGCATAGCAAATGGCTTCGAAAAAGCATTAATATCACCCAAGCTGATATTCAAATAACAATACCAACATCAAAACTATTTATTTTCAGTCATCGATCAAAACAAAAAACTGGTTATTCTCAGTCATTAAATCTATAAAAACCTCACATGTGCAGCCAAATGATAAATCAGTCATCTAAGGTCTGATGCCGAGGGCAGAGTAAGAAAAGTTAACAGTAACATATCATGTCTTCTACATGTGGAAATGCATCATCTGAGGAAAGAGGAAGAAATCAAAACCTAGGAGCCAAAACTAATCTCTCCAAGAGATGTGAGCAAAAATGAAGATTTCAGTATAGCTGGAAATGTGTGGCCAGCGTGAAAGAAATCCTCCAAAACTTGCAAACTCAAGCATCACTCCAAAAAATCCACTAAATACACCAAACACTGAAAACCCAAATCAACATACCCCGTATATGTTCATTTTCATTAAAACACACATCATCAACTCAGGCAATATCCAAATTTCCTATGCAACATCTGCCAGTGTGTAATCAACCATCCTTCCATCCTATTTATATTCCATGACTAAAGCATATTACTTGTTGTGAGGTTTCCACGCCATTGCTCCATTGCAAATGGGGACCACCTGTTTTTGCTTTGGCACTAGGAGCAGTGGCCTTACGTGGTCTTAGTTGGTAGGAACTTTCAAGTCTCCAAATCTTAGAGAAGAATTTGGGCAACTTTTGCTCACTGGGTAGTCAAGTCAATCAAAGGTGTAAGTGAGAGTTGGGCCAAGCTAGCCGAAGATATGGAGTTGAAATTAGGGGATTTATGATTAAATGAGCTTGTCTCTTCTAGAAAACCTTGTTATAGTTTCAATTTCATCTTAGAAAGTCAACAACGATTGTGGGAAGTAGCACTTATGGAGGTCTGCTAAAGGCTGAAATTTGGCCAAGTCTGAAATTTTTGGAAACTCCCAAAATCTAAATTCTTTACTATAGCTACTATGAATCTGAAACATATCTTAAACATGCTGACAGTACTTACATAATAATAAGTATTTATACTTAAATGTTATATTTTATACAAATCATTTTGGCCTTCGAGTTGGAGAAATTGAATTGAAGAATTGGGAGTTAAGTTGAAAAATGAAAATCGTGACAGTAGGTCAGACTCCAACCACCTCTCAGGATTCCCAATCTCAACAACCCTCAAAATTACACTTAAGTCTATATGGTTTCCAAGTGATTACAAGGATGAAAAGAAAGAGTGAAGAGTGATGTAATGATGAATTTGAGAAGTCAGCTTGCAAAAGTAAAGTAATCCTAAGAAACAAGCCGCATTCTGATCTGGTCTCAGGACTCAAAAACATGACCCCCCCCCCCCACCCAAGTATTTTAGTGCCAGAATAATGTAGAAGGAGCAAACTTGAAGGAGAAAGAAGGAGAAAAGTGAAAATCAGACAGACTTGGAGAGAGATGAGCAAAACAACTGAAGAAGATGGATAAGATAAGATAAGATAAAGATAAGATAAAATTATTAATGTCCACGAAAAACCAAAACGGTTTATGGGACTGAGCATACAAGCAGAAGAGCCGGCCAAAGCAGAGGCAGCAAATGGTGACTGAGAAGAAATAAAGCAAGAGAAAAACAAGGAAGACAAGGTAAGGACTAAAGGTCCTTCTTTGCCACAAAGAAATCAGTAATAGAGAGGTACATCCGTGGACGATCCATAGTCTTCAGATGCCGTGAAGAACCACTATAGGACTGTTGCTGCCTGGAGAGACTGGTACAATCAGATATTAATAAGTTTCAGTCAAGCCAAGAATAAATCAGATTGAACAAAACATGAGAAATCACCCTTGAAAGTCATATTGAAACATAGAATGCAAAGTGGGGGACTGAACATTCAAAGGAGAAACTATATGAAAGAGGAAATAATCCTGAGATAGAGTTAGATTCCGACCCCTTGTCAGGTAACCCTTACATTCCGCCCCCTAGAATAGCCAAGTTTCAAGTAAAAAAGGGGTTAAATTCAAACACATGTTTAATTGACATTGATTGAAGGCAAAATAATTAGTTTGCAGCTTCAATTCCATGGCCAAAAACAATAAAATCAGATCAAAACCAAAATGGAAGATAAAAATTGGAAGTTTAACTTGAGTCATAGGGATTTGTGAAGTTAGGCAGATGAGACAATCCCAAGAGGAGGTTGGAATTTGACTACCTCTTGTAATTCCTAATCTTGAGAACTGTCAAAACCCCAGTCCATCACCTTGGCAAAATGCCAACATACTTAAAATTTCAGCCCCAAATATGATGGTTTTCATTGAGAATTCTAAGCTCCAAAACCCAAAATAGAAGAAAATGAAGTCTGAAGGCTAGATATGAATGTAGTTCAATGGATAGGATAGAAATCTTAAACAAATAGTGGACAAGATAAAATGGAAAATACTTTCAAATAAGCCACAAACTTGGAATACTATTAAGAAAACTCAACAATCAAACCTAGGAGGAAGTTTGGAAGAATGAAATGGAGGTGAAAGAGAAACTAATAATCAATGAGAACATCAGAAATAATCGTGAACAAATGTGGAAACCTCCCCCTTGTTAGGATTCTCAATTCTCTGCCATGGTAAAGTAAGATAGCAGGTTGGGAGTAGGAAATTGAGTGTCGCCCTCACCAAACACCATATTATGTAACAAAAAGGAGGCAGAGATATTTTTTTATCCTTACACAATTGATTCCATAAGCAATAATTGAAGAATTCTCATGGATTGTGAAAACTTACTCACTATTATTCAAATATTTATCAAGAAACAATGGAGCAATCTATGGTCTTTGTTGAAGTATTATGTTCTTTTGAGCTTATGTTGAAGTATGGTCTTTTGAGTTTATGTTGGATGATTGTTGAGGGTAATTTGGATTGTATTGTTTTACTTCCATCTTATTTGATTCACATTTCCATCATCCAAGGTAGATAGGTCTGCTGGTTCGTGTTCATGTTCCTAATTTTCACTCTCATTGTTCTTCTCTAACAAAGGACTGTTACACAGGGTATTTGATATATCTGTGGTTGTCAGTATGTGCATATGATACTAATAGGGGTAGCTACCAAAAGGAAACTCTCGGAATAATTTGAATCTTCATCCTACACTGAATGGAGAGGTGTGGAAGCTCCTCCATCAAAGGGAAACTACTTAAATTGAAAACTAAATTTGTTCCATTTCATCTCAAGCTATCAGATAGTTGAGCTTAAAAGTCGAGAGATTTTTGCAATATATTGTTTGAATTACTCAATGCGGAGTATATAACTAGTCAACAGATATGGCACACAATATAAATAATCAACTATTTAATCTTACAGCTATGGGTTATGGTCTAAGTTGCCGATGTAGATGCAGATTTGAGAATCAGATGCGCAGATACACGAATTTAGTTTTATGGACTTTAGATGTGTCTATATATATATATATATATATATATATATATATATATATATATATATATATATATATATATATATATATATATATATATATATATATATATATATATATATATATATATATATATAGAGAGAGAGAGAGAGAGAGATGCAAGTAATATACAAAAATAAATCATTCCATAGTATGATGCTTCACCGTTGATAGTTCAACTTCAAACTTCACAAACACATATATAAAAATTGAAATAACTAATTAGTAAATTACTCAAGTTCAAGATTCCAATACAATTTGAATTACAAAATCAAAACTTAGCACATGATTCAATGTTGATCAATCAAGAGTCAAGACTCAAGATTCATTGGATGCTGGTCCAGATGCCCACAGAGGCCATGTGAAGGCACCGAAGAAGTGCTGCCTGGGCCTATGGATCCTCATGGAGGCACTTTGGGGCCTACCTGGGCACATCCACAGAGAATCGGTGAAGAACCAAGATGTAAAACGCATCCAAACCATCATCCAGGGTATCCAGAGAGAATGGTACCTAAGGAACTTATGGTGCATATATTTGTGTTTACTTTCAAAATTACTCAGCATTATCTCTGACTTTATAAAAACAGAAAAGGGGCAAGCAACTCTGGGGTAGTGCAGTCAGCAAAGTCGGCCTTTTGTAATTTTTGATTGCTAACTAATATCTTATTGTGAAAACTTTAATCAATTTGTATGTTAACTATAGGTTATAGTCTTGATTCTGTTTTAAAGAGATACAGATGAAAGGTTCTTGTGAAAAATTATGATTAGTAACTCTTGCACTGAGTTGAAAAACTCTTACTGTCAAGTTATTGCTGGCAATTGCTTTTATATGCTTACATCAGCATCTTATTATTGTTCTATTTTTGCTTCATAATAATTTTATGCTAAATATACATTTTGGTTTGGATTTGTGCATAAAAACACAAAACTAATACAAGAACGAGATATCTGTTCCCATAAGAACCATACATTAATCGGCAAGTAGAATCTGTATGTGTTAACATTAAAGAATCTGACTGCACAAACAAAACCTTTTTGTTGTCCTCATCAACAAAATGGAGTTGACTTACAGGTACTCATGAAAAGCCACATGGATAAAACCAAACCTAAATAAAATGCCTCAGAAATCCACACTATACTCTTAACCACTAGGAGGTGGAGAAAAGAAGGAAACAGCAAGTACACCTTTGCAGCACATTTTTTAAGAACACCAAATGATCGTATAATTGGTTCTGGCATCTGCTCACGCTCTCCACCAATGTCGAAGTTCTGCAGTGACCTTTGAGTCTGTGCACCCCATAATCTGTAAAATCCCATGGAGTTAGATGTATGCTCCCACCAATCTTTTTTTATTATAAAAGACAAAACAAAATCATCATACATTGAATTTGAAGAGATTAACAAGATATACACGAACTACGTTACTCACTTCAGAAAAAGCAATAATTATCATAAGCCTATTAGCTAGAGAGCATCTTTTAAACAAAATGCATTATTTAGTTTAAATTTAAAAAATTGTTACATAAGTCACCCTAACGCACACTCATGTTAACCTAGCCATTCAAACTTAAAATACTGTTATCTTCCACCCACTTGGAGAGTCTTTTCCGCCCAGAAAGACTCATGTTAAAACTTAGTGTTTCATATGTTACCTTCAACCTCTGATGGGTTGACTTGATTACATGGTCTTATTGTAACAATTGACTCCAACTTGATACAATCAAGTGGTTATAGTATAGTCCAAAACATAAATAAACGGTTCTCTTAGGCCAATGGGAATCTGATCTCTGAATTCAATCACATGAAATAGCACACATAATGCAACTGAAGAAAACAGACTTCTGCTACTGGACAAAAATTGTCATATTTTCAAGGTTCATATGAAGACTTGTGATATCTAAGTAAATAAACCATGGCTGCTGAAGGTCACATAAAAAATATAGATTGGTGGTGACAAGGGAAACATATGGTTTGTAGGAAACAAAATAAGGAAAATAATTTCAGGGTTATTCTTAAAAAAATCCAGCCCCTCTCAGTAAAAAAACAGTATTTAGATTTTGAACCATTGCAATGAATCTTGTAAGTTGACAAATAAAGGAATGCATGTTTAATTAAAAAGGGAACTTGTTGGAACCCATGAATGGGTCAAGTGGGGTTAATCTCACTCTTGCGCCTGGGGTGCCTGTTACTTGGTAAAAACCACAAGCTGGATGGTGGAAATGTAATTTGAATGGGGTTTCAAAAGGAAAATTAGGTCCCTCGGATGCAGGGTTTATCATAAGAGATGCAAATGGGGACCTTATTGCACTAGGTGGCAAAAGATTACTGGATGGTACCAATAATGTTGCAGAAGTAGAGGCTACCCTGCTGGCAATAAGAACAGCTAAAAAATTGGAGGCTTCTAAGCTTCATGTGGAAGGGGACTCCCTCATCATCATCAATACTATTATGAAGGGCTCTATGGAAGCGTGGCACCTTCAAAACTACATCATCAACATAACTCAGGAGTTGACCTCGTTAGATGATTTTAAAATTACACGCATTAAAAGAATGGGTAACACTAAAGCTGATCTGATGTCCAACTGGGCACTAAGTTTGAAATTGAATGAAGTTGTTATTGAAAAATTTAAAGATGTAATCCCACATGCGATGGTTGATGAACCAAATTCCTTGACTTAATTTTGGAAAGAGTGACATTCTAAAAGCTCTTAATTGTGAAGTTTTATTCTTATTGTGGTTCTTGTCACATGCAGCATTTAATGATTGATGGGACGGGTCTTTATTAGCACTATTTTTGACACCCTTCAACACAGTTTTATTTTTCTGCTAAGCCAAAATTCCTCTCAGTCTAGGGTTGTCTGAGTGAATTGAAGGGTGTTTAGTATGGAGTCATATTTCATTCAACTTATGATAGCCAACAGCACCCTTTTCATGAAGCGGCTAAGAAGGCAAGGATGAATCAAATGTTTGAATTTAAACACAAGCGGCTCACGAATGTGATCAAGGTCCTACTAGGGGAAGTGTTTTTTATGGTGGAGAATAGACACCAGACCAACACAGATGTCATTTTATGATCATGGCATGGGCACTACAGATTGGGGAATCTAAAGAAAAGGTTTATTATGCAGCAAATTGTTCATGTTAATGCCCTCCTTGGCATGGAAGAAATACTTAATGTTGATTCCAGGGTGGGTTCTGCTTTTAGGGGAGAAAGAAACAGGGATTGAAAAAATCCAGGGCACAAAAATTACTCTCTTTGTTCAATGCTTCATAGAAAGTAAGAGGCACATAAGGTTCAAACAAGCAAGCCAGGGATGGTATGCTCTTAAGCTACTGGTCATGGAACACATCCTAGACATGGGCATTAAGGCAATGAAGGTATGGGCTGACTGGAGGCCAGAGGATTAAGTTGCTATGAAGACACAGTTGAAAGCATGGCCTGAGGATTCACAAGCTAGTAGTGAAGACAAGTCATGGTTGGAACACAAACTAAATGCTTTGCTAAGTGAGAGAATTGGGGTCTTTGTTCCTCCAGCCCTAAGGTGATGCTGAAAGCTCTTGGCTAGCCCTTAAGTGGGTTTATGTTATTGTTGTTTTTTCTGAGTTTTTATCAATTTGTGCTTATTGTTTTGGCTGCTATGGTGTGGGGAGTTTCCAATGAAAGATAAAACACTTAGGAGAAGACATTGCTTCATATCTCTCCCCTGTAATGATGCTCATAGCCCTCGATTTTTTTGTTGGGAGCACAATAAATTTTGGTCTGTTGTAGGGTTTACCCATGATGATGGGAGATGAAAGAAAATCTGGGCTTTAATGGTTGTTTTTGGAAGGGCACCCAGTGGAGTTTTTGGCTTGCTTGAATTCATGCAGAACTAGTCGATGGCCAAGGTGAATGAAGACCAGCCAAGGTCTTTGTCAAGGCTTTCGTCTACAGCTGTTTCTTACAGCACAGGAAACAAGGGACTTCTTGTGATTGTAATTGTTTTTGTCTTTTGTGGAAACAAGTACTGAAAGATGTGCTGGATCAAAATTATGTTTTTTGGTTGGGTCTAAAGAAGCTTGTAATGTAAATCTAGAATCAAACCCCTGTGAAAGTCTAATCCGAGTTGTTTTTATTGTACTCAATTTTACTTACATTATTAATAAGTTCATTAAAAAACATTACAGAGAATAACAAAAAAAGGGAACTTGTTGGAATGTTTTGCGGCAATAGAGAATTGTTGTTATGAATCATTCACAAGAACATTATATTAAAGACCTTAGTACAAGCAAATTCCATGGCAATACATTTTGGTGAGTTCGTAACCTTAAGAGTCTTCCAAGGCAGTCTTCATAAACATCTGGCGAGTAAACAACTTGATCCACACCTGACCTTCCAACTCAAATTTTCAATTTTGTTCTTTGCTTCTAGTTGTGTCTTTATCTTTGCTTTACATCAATTTGTATTAAAATAGTCTAAATTACCAAGTTCGCTCCATGGACCCACACACCATGTCCAAGGGCATTCCTTGTGTGCACCTAGGCACATCTTGTACACACCCACAAGGTACCCACGAGAGAGGGGCCCAAAAGAAGTGTTTAAAAACACACAAAAAAAAAATTGCTTTTTTTTTTTTGCCAAAACCCTAGAACAGCCCTTTATAAGGCCATTTAAACCTAAAACCTTTCGTTTTGTTTCCTCTTTGCTCTCAACTCATTTTGTCTCCATTTTTGCATTTTGAAGGGCA
Organism: Cupressus sempervirens; assembly: GCA_028749045.1. NCBI lineage: Eukaryota > Viridiplantae > Streptophyta > Pinopsida > Cupressales > Cupressaceae > Cupressus > Cupressus sempervirens. The sequence continues at coordinate 412,850,469 of CM053784.1, forward strand.
GGTAATTTTTTTCAAAGTGGATTGTTCATGGAATCCCAAATAGCTTCAACAAAGGAGATTTAAGCGTCTAAGATAAGCACTTAACCCTACTCTTTTGTCTTTTTACAAAAATTTTAAAGATTTTGATGATTTTTTTCAACTTTGTGATAAGTTTTTCAAGTCTTTTTCTATTTTTTAGAAGAAAAAAAAACAGGTTTAATTCTTTATTATAATGTTATTGTATCTTTGTTTTGCACTTGTATGCTTGCATTTATTTGTTTTTTTTCAAATTTAAAATTATGTAATTTCTTATAATAGCAAAAAATCAGATTGCAAGAATGTTTAATAGTCAAAGTTCGATGGCTGTGAAAACAAACCAAAGATTCAAATTTGATAAATGATCTCCTTTATGAAGACATACCACTAGAACTGAACAACTTCCAAGAGGTGGAGGATATATTTGAAAGTGTAGTTTGTGTAATGTACAACTTCATAGTTCATATTATTGAGTGATACTTCACTTTATGGGCCCTTTCTGGGACAGAGATTGGAATATATGAAATCCAAAATGAGAAGGGGTTGTCTGCCAAAGAATTAGTGGCATTCATTTCAAAACAAGAAGATGTTGATAGAATGGCCACATGAAGAAAGCAAAGAGCTCATCCTTTCGCAAAGAAAAATAACAATGAATTTACCCACTTATACAGTAATGGCCTACCAATATTCCTTCTTGCATATACCCTCTATGGAAGTCGAAGATGAAGTAGAAATTCCAACTTGCAAAACAAGTTCATTAGACGAGGCATTTAAAACAGAATCAAGAGACATGGTTGAACAAAAAAATGCACATTGCATTTATGTCAATGGTCTTCCATTCAAGTTGGTAAACCATATTGGCAGCAAATAGTATTGGCAATCAATAGTGTACCTCCTGGTTTCACAGGTCTTGGGTATGAAAGGCGTGCAAAGAGAGAAGAATTTTGTAGATAACTCACTAAAACCAATAGAGATTCTTGGGTTGAATCAATAATTTATATTGTTTCCGATAGATGGAATGATTGCAAAAATCTTCCAGTAATAACTGTTATTGTGGCGTCCCCCAAAGAAGCAATATTCTTTAGGGTATTTGATTGTAAGGGGCAAGTCAAAGATACGAAGTTCACTTCCAAAATCCTAGTTGAGTCCGTAGAGATGGTGGGTCATGAGAATGTGGTCAAAGTCATTATGAACAATGCAAAATATTGCAGGGCTGCAAGTGCTTTGATACAAAGAAATGTGCACATTTTTTGGACATCATGCACCGTAAACTCCCTTAACTTAGTGAGGCAAGCAATTGGCAGTCAGATAGAGTGGGTAAAAGAAATATACCAAGAGGATGAGAAGATCTATATGTTCATGACAAACCACCAAAAGATCAAATCTTAATTCTTAAAAAATGTTAAGTTTGTAAAGTTTGAGTTACATATAATTGTTTTTTTCAAATTTAAAATAATGCGGTCTTATAATAACAGAAAATCAGATTGCAAGAATGGCTAATAGTCAAAGTTCAATGGGTGTGGAAAGAAACCAAAGATTCAAATTTGATAAAGGATCTCCTTTATGGAAAATCTTTCACACGCCCACAACGTACCCACAACAGGGGGCCCACAAAAAGCATTTAAAAAAATTATATTTATTTTGCATTTTTTTTTTTGCAAAACCCTAGAACAGACCTTTATGAGGCCATTCAAATCTAAAGCCTATCATTTTGTTTCCTCTTTGCTATCAATTCATTTTCTCCCCATTTTGGCATTTCGAAGGGCGTGTAATTTTTCATAGCAGATTGTTTGTGGATTGCCAAATAGCTTCCACAAAGGAGATTTAAGCATCTAAGATAAGCATTTAACCCTACTCTTTAGTCTTTTAACAAATATTTTTAAGATATTGATTAATTTTTTCAAGTTTGTGATTATTTTTTCAGGTTTTTTTCTACTTTGTAGAAAAAACAAACAAGTTCAATTCTTCCTTATAATGTTATTGTATATTGTTTTGCACTTGTATGCTTGCATTTTTTTTTTCAAATTTAAAATTATCTAATTTCTTATAATAGCAAAAATATCAGATTGCAAGAATGGGTAATAGTCAAAGTTCAATGGGTGAGGAAACAAAAAAAAAGATCAATTGGTTGAGTCTAACATGGAGACTGCAGAGCATTTGGTCATGGATGATCTAGTTGATGTTGGTGGTGACTTGTATGTTGCAGAGCACTTGGTTGTGGATGATCCGATTGTTGTTGGAGGTGAGTTATGTATTGCAAAGCATCTTGTTGTGAGCAATGAGATTGCTAGTTTGGCATGTATTGATGGAGATCTACATGTTGGTGCTGATATGGAGTTTGTTGCTACTGATGTGGAGTTTGTTGCTACTAGTGTGGATTCACTAGTTGTTGATGTGGATGAGGATTTGTTGATGAAGTATTATGTTCAGTTTGTTCCTGGGAGTGAGCATGTTGATTGGATGGTTGAGATTCTAGTGTTTGACATATGGATGCAGATGTGGAAGATTTGCACGTTGGTTTTCTTGTCCCCGTTGAGGTGGAAACCTTTGGTGAAGATAAAGATGGTTGTAGATTTTTTCTTTTTGGCGTCAAAGTGTGGGACACACTTTTCTAGCTACCTGGGGAGTCTGATGCAAGAGCATCTTGCACGAGAAATTTTTTTATTTTTTATTTTTTAAATGTGGAGGAGAGAGAAAGTGACAAAAATTAGAGGAGAAATAATAAAAAATAAAAAAGGGGAAATAGGAGAAAAGAAAAAAAAAGGGGGGATTTCTATTTTCGAGGTGCATAGGTGGCATAAAATAGAAAAATAAAATAAAAAATGGTTGTCATTCCATTTATCAAAGTGTGTAGGTGGCATCCTAGAAGCTTGTGGAAAGTTCCTTAAATCATGCATTTAATATTTGTTGTGATTCATAAAGGAAATGTAATTTTCTAATTGGGCCACATGGTGGTGCTTAGTTGTATTTAGGTGGAATTCTAGAAAGTTGTGGATATTGTAGAAGGTTGTGGATATTGTGTTGGTGGAATTCTAGAAGGTTGTGGATAAGTCATGCATTGGGTGGTAAGTGCCTATTTAAGCAAGGCATATGAGCATTTCTAATCAAGCTCAAGAAGTAGAAGCTTTGGAAGGTGAAAGCTTCAAGGTGTGAAAGCTGTGGAAGGTGAGGCTTGGAAAGGTGAAAGCTTTGGAAGGAAAAGCTTCAAGGTGTGAAAGTTGGAAGGTGTGAAGGCTTCAAGGTGTAAAAGAGAAGGAGGAAGTGAAGAGTGAATTTTCCTGAGTCTGTGGACAGAGCGTCGAATGTGAGGCAGTTTACAGCAGGATTGTGATGGAGTTGTGAGTGTGTAGACAGAGCGCCGAATGTGAGGCAGTTTACACTTGGATCTTGGATAAAGTTGGAGAAGAGCTAGTGATTGCGGTTTAGAAACAAGGAGATTGCTTGGTGGCTTGCTAGCACAAGTTGAGATCTCGGAGGTTTCTACCAGAGTGTGGATCTGGACTAGCTTGGGCTTGGATTGGATCTTGAGAGATCTTGTAGAAATGTTATTGTAATTACTATTGGATTTTCAACTGTAATAAAATTTCTTGGGAAGCATTATGTCTCTCTTTGTCTCATATTGTTGCATTCTTGGTTATGAGTTGGTAAGGGTGGTGTGGCCCTTCATCAAGTGGTATCAGAGCGTACCTTCATCAACTGACCAACTTCCAAGAGGTAGAGGATATGTTTGGAAGTGTAGTTTCTGTAATGCACAACTTAATAGCTCATATTATTGAGTGAAACTTCATTTTATGGGCCCTTTCTGGGATAGGAATTGGAAGATGTGAAATTCAAAACAAGAAATTGACTGCCAAAGAAATAGTGGCATTCATTTCAAAACAAGAAGATGTGATAGAATGGTCACAAGAGGAAAGCAAAGAGCTCATCCTATTACGATAATAGATAATCGTCTATTATTAATTAATGGTAATCTATTGTATATATTTTGCTAGCTTTAGTTAGCTTTAGCTTTTTTAGCTTTCTTTCAACTAGAATAAAATGTTTCTATTCTTTAGGATAATTTCCTAAGGAAACATCGTTCCATTCTTTTGTATATAATGACCTCTCGATCTATATTAATAACAAGCAAGTATTTTACCAATTACTTCTACAATATGGTATCAGCGCCAATACTTTAAAAAAAATTGAAAATTTTATAATTTCTTTCAAAATTATCTACTGCAAAATTTTCGAAATTATTTCAAAGGCTTTTTTCTCAACAACCCGTCTAAGGTTTCCGTTTTTTAGTAATTTGTCTGTAAAAATCCCTTAATTATTTCTAGTTTTGCCTAGGGTTTGTTGAGGATCTCTGCTAAATCACATTTTTTTCTCCTGCCTTTCGACTGAAAAAAAATGTCCTTTCTAGTTCAGCGAGCTGAAAACCGCGACATCACACAGAACTGCAAAATCGCATTTACTATTTTTGCTTCCTAAAACCCCAAACTGGAATTGTTTTGGTGATTGGACGTCTTCATCGCAAGCATTCGCTAGTGTTTTCTACTAGTCGCATTTTTATTGATGGCTCTATATTTTTCCTGAAGAAATCGCCATTTTTTCTGGCCGCATTTCTCCTGATGGCTCTGCTCATTTTTTACTAAAGAAATCACCATTGCTTGCATTCACCCACTGATCTTCCACACCACCTCTATCTGTAGCCACGATCAGGATCACCAATCGACTATTTTCTTTCCAAAAATTGCCATTTTTCTGCATTTTTCTTCCTCCATGGGCGCCGGCTAGGGTTTTGCTCGAAACCCTAAATTTTGAGCTCGAAATTTTATTTTGATTTCAGATTCTTGGTCGGTTTTTTGGGAGCTCAACTAGGTTGTCGCCAGATTTTTTTGGGTGCCTTGATTTTTGTGCCTCGATTTTTGAACTAGTGGATCTAGAAACCGATGACGTATTCCTTCTCAATTTTTCCAGCTCTCTTTTGGGTCACTCTTCAAATTTGTTCGATCTTCCTTTTTTTGCCTCAAAGAACGTGCCTTCATGGATTTTCACTTTTTCTCATTGAAAAATGTGTCGTGGCATCTCTAACAAACATTATGCTCGAGCACAACTCACGATTCAAAGGTCGAAATTATGGCACTTTAAAGCAGCATATCATCACCATTTTTGAATATCAGACAATGATCAACTTGTTCTAGGTGTTACAAAGCATCCGACTACTCCTAATACTGATCAAGATACTTGGAATCTAAATAATCGAGAGGTGGTGATGCTTCTCAAATTATCTGTGGCTAATGACCAGCTCTCTCAATTCCATCCTACAAGATAGCTATTGAGATTTGGACACATCTCAAAGGTCTTCATAAGACTTCTGAGAAAAGCAGAGCTTTCGTTTTTAAGAACACTCTATTTTCTATTATCATGGATGAGCAAACCTCACTCCAAGCACACCTGAGTAGGATTCAGGAAATCCATGATCAGTTGCTTGCCATCGGTCGCAAGATGGAGGAAGAGGACATAGTGGTTATCACTCTTCCGAGTTTACCAAAGTCCTATGAGCATTTTATCGACTCTCAACATCACGTCTTCTAGTGTTGATCTAAAGTTCACTAATCTCTACACACTTCTGCTTCAGCGAGATCAATGGAAACAACAGTTTGGTAGCAGCTCCACCTCCACCTCCACAGAGCAAAATGATTGGTGAATATAGCAAAATGGTTGACAACATATAGAGCACCCACAGTTGTCAAGGTAGAAGTCAAATCAAGAGATGCAATCACACCTACAAAGATTACATGATTATTCCATTGCATAATCATGATCACGACCTAAATGATTGAGAGGCAAGAAGAGATAGAATTAAGCCAAGTGACAAACAAAAAAAGAACACTCAAAGGACAATTAGAAGATTTGAAATTATAAAAAGGTTTAGTTAAGGTGATCATATTGGACAAAGTGATACTAAAGAGTGAAGGTTAAGAAATGTAGGATCAGCATCATTTGGATCATTGGATCAGCATAAGGCAACATTAAAGCGGTGCATTGGGAAAGGTAATACATTTTGACTATTCCAAGTAATAGACAAGGAAATCTAGTTGAAGATCGATGCGGTCAGGACAAAATTATATTAAGATATCAAGATATATGAGAAGCTCAAGGAGATCGAGTGAAAAGCTTAAGGTTTGAATGAATGGTTAGGATTAAGAGGCAACAGTTGAGCCTAACAAAACAGTTATTAAAGAAAGGTTTTGTAATGAAACAGGTTGTTGTTGAAAAGAGATCAAACAATGCTAAGAGTGTGATCAAGACATTGAGCAGAGAACAATTGAAGAAGCAGAGATCTAATTGGCTCTGACAAGCAAGGAGTGCCATACCAAATCGGTGAATTAGTTGTTCTCTAACAGTTACAACAGTTAAATCCCTAAATCGGGTGAACCCTAACAGGTTCGAGTTGTAAATCCCCTAACAGGGTAAGCTCTTAAAAGAGTATTGTAATCCTCTGAAAAGGTAGATCATAGCAGATCTGTTTGTACTTCTAACAAGCTACAAATCACTCCTAACAGGGTGAACCCTCAGAAAGGGTAATTATATGTTCCCAACCAGGCAACTCATTTACTGCAGTAGTGAGCTTGTGGGTATCATCCCCGTCGCGGTTTTCACCCTCTAACAAGAATTTCCACAATACCAAAATCACAATGTCATGTGTGATGAATGTGTGGTGGTTTGGTATTGTTATGCTTTATTTATTGATGCCAGTCATATACTTCATAGTTTGGAAGTTAATATTTCAGTTTATCAGATCAGTGATTAAAGTTTTGAGTTACCTATTTGTACTGATTCAGCCTTCTCCCCCCCACTCCGTACCTAATAATCCCAACATTGACTGCTACTCCACTCAATCACTGGTTGCAAGTCAACATTTCAAAACAAATATAAAGTTGAAAGCTCACTTGAAGAACATGAACCAATGCTTGTTGCAAAGGATATGCAAAAACAAGAGATAGAATATGAGAAGGCAATTCCACCTACAATGAAATGAGACATTGTTCAAGCTTTGTTGACTTTGCAGCAGATAATCAATGGAAAGTTCATGGCATAGACATGAAAACTACCTTTTACAAACAGTGATCTCAAAGAAGCAATTACATGACTCAACTATAATGTTTGTAGTTGAAGTTCAAGAACACAAAATGTGTAAGTTGGTGAAATTGTTGCATGTTAAAATCAAGCCCCGTGGGTCTTGTATAAAAGGAACAACAAGCAACAATTGAGCCAAACTTGAAGCATTGAGAATTTGAAGATGCAACTCTTTTGTCAAGAGAACCAAAAAATTGTATATGTTGATGATCCATTCGTAATAGAAAATAATGAAACATTTATTACAAAAATCAAAGCAAGACTAATAAAAAGTTGTGAAATGGAAGATCTGTGTCATTTTCATTACTATTTGAATATTGATGCAATTTCAAAATCCTGATACACTTTCATCAGCCAACAAAAGGTTACTACTGAAAGTTTGAGCCAAATTGGAATGGCAAACTAAAAACCAATCAACAGACACATGGAAAAAAAATCTAAAATTGACTTGAAATGACATTGAAAAGTTGGAAGTTGTGCCTAGGAAGAGGCGACTCATTTGATGCCTGATCTATGCAACACACATTAGATCAGACATTTCGTTTGTTTTTGGTGTCCTTCCTAGATTTATGCAAAAGCTGAGAGAGAGTCATTTGTTTGCAGCAAAGGCGATTTTTAGATATTTATAGAAAACTCATTTTGGGCTTCACTACCCTAATGTAGCAGATTTCAAACTAATTAAAAATTGATTCAAACTATGTAGAAGATTTTACAGATTGAAAATCTACTTCAGGTTTCTTGATGAATTGAGGATCAACAGTCATCAATTAAACATCAAAAAAAAAATCAATGCCAACCAAAATATGGCAGCTTCAAAAGCAATCAAAGAAATATTGTCGCTCAGAAGGGTTCTTGAGAATTCGCAATAAAAAACATGTTTTGCCAATACCACTGATGGTCAAAAACACTTCTATCATCAAAATGACAAATAATCCAAGTTTTCAAGACCAAACTAAGCACATCAACACCCACAATTTGGCTCAGCAAGATGTAAAAAATATAAAGTTAAACTGATCAACTGTCCAACTTCAGATCAATCAATATATATACTAACAAAAGCATGCTTGATCTCACTATAACCCCTACAAATTAACAGGTGTATGTAATATTATGTAAATATTATATTAATGATCCTTTGGTTATTGTAAGATTTGAGCAGTTATTTTGAAATTGAAATGAACAGTCAATGAAGAACTGAAAGGTCACTTCACTGATTTATTTGTATACCATCTCATTCAACTTTCCTTGTTCATTTTCAGTCCGTTCCTTGCCTGACAAATTTGTCACCTGCTCATCTAAGTTTATCATAGAGAAAATAAATCACTACAGAGTTGAGTGCCTTGCCTCAAACTATAGGCAGTGTGAGAAACGACTGCAGAGAAGTGGACTTAAAACCTCATTTAATCTTCTCAAACCGTGGGTAGTTGCCATTGGTATTGAGCTTACTTTCCTTATGTATCCTCCATAACGACGAAAAATTTTATCTTTGCCTCTACATGAATCCAGAATAAAATATCAAGGAAACATGCCTTGCTCCAGATTGTCAACGGATCCATCCACAACTCATCATTCAACCAATTCTTCATAGATAAATCTTCCACTGTGGAAGAAAGCAATCCAGAGAGAGGAAACATATCACCCAATTTGATCTTCTCAAACTAAAAGAACTTTATTCTTGTGGCGGCCATTTTCCTTCTCATTGGACAGTTGTCAATATTTACTCCCAGAATAACTTACGTACCTAAGCATTGTCCATAAGGACAAAACCTTCATCTATGTCTTTGTGCATAAGTCCAGAGGAAACTATCAAGGGTATATATTCTAGTCCTAAATAGCTCCGAAGTGAACACCTCTTCAAAATATTGTGCTTTCTTCTAAGATACAAATTGATTCAATAGATAGCTTCAACCTGAACAATTGCATCAAAAGTTACAAATCCAAGTCTGTGGTGTTCTACAAAACTCAAGGACATACTCAGACTCCCAACAGAACAAAATTCAATCAAATGAGAAACAATTACTTAATTTTCTTTCAAATTCAAAAAATTAAATATCCAGAGGATGTATAAATAAGCAATTACAGACCATAGACATGGGACTCACTGTGTCGTGAGCTTAGTAGGACTGTGCCAGAAAACACCGCTAAAAGCAATGTCTCATATGCTACTGATTTTTTAAATTGCTGAGTTTGGGTCAAAAGTTCTCCCAAATCAGAGACCAAGTTCAAATTTAGCCTTTCGTGTCTCATACAGCGACAGAGACCATTCAATGTTTCATTCAAAGATTTCTCACTGTAGCGAATAGGGATGTAAAAGAAACATATTTTGATATTTAAACATAACGAAAAAAAATTACATGCCTGTCTGCAGGTACATTAATGGGACCAAAGGTGTCCCGTTCCTCCCTAAAAGCTGTTATTGATCTGCTGCTTATAAATAATATGTTGCGCATCAACAAAGAAGCAGATAGATGGCGTCGGGATGCTGAAAGCAATGCCATTATATCAGACCGCCTACATCAGTGATAACATAGGGGATCATTTCATATCCATTTGATAAGTAGAAGATTAAAAATATTAGCAGTTGAATGATGTTGAAAAAATAAGAAAAGCAAATCTCCAGAGTGATCGGAAATAATCTTTTAAACTGCATTATGTATTTGCCCAATTTCATTAAACATTCATTTTTGCCACCCTGTAGAAAAAAATCCATTAAAACAAACTTAACTGTAATAATATAACAGATAACTTTAGCAAAAGCAGCTGGCAATACTTGTAAACCATGGGGAGAAGACCATTTCAAGGCTGCGAAGAAGTTAACTAGACCATTTATTATCCCATTTAAGAATGTAAATTCCTATCACTTCTGCGATAAGAGATCAAAGCAACAATCTTTGGCAGGCGCTAAAATAATCAAGACGAGAAGTTTTTACTTCTTTAAAATCCTAAGTTGCCAAATCAGCGTAAAAACTTATTGTTTCCAGATTTGCGTCGTACCGGAATCAGGTGCAGAGTGGAATCTACCGTCGGTTCGCTTAGAGTTCGATTTACAGATTCAAAATGTGCTTTTTGCACTTTGACATGAAAGTTGAAAACCCTAACCGACTGCCTAATGCAACAATCCAGTACCAAACCTCTGCACCTGCGAGTTTTCAAAGGTATATTATGTGACCAATCGCTGGGTAAAGGAATATCCGGCTGTTTTATTCTTCACTGGAAAATTCCGTTAAATCTTGGGGAAATGTGTCAGCTATATTGTTATTATTATTATCATAAATATAAATGTCAACCTACTTTATACAAAATATAATATAATAATAATATGATAATAATAATAATAATTTTTTTTGGTGTATTAAATTTAAGCACATTAGTCTAATATATTTCAATATAATAATATGATAATAATAATAATAATACTTTTTCGATGTATTAAATTTCAGTACATTAGTCTAATATATTTCAAATTAAATTTTTTAATATGTTTGTCTATTGTATTGCAAGTTTTAAAAATATTTATAATAATAATGTTATTTGGCTTTCTAATTTAATATTGAGGAAATACATATATGTGTATATCTATGTATGAACCTTTTTTTATTGATGAATTGAATTTCAATTTAATATCTACATTTTTATATAAGTTGGTAATTTAGTTAAGAACAATTTCAATAAGAAAATAATTTATCATATTAATTAAATTAAATTCTAACTTTATATTATATTTATAGATCTTATAAGGACAAATATTTATGTAACTAAGAGAGCATTTGAATAATTTGTTACTTTTCAACTATACTCATGAATGAGCAAATTGAAACAATTCATAGAAAAGTAGCACACCCAATGTAATTCTCCTTTCTCATATACTACGAACAAAATCATGGGAAATTTAAGGGTTGAAAGGCTACATACTATCCAAAAATATCAAAACAAAGTTGGTGTTTCCTAGTAAACATTTTCTTGGAAACTCTTTTTATTAGTTCCCACCCTAAGAACTATAGGCATTGAACCTAATTTAAACAATGATTACTAAATTTTTTCTTAACCAATCATATTAAATTTATATATATTTTCCTACAATTGATTTAAGTTTTTATATGTAACATGCAAGTTTTTTAACAAAATCAAATTTAAATTTAAATTTTGTAAATTCTAATTGGTTTTTACAATTCACCTGATAAGAGCTCTTTTTTCAAAAAAATTGTTACTAATCTTAAAATTTTGTTATTATATCTACCTATTATTATTATTATTAATTCTTTTTGTTATTATTATTTTTATTAAAATATTATAGGTTTCATTTTAATTTATATTTCATGAATATATTATTAAATTAAAAAAACAACATTTTCAAATAAATAAAATAAACAAATTAACCATTGGATTACTACATAATGAATATAATAATATATGTGAAATATATGTGAATAAAATGCAATCTTAATAATAATAATTTCACGATTTTGTATTTATTTTATAATTAAATAATATATTAAAAATAATTTTAAAACATAATAATAATAAATAAATAGATAATAATAACATGTTAAACATTAACAAGATGAAAGCAAGGTGAATGAATAATTTATTAAAATAAATAAAACAAAGAAAAGTGTCAATTTAACATAGTGTTAAAGCAATATGAAGATTTAAGTGTGTAACCTAGCTAGGGCAAAATCTGAAAACTTAAAGGACTATGTATCCACAACTCCTTCATTATCGCCATGTTGAGTCATGGTAGAAAAATATTGGGCTTTCAACCATTTCGCTTTCAACTATTCTGTTATTTCAGCCAGTCTGGTATTTCCACTCTGCACGAAATTATTTTCGTTATCTTTATCTACATTTTCTATGCTTTATAACTTATTCACTTTGATCAAAACGTGTATTCATGAATGCTACTTTTGAAGCTTAAGGTTTATCTTTGTGCCATGTTTTTGTCTTTCCTGTAATTTTTGACTTGTTTGATTTTTTTGGCTGAAGAGTTGCCTTTTTTTTTTTTTGGTTGTAGGTTATACGGTACAGAAATACCATCATCGACCATCTCGAGGGTCACAAAGTTGCATTATCAATAACACAGGTTCTAAGCTTAACTCTATTACTAGAAATAGGTTTTGCCTGTGACTGAATTAGAAGTAGTGTGGTGGATGTCCAATTTTTAGAAATGGGTTTAAGAAATGGTTTGGGAATAAAATGGAAAGGATTCCTTCCAACAACAGGAGAGCTCTTTCAATTTCCATTAATCCAAAATAGTGATTGTGGAAGAATTCAAAACTCCTTCGTAGATCACTCAAATATTTTTTAAAAACCTAAGAATGCAGTCTTCTTTGCCTTGTCACCAAAGACAACTATCTTTCCTTGTATGAAGCAATACAAACCACACTTGCCCGGGCAAACCTATAAACCTTGCCAAGAAAAACAAATTTATTAGTAGACATGCTTAAAGATGTCATCCATCTTTTAAGCATTGTGCTACAAATAAGAGCATACATAAATAAAAGTAACAACAATTTTATAGAAAAATCCAAATTGGTTCAACTGGAAAAGATTGAGTTTTCAACTACTCAAGCTACTATCTGAAAGCTGTTATGAAATGATTAATACATATATAGATACTATTTCCCTCAACAACATTACAAGAAAGGAATAGAACTTCACAATTTATACTCACCCTCTCATAATCACAGTAAGGAAAGTTTTGCAAGAAAACCAAAAAAATAACTTCCATCCTCCCAATATGATCGTCCTCATTTCATGTGCCTTCGAGGGCCATTATTATGGCAATAGAGAGTAAAATGTCAGGTAGAGTAAGTCATAGGTGTGTGTATCTTTGTGTGATGTCTTCTATACTTTGGCACTTGAATGTATGTGCATGAGTATGTAGAAGAAAAGCATTTAGAACTTTTAAAGAATAATTATTGACGAAATTGACAATCAATTACAACTGACAACGTGCATTAGTACGATTGCTAGCAAGTCACTTCACAAACTAAAGCAACAAATGTGCAAACAAATGATTAGTAATGCAAAGTACATGCAACAAAAAAGAAAGAAATTGGCAATTGAAATGTATATGGAAAAAATTAAGGACATGCCTAAACATGTATGCACAATATGTCAACAACTTAATTTCAAAGTGAACACAACAAACTTTACTCAAAAAATCAAAAAAAAAAAATATACAAATTTTTACTATCCAAAAAAATAGAATCCTTTGAAAATAAGATTTGCAATTTTTGCAAAAGGCAATTGCAAAAAAACAAAAAGCCACTATATGAATATCCAGAAAAAATTAGAACAAACAAGATATTAAAATACACACGTACCCTGACAGAACTTGAGGAAAGGTTGGTTTCCTTCGAATTGCATTTGCACAAATTTGGCAGCTAGGATACAAAAGGTCTCAAATTGGAATGCATGGAACTATTATCAATGTACCAATAGACATGAATATTATACAAACAGTGTTGCAATGGTCAACGAATGAAACATCCACAGTTGCTATCACCCTTAAGAGACGACTGCAATGTACAAATGCATACTAAAAAGGAAGGGTGCGACTAAAAGTAATAATGAATTCTCTTAAGGAGTTATGCAAAAGAAAACTATACAAAATTCAAAATATTCAGATACACAAAGAATGGAATAATCAATTGAGCCATGTGTAAGAAGAGAAACTAACTTCAACCTCTTGTACTAATTGTGACAATGATAGTGATAGTGCCATAGAGCCCGAAACAAATACTTTGATACATGGATTTGTTGAAGCAAGAACTATACATGCCATCCAAGACAAAATAATTGAAATTGCACCAGCTGAAGGAAAACAACCTCTTGGTATTTTTCAAGATAAATATGTAGAAGTGATGAACTTTCCAACATTATTTTATGGACAACCAAGGGATGAACAAGTAACAAAACAATTTTCATATCAAAAATTTGCACAATGGGAGTTAAAAAATTCAAATAGAATATTTTCTTATCATACAACAAATGTGTTCTTCAAAACCATCAAAACACTTATTCAACAAGTCTTGTCTACGATTTGGGTGTGAATACGTAAAGCAAAATTGAAAGGTAGACAACTATTGGCTAAAGATGTGAAGCACAAACCAAACCTTGAAAAAATTTTGCAATCAGATATTGGATACACTGATTTCAAGAAAATAAGAAATTCACCAGACTATTTGCGATATCTGAAGAAAAATGTTTTTGCAATGATACGTCAACTAGGTCCCCAACATTTTTTGCAACATTCAATAGTGCAGAAAAAAACTGGGAGCCATTGATAGAAATGCTAAAACATTTGTACAACTTACACCAAACCAAATCCAAAGAAAACAAAAAAGAAGAAACTAAACATGTTGATATCTCATCTTTGATAAGGAAAGACCCTGTCACTTGCACTCATTACTATAAACATAGGATTAATGCCATGAAGAAATTAATTTGCACAGATGACTCATTCTTTAGCAAAGTCACTGATTATTTCTCTATTATAGAGTTTCAAAATCGAGGAAACAAGCACAACCACTTCATGATATGGGTTAGAGATGCACCAGTGTATGGGAAGGATACTAACACTACCATTGAACATTTTGTTGACAAATATGTGACTTGCAACATCAAAATTTTGGATAATGAAACAGCTAAGTTTCATAAACATCACCATACGAAACAATGTAGAGAGATGCAAAAGGGTAGATGTCACTATGGTTTCCCACAACCTCCAATGAACAAAACCACTATTCTTAAACCATATGACACTATAGATAGAAAAACCATACCTATCACTGAAAAAATCAAATCCCACTTAAAATGTCAGGAGTACGAAAATTTTGTGACATTTGAAAATTTCTTAAACAATATAGGAACAACAGAGCATGAATACATTTTGGCAATTAGATCTACATTATCTAGGCCAACGATATTCTTAACAAGAAAACCAGCTCACATTTGGAATAATACATTTTCAAAACACATGCCACTTTTATGGAAAGCAAACACAGATCCACAATACTACTTAATGCATATGTAGTAGCAATGTACATTTGTTCTTACATGACCAAAAACAAACAACTCAATAACAAATGCCTTCCACAAAATACGCATTGATCATAAAGCACATAACATTGATACAATAAATATGATAACAAAACTTGGTAATGCCTTGCTTAATCTGCAACAGATGTCTACTCAACAAGTTGTCCACATTGTGCTTTCACTTTCTCTTAGCTCTAATTCAAGAAAGTGTACATTCATAGATACTTCTGCTATAGATGAATGCACATTTATATTAAAGAGTTCAAAGTAGTTAAACGATGAATAGACGAAACGTCAAATGTATCTTGCAAGAGTTTAATTGATCATTATATTGCACGACTTGCAACCTTCATCCATATTTGTCTTGCAGATTTTGTTTCAAAGTACAAAGTAGAAAAAGGTAGGGTGTTGCACAGAAAAAGACCACAAATAATTAGACGTATAAGGTACAACAAATGTATTGATGTTGAACATCACTATAGAGAGCAATTGTTGCTATATGTTCCTTTCACAAATGATGAAAGCAATTTAAAAAATGGATTTCGAACATGGCAAGAAGCTTTCTACCACAACAAGAATTTAATTCAGCTTAACATAGCAAAATACACCTACAATGTAAATGAACTATGGGGTGATATGGACAATGCAATTAAAGATGGAAATACTAAAACTGACACTATAGACAATGAACATATTATGCTTGGTTTATAGAAAATAAACAATGAGAAATATAATTTGGAACATGATTTGACTACAATGCAACACAACATCTACAACAACTACAAAACTAGACCATTTGAAATAGGAAAACACCCACTTATTAGACAATGTTGCATACTACAATATTGGAAGAATGTTAAACATTGAACAAGCAACAATTGTAAAAGACATATTAATGATTAAGAAACAAAACAAACTTGAACCACTTCATCTATTCTTAACAGGAGGTGCTGGAACCGGCAAGACATTCACAACAAAAGCAATATACCAAGGTGTACTTTGTATTTACAATAGTACAATCCACAGTGATCCAAACAAAAGAAAGGGCCTACTACTTGTGTATACCAAAAAAGTAGCATACAATATAGAAGGAACAACTCTACACTCTGCACTACTTATACCATTCAACAAATCCATTTCCACCCCACTTAGCGTAGAAAGATTGGATGTGTTGACAAAACAGTATTAGCAATTGCAAATAGTACTTATAGATGAGATATCTTTGGTTGGAGCATGACTATTACACTGTGTGGACAAGAGATTGCATGAAATTATGCAAAAACTAGCAAAATATTTTGGTGGTGTAGACATTATTTTCTATGGTGACTTTTACCAAGCTAAACCAATACATGATTGTCTAGCATTTCAAACTCCAAAAATAGATACTAAATTGGTACCATACAATTTTTGGAAAGAACATGTCAAATGCTATAGTTTGCAACAACAATGAGACAAAATAATGAAATCTTTATTTCTATTCTTAATAGAATACGTACAGGATCACAAAAAAACAAAGACATAGCATACACAATGAATGGTGGTATGGACATTCTATGGATCCATTTCAATGACCAAAAGATTGGCAAACTACAAGCCTCAAAATTTGGAAATTTGAACCAAAGTCACATTGACAATGGATGGGTACCAATACTTCGAGTTGTAAGACCAACTAAAACCATCTATGTTAAAAGAAATATGACTGTAAGAAAACAATTTCCAATACAGTTGGCATGTGCTCAAACTATACATAGATCACAAGGCCTTACAATGCATGTGTTGCATTTGACCCTTTATGGGTCTTCCAACATGGACTAACATACATAACTCTCTCTCGCATAGAAAATATTGAATCACCATTCTTGTTGAGTCCACTAACAGGAAAGAATTTTAGAGTGAAAGAAGCAATTAGCGAAGAGAAGAGGTGACTTGAAACAACTGCTATTTGGGTTTTACAAAATGGTACTTGTTAAAAAGCAAACAAATCATTTATTACCATATCTAGCTTGAATACTCGTCATTTCCAATCTCACAAACAAGACATCTTACATGACAAAGACTTGATGTCCTCAGATGTCATTTATCTACAAGAAACACACTGGAAAACATCAAATACACACAATGCATTGTCAGATTACAATTGTTTCACAGTAAATCGCGTCCACGACATTATGACCTGCACTAAAAGATAGATTCATATATCACATCAAACTGACTTGGTGCTTGAAAATGTTGAAGCAACTTTTCTTCCACTCATTTTCAACAATAAAACAATTTACATTTGTAATTTCTATGCAAGACCTGTGGCAACAATTATCAAATATCATACAAATAATTGATGGCATTATGTGATTTCCAATCCCTGAAACACTTGTCTACATAGTAGGTGACTTTAATGTTGGCATGTTACAATCCTCGAAGAAAACAAAAATGCTTAGTGACACAATGCAAAATCATAAATTGCACTTACTACTTGAAAAACCCAACCCTTTGTCAAGGCCAATTATTGATCATATTTGGACTAATAGTAATAAGCATACAAGCATAATTCATAGATCAGAATCATATTGGACTGACCATGACATTATTTTGTAGTAATGGTATCACTCTTTAAAAAGGTGATTATCAATAATGCATTGATTTCAAAATTTCTAGTAATGTGATATTGTTTTACTATGCATCCATCTTAATCTTTAGCTATGTATTCTTGCTCCACAAATTTGTTTCTTTATAGGTATATATAAATCATGGAATTCAGTCAAAACACATTATCTGATTCAGTCCCTTCAATGGCATTGTCTAAAAGCCACAAAAGGTAACAGATTCACACAGCCTAACAAAACTTCTCTTCTCACAATTGTTGGACTTTACAATTGTTAAACATTTACCACTAGGATATACCTAATATTTTCTTCTGCAACATGTTATAGAAATTTACAAAGCATTCAATCAAAAGAGATGCCATCTAATAAGTTGGACACAAAACTTGAGCAAAAGAAACACAAGTATGTTTATAATACTATTATCTATCTTCATGCATTGAATCTTATAATTTGTTAACCATCATGCATGATTTCTAGAAAACTTAAATAACAAAATGTCTCTAATACTTCTAAGGTACATCTTAAAACATATTGCATGCTACTATTTTATAGATCCCTCGAAGAAGCTAACATCACTTCAACAC
Organism: Cupressus sempervirens; assembly: GCA_028749045.1. Taxonomy (NCBI): domain Eukaryota; kingdom Viridiplantae; phylum Streptophyta; class Pinopsida; order Cupressales; family Cupressaceae; genus Cupressus; species Cupressus sempervirens. Next base: position 412,868,836 of record CM053784.1, read on the forward strand.
TTCTTCTCACTCCAAACCTTCCACTTGAAGAAGACCGCAACAAAAAATGGTATGGAATGTCAATATTAATACATAAAATGATAGAAAATTCAGATTTCAAACATTTAACTAACTCATTATTTCTTTGTGACTCCCTCTACAGGCAATTAGCTACTGCTTAATCAAAAGACACATTATCCCACAAGAAAAATACACAAGTTAGCCATACCAATCAAAGCTATTTGTTCAAAATAATAATAATAATAATAATAATTATATATATATATATATATATATATATATATATATATATATATATATATATATATATATATATATATATATATATATATATATACCAACATAGTTCAACTACTCCAGATTCTAATTAAATCACATTTACCATTTATGATTTATTAAATAATATATATAAAGTATTTTTTTCATTTTTAATTGCTAGGTCAACATCACCACCTCCACCCCCAAGTTCTATTTTTGATATTTGTGCACAATGTATGGGGTCTCTATTTCAAGGAGATGTGCTTGTTGTATATGGCCCTGCCTCTACAAAATACAACACTACACCAAAAAAATTTGAAATTGTTCATATTGACCTCATTGATAGTAATGGGCAAATGACCATAACAGTTAACACAAGCAACAATTTAATAACAACTTATTTGTCACGCATGTCAGTTGGCTCCAGCATTCCCATAACCAATTTCAGCACAAGAAATAAAACTCCATATGAAAGAGGGGATGCAAATTGTTGTCTTGTCCTCACTCCATGAACAATCATTGAAACAATACTAGTCATTTGCAAAAAACAAAGATTAATCCCAAATAGGAAGATCTCTGAAATTGTTGAAGTAGATTGCAACTATTCAGTTGGCTCTTTGGGAGTAATTGGTACAAGTTATCACATAAATAAAAACAATTTTGAAATGCACATAAATGATGGAGACCATCAACAAGACATGGCAACTGTACATTTCTTACCATTGACTTCTTTTCCTTTTTTACTTCAAATAGTGTGACAATATAGCATTGTATTTGACAATACCATTTTTGCAGGTCATTATTCTCAACACCAATATAGAATTCTATGAAAAACTACAAAATTATTTCTCCACCATAGACATGCCATTCATATTGTTAAAAAATGTTGTCTAAAATGGACCGAAAGGCACAGCTTCCATTGGACCTTCTACCTCTACTTTCATTGATGAGTTCAATGATGAATATACTATAGCACACTTGAAAACTCTTGCAAGATGCAAAATGGAGGCAAAAAAAAAATTACCTTGACAATTTTTTTTTTCCTATTTATTGCAAACTTCAAATTAATTTTTATAACTACATTGCAAGAAAATAATCCAAGTTCTCATATGCAGGTTCATGGCACGCTTAAGGAAAAAAATGCCCATTTCGCTCCATTTGAAGCATTTTGTAAAATGTGCCACCACACAATGCCTCTAGACAACAATGTTGTCAACTGTGTCCACTGCAAAATGCCCTCCCAGATTTCACATCGTCTAAATCTACAATGCACACTGCAAAAGCATGATGGGAACATTGATTGTTCGTTACATGGAGATCTATTGAAGGAAGCCTTTCAAGACCTTACACAAATCACATATGAACATTGCAAGGAAAATTTCTCCAAAACAGTCTTCTTGTTAAGGACATTCAAGCTACATGGAAAGTTTGCATTGTCAGTAAACAATTCAATCATTAACATTGTCAAACAGTGAGTTGTTCACACTTCTCTAAAGTTAAATAACACGATTGAACATATTTAGATAGTATGTTTATTTACCAACAGTTTCAAACTATTTATAGGCCTCTTTGAGGACAAACACTTTGCTTCCTCCATTTCACTCAAACTTTCCTTCTACACATATGAACAATATAATTTTGGCCTGCTAATAACTTTATGTTTTAAGAATGTCAATGTCTATTGGATCTGCTTTTTTCTTCAATCTATTTTCTAGTTTGTTTTTCTATTACCTTATCAAAATTATAATATGAATCTGCCGTTCCCTGTTGTTGTAGTAGTACAAGCATATTTATGTTGCTATATTTGGTAGACATTTTAAACTTTAGTTATAATTATTTACTTAAAATAAAACCTTAATATTCATTATTTCATTCAACACATTAGAATAATATAGTCATTGTCTAGGCCTTGAATTTCCTTCCATAGCTAGCCATCATCTGTAGAGTACCCAATTAATTATTTTCTTGGATGCTACTTGTTAGGATTAAACCACGGACAGAAATAACAATTATATGCAAATATAACCAATAATAGAAAAGAATAGATCACACAGAAAAGAACACAAAGCACCAAGATTTAACGTGGTTCACCCAATCCCTAAGCTATGTCCACCAAACAACAAGTCCAATATTTTTATGATCCAATGATTACAACATGATTACAATCTGTAATCCCTTATAGCTCAATACCGTCGCAAGAACCAATTTTGCATCACACCTTATGAAACAATCCCTAACCCTAAGCCCTTTTATACAAGTATTTTAACCGCTTTAGGATTATAATTAATAATTACATGTCGGCCCAAAATCTTGATAAAATAGGGCCCAAATTTTATTTTTTCAAAGAATTATGAAGTATATATAGTACTTTCCTTATCAGTCACCACAATCTAACAATCTCCCACTTGGGGACTAATCAGGCTCCACACTAAACAACAATCTCCCACTTAGAGACTGATCCTATAGCAATACCGCTACTACATGGGGCTCCCACTAGATCAAACCACCCTAGAATCTATTGTTCTTTTACTCATATTCAGTCTAGAAGACCAACCAAAGTTGAAGAGGAGTTCAACTTCCCCCTTTTTACTACCTTTGTCAACATATTTGTTGGATTGTCATTAGTATGTATCTTCTCCAGCTTTAACTGTCCATCCTCCAAAATTGACCGAATGAAATGGTACTACAACTATATGTGTTTGGTCTTTGAATGCAGAGTTGAATTCTTTGCAAGATGAATGGCACTCTGACTATCTATGAACAAATAAGTATCCTTATGAGGATGTCCCAATTCTTGCAAGAAGAAATAAAGCCATATCATCTCCTTGGTTGCTTTTGTAGTAGCTATATACTCTGCCTTTGTAGTGGATAAAGAATTAACCTTTTGTAACCTAGAAACCCAACTCACGGCTGCCCCACCAACAGTAAAGACATAACCTGTAGTACTCTGCCTGGTATCAATATCCCCTACCAAATCTAAGTCAACATAGCCCTATAAATTAGTAGTAGAGCCCCCAAAGTGTAAACACTTATGGGATGTTCCTCTCAAATATCTAAGAATCCATTTGACTGCATTCCAATGCTCAATTCCTGGATGACTCATATACCTGCTAACGACTCCCATTGCATGTGCAATATCTGCCCTAGTACATACCATAGCATACATCAAACTTCCTACAACTAAACATCTAATCCTCCTCTTCCTGTGTCTTGGGACACATCTCCTTAGTCAACTTCAAATGACTAGGTAAAGGTGTGCTGACAACTTTAGGATTCTCCATAGAGAAACGTTGCAACACCTTCTTAACATAATTAGCTTGAGATAGTGTCAATGTTTTGTTTTTCCTGTCTCTGCAAATCTTTATACCAAGAATTTGTTTTGCTACCCCCAAATCCTTCATAGCAAATGTGTGTGCTAATTGGCTTTTTAGCCCCTTGCTGTGATCCATGTTAGACCCAACTACAAGCATATCATCAACATATAAACATAAAATAATATAGCTATCATCATCCAACCTCTTAAAGTAGACACAATTATCTGAATGACACCTACTGTAACCATGCTCATGCATAAAATTGTCAAATTTCAAATACCATTATCAAGGTGCTTGCTTCAAGCCATATAAACTTTTCTTCAATTTGCACACTAAGTTCTCCTTACCTTTGACCACAAATCCCTGTGGCTGAGCCATATATATCTCTTCATCCAAATCACCATGAAGGAAGATTGTTTTAACATCTAGCTGCTCTAAATGCAAATCTTCAATAGCCACTAGACTTAAAACAGTATGGATAGAATTCATTTTAACAACAGGAGAAAATATCTCATCAAAATCAATTCCCTTTTTCTATGCAAATCCTTTTACAACTAACTTGGCTTTAAATCTTTTCTTACCTCCATCCTCTTCTTTTAACCTGTAAACCCACTTATTCTGTAAAGCCTTTTTACCTGCAGGCAACTTGCACAAATCCCATATCTTATTCTTCGGCAAAGAGTCCATTTCATCTTTCATTGCAAACTCCCACTGAATCTTAGTATCCACCTGCATAGCTTCCATATAACTTTTAAGTTCACTAGCATCAGTAAGTAAAATAGAATACAAAGAGGGAGAAAATCTTTGTGGAGGTCTAATTTTTCATGTTGACCATTTAACATTCACTGGTGTGTATGGTATTTTTTGTTGCAGTTGTTGCACATCATGAGGAATGGCTGGAACATCAACTTTTGGAGTATCATCCATCACTACATAATCATCTTCTTTCTTCTCATGTTGATGCAACAGATCTTTGTACAACACTTTCTCATTGAATATGACATCCTTGCTGCTTACAATTTTATGATTTTCAAAATCCCAAAGCCTATAACCAAACTCATTAATGCCATATCCAACAAATACACATTTCTTTGACTTAGCTTCTAGCTTGGTTCTATTTTCAGAATCTATGTGAGCAAATGCTTCACAACCGAAGGTTTTGAGAAAATAATAACTCACCTTCTTACTATTCCATGCCTCCTCTGGAATACCACAGCTCAAAGGAGTAGAGGGACCTCTATTAATCAAATATACAACAGCATTGACAGCATCTGCCCACATGTGTAAGGGCAACCTAGCATGCAACCTCATGCTCCTTGCACGTTCCATTATAGTCCTGTTCATGCGTTTAGCCACTTCATTTTCCTGTGGAGTCCTTGGAATAGTTTTTTGTTTATGAATACCATTAGTGGAGCAATAATCTTCAAATTCATGACTACAATACTCATCACCATTATTAGACTTGAGACATTTTAATTTTTTACCAGTCTCATTTTCAACCAAGCATTTCCATTTCTTAAAAGTTTGAAATACATCAAATTTTTGTCTAAGGAAATAAACCCATACTTTTCTAGTTGCATCATCAATAAATGTAACATAGTAATGAGAGCCACCAAGGGAAGATACCAGAGCCGGTCCCCATACATCGGTATACACGAGCTCTAATTTCTCCCTTTTATTTTCCTTCCCAATCTTTGCAAAACTCACTCTCTTTTGTTTTCCATACACATAACTATCACAAAAATCCATATTAACACATTTTAGGCCTAGTAAAACTTTCTTTGAATGAAGTACTTTCATACCCTTCTCACTCGTGTGCCCAAGTCTGTTGTGCCACAATACTGTATCAGAATCTACACCAGCTATTTGTTCTCCCTGCTCAACCACAACAATTGTTCTTGAACATTCATTTTTCTCTGAAATAATTAAAGTAGAAGGAACAATATGACTTGTACAAAGATATAAGGTGCCTGCTTTCACACCTTTTGCTACTACAAGGGAACCTTTTGAAACCTTCCAATTTTTATCATTAAAAGTAACTACACAACCCTCATCATCTAGTTGCCTTGTTGAAATTAAATTCCTACTTAGCCTTGGAACATGTCTTACCTCATGTAGTAGCCAATGATTCCCATTCTGCAACTTAATCTTAATTTTTCCTTTTCCAACAATCTGACAGGGTTCATTATCCCCCAAATAAACAAGCCCAAAATCTCCTTGGACATAATAAATGAAATAACCTCTATGAGGTGTAGCATGAAATGAAGCGCCTGAATCTAAAACCCATGAATCATTAACACTTTCTAAAGACAAAAGCAAAGCATCCTCTTCGGATTTGTTACTTACCACATTTGCCTCCTTGTCTCCATCAGATTTATCTCCTTCCTTTTTCTTTCGATTCCAACAATCTTTCTTTTTGTGCCCTAGTTTCCCACAATATCAGCAATCATTCAGTACTCTTGATTGAGACCTCCTCGCCTTTGACTTTCCTTTTGATTTCCCACAATTTCCAGAATTACTTCCTCTCTCAGTCATTCTACCCCTACTTTGTGCATTCAAAGCACTTCCTAATGTAGATCCACCTGAGGTTTTCCTACGAGTTTCCTGACTCAAAATAACACTGATCACATCATCATATTTTAGGGTACTAGATCCAAGAACAAAATTACTCACAACCATTACCAAGCCATTCCAGCTTACAGGCAACGAACACAAAATTAAGAGAGCCCTAATTTCTTCTTTAAAATTGATACCCACAAAAGATAACTGACTAGTAATAGTATTAAACTCATTTAAATGATCTATATCAGATCCACGTTATGCCATTTTCATATTAAATAAACACTTCATGAAAAATACCTTGTTTGAAGTAGAGGGCTTTTCATACAGTGTCGCTAAGGTTTTCATCAATTCTTTTGTTGTCTTTGCTTTTGTAATATTAAATGCCACCGATGGTGCTAGGCATAATTGAATGCTTCCAAGTGCCTTTTTGTCCAAAAGATCCCATTCATCATTTGACATAGATCTCTGATTCTTGGCTTTGCCTTCCAACGGCTTCCATAAATCCTTCTAATACAGATAGTCTTCCATTTGCATCTTCCATAACTAGAAGTTTTGCCCAGTAAACCTATCAACCCTCAGCTTACCCTCATCTGTCATTGCTTCCACTCAACTGTGAGACTCCCACTCAACTATGAAACTTTCCTACAGAGGATAACTAAAAAACAACTAGGCTCCGATACCACTTGTTAGGATTAAACCATGAACAAAAATAACAATTATATGCAAATATAACCAATAACAGAAAATGATAGATCACCTAGAAAAGAACACAAAGCACCAAGTTTTAACATGGTTCACTCAATCCATGGGCTACGTCCACCAAACAGCAAGTCCAATATTTTTATGATCTAGTGATTACAACCTGATTACAATCTGTAATCCCTTATAGCTCAATACTGCCGCAAGAACCAATTTCGCATCACACCTTATGAAACAATCCCTAACTCTAAGCCCTTTTATACAAGTATTTTAACCACTTTAGGGTTATAATTAATAATTACATGTCAGCCCAAAATCTTGATAAAATAGGGCCCAAATTTATTTATTTTTGGATTAAGAAATTGTTCGGTTAGCTTCAATTTTTTCTTTTTTTCTAAAAAAATCATAAGTTTGTTTTCATAGTTGTTTGAGATTGTATTTCTTCATCTTATCTGAGATTGTATTTCTTCATCTATTACAAGATGAAGAAAAAAGAGAGCAAATTTGAGTATTTTTAGATATGTTTTAAAATTAGTTTAGGTAAAACTTCTACTTTTGAATCATACACTATAATTTATCAATAAGATAAATAAGTAAGAATAGAAAATACCTGATTTTATGTGAATATTTTTTTGAATATTTCTGATTTCTATATATAAACTTTTTTATGATCAAAGGAAAAATATTTGTCCAGAAAGAAGATTAGAGGCATTTGTAACTTTTGTAAATTCTATGATCAAGATAAACATACCCAAAAGAAAATCAGAGGGATTTTTAAGATGAACATACGCTTAGACCTATATAATAGTGGCCAGTTGAGAGTGATGACTATATAACAAACGTAGATTTTACATGTTATGAATCCCCTTAAATAGGAAAGGTCCATTTAGGGTTTCTAGAGGCTCTAGGTTCGAAAAATCGTTCAAATTTTTCAAAAGATAAATAATTCTCATGCAATTTGGACTTTAACTAAGAGAATCACAGTCTAAGAGGAAACTATAATGTACCCCATGAAAAGCTGAAAGATCTTTTAGAAGCCAAAACAAATGCAAAATTCATTGTGACGGGCCATAGTCTAGGAGGAGCCTTGGCTGCATTGTTTATAGCAATGTTGTTTCTGAATGATGAAAAATCATTGGAAAATTTGTTGGCTATTTACACATTTGGGCAGCCCAGAGTTGGTGATAAAACATTTGTTGATTTCATTAACAAGAATCTCAATGAGAATAAAGATACACCCAGATATTTCAGAATTATGTATTCCAATGATATTATTCCAAGACTTGTTTCGATCAATGATGTTGTTTCTACTCTGAGAAGGTATTACTATTAATTATTGTTTAGATCATTGTTTGGATCAGTGATATTGATCAGGCTTGTCTTCATCATTGGACATTGATTTGATATATCATTTTGTGTTGAGAGTAGAAGGTATTAATAATTGTTTGGATTAGTCATATTGATCTACATCATTTGGGTTTGGTATATATTATTTTATGTTGTGAGTATAAGATATTAATTATTGTTTGGCTTAATGATATTGATCTACATCATTTCGATTTGATATATTGTTTTAGGTTGTGGTAGAATCTTGTAGAGACCCCAACAGAAATTTCTCACCTATCTTTTTTATACCCATAAAAATAATTGCTCCATGGGAATGGTCACAATGTTTAGTTCTACATTACATAAAGGGAAAGGAATTAAAAGAAACTAAAGTTTCTATTTTCTATAGAATGCTTGGAGTTTTGAGTCTAGGAATTTTGATTCTAGGGATTCCAGTACGTAGCCCAGTAAATTATATATCTACAAATAATATTCAATGTATATTGCATATCTATTTTGATTATCAAAACGTATCTATGTACCAATTTTTTTAAAAAAATCAGATTATGCATCTTTATAGCAAAAAAAACATTTGCTTGGAAAAGTGTTTATAATATTGATAAACAAGTCTTAATCATATGGTTATTTTAACATTTTGAGATGAAGGAATGGGCAAGAAATTAGAGACATACCTATATTCAATAAGCACTAAATATACAATTTATATAAAACGTATATTACTAAATGAGATTCAACATATAACTAAAAACTAAATTTTCTAAAATGTACTTATAAATTATTATCTAAATATGCATATGAATAAATAATAGAAACTTCAAAATTGTATATGAGACTACTAATATTGCAACAATAGATTTACGTATTTCTTTATTGAGTTTGAGAAGATAAATTTTAAAAGACTTAAAATAATTTAAAGGCTATTTAATTGACTAACGAATCACCCATCACCGTAAGAAGTTGAAAAACACTTAAGCAAAGTCAAATGTACTCTACGTACATCTAGTATACAAAAGTATAGGGTTTCAATTACATTTTTCATGCAAAACCCAAATCAATATAATCTTAAAATTATATTAACAAGAATTAAAAAATTAAAATTATATTAAAACTATGTTGCTTAGGGTTATACAACCCTGAGTATTTCCCTCCCACTCAACTATGCAAAAAAAATTAAAAAGAAAACTTTTAAATTAATAATTTATTAATTATTTTTCTTTATACAATATTTAATTCTTAAAAGAGTTAAATATTAATATATTCAAATGCAAAATAATTAATTAAATGTCAAATTAATTAAAAACCCTCAAATAATTAATTCTACAAGAGTTAAATACTATGCTAAAAGAAATAAATTAGACGAGTTGATGGGAGCGAATCAATCTTTTTTTTTAAAACTAATGTAAAATAATTAATTCTTTATGTAGGCATTCCCAATATATTTAGCCATTCTTTACAATGCTATAGATTACAAATGTGTTACTTCTTTCTTAATAGTATTTTACAATGTAAATTTTGTACAATTACTAAATAACTAAATATTGAGTTTTAATGGAACTCGCAAATTCTTCAAAATGGTTACCCATAAAATAAATTTCCATAATGCATACAAATATAGTCATGAACCCTAATTTCAATTCTCTAAATCCTCATCTTTCTCTCCTCTTCATGGCAATGAACTATCATTCTAGCTCCCTTTTTCTGGTTTTCTTTTAGCTTACAATAATTAAACTGTGTTTTTTCTTTACCATGCTCATAGTTTTTGATTCCCTATTGTATCACTTTAAATCTGTAACTCAACCTTTCTAATATTTGCTTAGTCGCACGAGAAGACTACTTCTTACATCCCAAAATATTCTTCTTTTAGTTGATACACTTTTTGCATATTCTATTTTTTGTGTCTAGTACATATGTGATAATTCTAGTTATAACAGGTCTAAACCTAGCATGGGAATTGTAAAACTATAAATAAACTACTTCTTGTTAGTGGAAAAAAAATTTAAAATTCATAACTAAATAAATGGTACAATTTTCAACAGTAACTATAATTATTAAGAAATTGACCTTTCTCACATTGTCAAGTTTACTTATCCATACCAAAGATAAATTTTCAAAAACAAAATATTGGCAGGAACTTTGTTGCATTGCAGCCTTGTTTAAAATTTTCCTCTACATTAATGTGCATTGCCTTAAGCTTGACTTTTTTGTCAAGTATGTTAACCATTATTTATTAAACTACTTTTTAGAACATTCAATAACAAAAATCCATAATCTTTTAAGAGTACATACTATCCAAAAATATCAAAACAAAGTTGATGTTTCCCAATAAACATTCTCTTGAAAACTCTTTTAAAATTTTTTCCTCTACATTAATATGCATTTTCTTAAGCTTGACTTGTTTGTCAAGTATGTTAACCATTATTCATTAAACTACTTCTTATAACATTCAATAACAAAAATCCATAATCGGCACAAACCAAAAATTAACTTGGCTTCCTGGAACTTCTTTGCGGGCAGACGTCAAGTGTCAGATTGACTTGGATAAAATCCAAGGAAGTACGGAGGATATCAAGTTGTAATTATGAATATGAAAGGGTTAAGATATATGGGTAGTTTTCATAATAGAAGAGTGGGAATTCGTAAATGTAGATATCCTTCATTGATTAATTGCCACACTTTGTGGTTTGTTTATTGCATTCGTTTCAGGGGCAACAACAGAGTTATTTTTCTTTGCTCTTTGCTTAATCTCGGTGGTCCATTCCAGTCTCATAGTGAAGAGCTTATGAGTAAAGCGGGTGTGTAGTGTGCGGAGATGGTGGGCGAGAGAAGCAAAAAGGAGCCGGTGGGGGACTTTGAGAAATGGAGAAGTAGGCCAAAAGTTTGGGAAAAGTTGGATGAGGGTGGGGTAACCAAGTATCTCATGAAGCTGTACGGTTTTGATTAGGAGGTGACCAACAGTATGGTGGGGTCTTGGAAAGATGGCAGGGTTAAGGTGAATGGCATCAATTTTTGGATTATGGAGGAGGTGATTGCAGTTGTCACCGAAATCCCTATCGAGGGTTTCAAATTCTTCAAGGATAAGAAACTCTCAACCAATGCGGTTAAGGATTTTGTGGAGAGTGAGAAGGAATTGAAGGCGTTGAAAAAAATTGACACCTACTATGTCCCCGACTCCATGAAGAAGCAGTGGAATTATGTTCTGAAAGCTGTTATTGAGTATATCACTCTGGACCCAAGGTTTGATAGAGCTCGAACCCACCACTTTGTTATTTTAAATCATTTCTAGAAGAAAGCTAGAATTTCTTTCCCTTTTTATCTGTTAACCTCTATGAGTAAGGTGATGGACAACTTCAAAAAGAAGCCCATTGCTAACCTGGCTCTACATGAGGGACTGCTGCTACTTATCCATGAGCACTTCAAAGCTCAAACTATTAGCAATGCCCCCCCTCAGACAGAGATAGTGGAGTCTGGAAGTTCCAGTTACTCCTCTGACTCAGATGATATTCAGAGCCTCAGTTTTGAGAAAGGTGAGATTTCCTCTTCAGGGAAAGCAGTGACTTATCATGTCAAAAAATCCCCCCCCCATTACCCCAAGCAGAAAAAACCCTAGGGATCTAGGGCAGAAGTAGGCTGAGAAGGTTGAGGAGGGAAGTAGCGAAGAATAGGAGGATCTAGAGTCTGAGGAGGTGGTGAAGGAGACACAGGAGGAAACAAAGGAGGACATTGGAAGGAAGAAGCACAAGAGGGAGAGTTTGGAGGATGTGCGATCTCAATATGAGGAGGTGTCTGTGCTGCCCCTTTCTCCTGTCCATCTCCACCCTGAGGAGCAGAAAGAGGAGAAAGATGGGTATGCAGAAGGGGAAGTGCAGACCAATAATAGGAGGAAAGTGTGGATCAACTTCAATGTCAAAATAGCCAAAATGGGAATCTTTAGGGAGGCCATGAATCCCCAAATCCTCATGGATAATCAAGAAGAGCAGCAGCTGGAAGAATTAATTGATCCGGCAATTGTGGCTATTCCGAACAGAGTCAGGGAGACAGGGATGAGCCTTTTAAATAATGCTCGCAATAGCATGATTGATAATTTCAGATCAATCAAATGGCTTTTTCACGAGCTTGAGGAGGTTAAAGACCAGGTGAAACACATTGAGGCAACAAGGAAAGGAATGGATGCCAATAGGAAGATGGATGCGGCTGATAGGCTCACTCTGGCGGAACAGAGGATACACAATCTGGAAAACTACAATCACAACCTTGTGAATCAGATGTTTTCCTTATTAAGTTCCATCAATAACAACATCATCTCTCTCATGGGTTGGATCAAAGACAAAGAAATGCACGATGATGAGGATGGAAATGATAGGGATGAGGCCAGAATGGAGGATGACCCTGAAAAGGACAACTCCACTCCTGCTTAGGACCAAGTGAATCAAAGGGCACAATAGATGGAAGCGGATGAGAATCAATAGGCCTTTGAGGCTACTCAGGTGATGCATGATCTAGAGCGAAAGAACAAAGAATAACTCTTGCCTGTTCTTTTGTTTATCGCTGTCTTTTGGCTTTTTGTTCTAGCTTTTGGCCGTGGCTTTGTTTGTTTCCTTTTCTTGGTCTTTTCTCAGTACTCTTTCCTTTGGCTGGGCTTAATGCTTATTATCAGCCTTTGAACTTTTACTTTTTTGGCTGGGCTGTCACACTTATTATCAACCTTCTTATGTACTAACTTTTGGGTTTCAGGTTCCTTGTAAAACCTGTTTATCTAATCAAAAACAAAAATCCATAATCTTTTCATCCTTGAAAATTTGGCTACATTGAACAACATGAAACCCCTCCCTAACAAAATTATTCTAAACTAGACATTGGGTACAATTGCATTCTTCCTAGAGATGCTTTTTCATAGAATTTAGACACACAATAACTCAAGAAATGATGCAACTTTTAAACCTCAATTATAACAGTGCTCAAGTTTTGTTGTTTTGTTATTTATTAATGTTCTTATCAATAATAGTCCACCCAAAAAAGACAAACCTTGGCTCTTTATAAGTTTTCCCATCTTGATATTTGACCTTCTTACCTTATTATTGTTTGAAATTTAGAGGCAAACATCTTTTGGGGGAAAATATTGCAAACCAAAAGTATAAAAAAAATTAATGTTTTGGATTTAATAGGGGAACAAATCGATTTTCAAAAAACTTAGAAAAGTGAAATTTAAAAATAAATAATTTTTTTTTTTAAAAAGGGGGTATTTGAATGGCATAATGATATAAAGAAAATATAAAATAAGGTTTGGGGTTGTGGGTGCTAGCCTCCAACAAGGTAGGGTAGCACTCCTCATGGTGATGGGATCAAAGGGCAATGTTGTTTTTGTGCTACCATATATGATGTAGGGCAAGGTTGAAAGGAAAACCCTTCACATCTAAGTCTTATTGAAAGACTCTAACTCCACAATAATCTTCGAAATGTATAGCATTTTTTAGTACATTAGAGGCATCTCATTTCAAACAAATTTAGCTAATATACAAGATTCATTGCTGAAGTCACTAAAAAGGGGATGAAAGTCTTGATCATTCCTTGTTACCATAAAAAAATTGACCATTTATTGTTATTAAAATATTCTTTTGAGTGTTTAGAAACCTTTGTATTTGTCAAATTTTTAATTTATTGTGAACAATAGATATCGGAGTTGCATCGAACAATGGAATAGGCAACCACATTATGCAGAAAGTGACTTCGAGCACTCTGAGTTTGCGGTCTCTTGGTAAGTGAGAAGACATGGAAAAAAAATACTTACGAGCTCATTGAATTTTAAGCTCAAACTTTTATGTGGATTAATGAAAGAATAATTGTTTGCCAGCCAATCATACACATGGTCAATTTTCATTGAAGAGTTTTGTCCAAATAGCACTAATAAACTTGTTATGAAAATATGTATATCATCAAATTATTCTACACCATTCAAATAATTAAAAGAGAATCAAATATTCTAGATTGTATAAGTCTCAGGCAAGGCCCAAGGTTTGCTTTACTTTGTTATTTCCTATCAGCAACTCACATTGAATGGGGACTTGTATTATATTGTACTTTTTTGAATTGATCAATTAAATAATTGAACGCTTCATCTTTTACTGACCAAAAAAATTTGAAAAGAGTATCAAGAATATTTTGCTTAATTTCACTATATCCTAAACTAATATAAAAATTAAAAGAAACTATTAAAAGTTATTTTACATATGCGTGTTTAAGCTTAAATTGACATAATAGTAGTTTGTCGTAGACTAGCAACCATAGTTAAGTGTAATGTATAAGTTGAAAAGGTGTGCAAAGTTCAAGTAGAAAAAAGTTTGATTTGTTTTGCATACATTTATGTTGTACATAAGGTCAACCAGAAGGTCATTTGGAAAATGATGGTGTTTGCACTACAAAGGTCTAAATGCAGAAGTAACAACTTCAAATCAGCTACATATCCACTCAGATGAACACACTCTATATATATAGACACACACGTGCATACACACAAACATATATATATATATATATATATATATATATATATATATATATATATGTGTGTGTGTGCATGTATGTACACACACACACACACACACATATGTGTGTGTGTATATATATATGTGTGTGTGTGTGTGTGTGTGTGTGTGTGTGTGTATATATATATATATATATATATATATATATATATATATATATATATGTATGTATGTATGTATGTATGTATGTATGTATGTATGTATGTATGTATGTATGTATATATATGTATCTATATATGTATATGTATGTATATATATATAATGTGTACATATACATATATATACATGCATGCATGCATACATACATACATACACACACACACACATATACATATACATATACATATATGTATATGACTATACACAAGTATATGTATATACATATGTGTGCATATACATACACACACACACATATATATATATGGTTGTATATGTACATATACACACACACATATAGTCATATACATATATGTATATGTATATGTACATATATTTATATGTATATATACATACATATACATATATAGATATACTTGTGTATAGTCATATATATTATGTATTTACACATACATATGTATGTATATGTATATATACATACACATATTCAAATGTATGTATGTGTGTATACTATTGAAAATATAGGAGGAGTAACTAAGAGGGGAGAGGTGAATCAGTTACTATTAAAATAAATTCCAGATCCCTTAGATGTCAATTAAAATTTAGATTGGTAAAACTAATTACTGCTGATACTCAGTAAACACATAGAAAAATGTTGTAACTCGGTAAATGCAAAGTGTGAATTACTTATACCTTTCAGATTGTCAAGTTGGCTCAAATACAAATTAGAATAACCAATGTTCATCACCTCATTTGGCTAGAATCAATAGGTAAATTAATTAAGCTTTACATGCCAAAATAAGAAAAATCCTTTATTAGCCAACCCAGCTCGGTAGAAACTGATTCTGAAGTGATTTCTTGTGTTAACCAATAGAAGCTCGTTTAACACTGCAAACTTACAAAATTTCTTTGGTAACCGAGTGAACTTAGTTAACACTAACTCTGTTCAACTTTCCCTTTATTAACTAAGTGAGATTGGTTAACACTCTTTTCTGCATAACTTCCTTCGATGCCCAAGTGAGCTCAGTAGATACTGCCTTCTGTACAGAGTAAACTCAGGAATGCTCAGTAGACTAGGAAAACTATCTTCACTGATCAAGTGAGCTTGGCATGCATTGACTATCAATTGATATGACATTTGTGTAACATCAAGGACACCACACAATTAATCAATTGTATCCAACAATCTCTCTCTTTGGCATTGATGGCAACACAACATGTCATAGCACAATGAAATTTTGAGAACAAGACTCTCTCTATCAGAAAGTTTCTCCCTCTTTGATTTTATGCAGAAAAATTCTCTTATAGTATTCTCCCTTTGTGAAGGAATTGCTTAACTTCTCCTTCTACAAAATTCCAGAAAGATATGACAATAAACTTCTCCCTCTTTGACAACACATGCCAAAGACAATTTTGATTAGTGCCAATGTACCTTGAGTATAGATTCATTTGCAATATGTCCTTGTCAATACTACATCAATTGATTGATCTTCAACTTAGTTCATGTTGATGCATCACTAAAATTTATTTAGTGAGCTTCAGATAGGGGAATGACCCCTAGCTTACCTCTTAGATACAAAAATGTATCCTTAGGTAATGGCTTGGTGAATACATCTGCAATTTGTTCTTTTGTATGCACATATTCCAATATGATTTCTTTGTCCTGTACTAATTCTCTTACAAAGTAATATTTTTATAGAAATGTGCTTTATTTTGGAATGCATCACTAGATTCTTTGATATGTTGATTGCATTGGTGTTATCACAATACATCCCTATTGGCTCTTTGATTTCAACCTTCTTTCCTTCCAACGACTGTTTGAACCAAAAAATGTTAGAATAATTCACTATTGCTACTACATATTCTACTTTAGCTATGGATTGAGATGTGTAGTTTTGCTTCTTGCTTGTCCAAGATACTGGAGCCTTTAAGCCATAGTCTTTAGTACCTTTCAGATATCTCAAGATTCTTTTTATTGCCATCATGTTGTTTTCTCTAGGTTTTGTTGAGAATCTTGCTACTATCCCAACTGCTAAGGCAATATCAGGCCTTGTATGTACCACATACTATAATTTCCCAATCATTGATCTATATAACATCTGATCTACTTCTTTGAAGTCATCATCTTTGGTAAGCTTAAGTCCAGTACACATGGGGGTTCCAACTGGTTTTGAATCTTCCATTCCAAATTTCTTGAGTATCTCTTTGATATACTTAGATTGAGTGATATAGATACCATATCTATTCTGATTTATCTGAAATCCAACAAAGAATTTTATTTCACCAAACATGGACATTTCAAATTATTTATTCATTTGTTTTGAAAATGCTTTGCATAGGTCATCATTTCTTGTGAATAGAGTATCATCCACAAATATTTCTGCCAACACAATCTTCTTATCTGGTCCTTCTTTGATATATGGGCTACTGTTATCATTTGTTCTTTGAAAAACCAATCTGTATCAAATAGTTATGTAGTCTTTCATACCAGGCTCTAGGAGCTTGTTTGAGACCATATAGGGCTTTGTGTAATTTGTAGACCATGCCCCTTTTTTCTAGATCAACAAAACCTCCTGGCTATTTAATGTAGACTTCCTCATCAAGAATTCCATTCAAAAATGCAGATTTAACATCCATTTGATATACTTTGAATTCTTTGTGAGCTACATAAGCCAGTAAAGTCCTAACATCTTCTAATCTTACAATAGGGGCAAAAATTTCATCGTAATCAATACCTTCTTGAGAATATCCTTTACATACCAATCTTGCTTTGTTTTTTAACACTTTTCCATCTTCCTTCAGCTTATCTCTGAATACCCATTTTGTACCAATCACATTTTTATCTTTGGGCCTAGTACAAGAGTTCAATTTTTATTCTTTTCTATCTATTCTATCTCTTCATTCATAGCCTCAATCCAAATTTCATTTTCCAATGCATCATTGACACTTCTAAATTCAAACTCAACAAGTAAACATGTACCTTTTAGTTTGCCTCTTGTCATTGTTCCATCCGATTTGTCTCCAATGATCTAATCAAGTGCATGATGCCTTCTGACATATTTAGCCAATATAGGTTCTTTAACTTTTGAATGAACTGCATTGTCTTCATTTTGAATCTCAACTTTTGGCTCGGGTCCTTTTATCTATGGCTCAAGTTCTTTAGACTCAATATGCACTAACTTGGTAGCCTCTGAATGTGACTCAGATCCTTGTGACTCGGTTTGCACTTCTTGCAACTTGGTAACTAATGGAGATTTGGAGAGCTCGGAAGATGAAGTTTCTTTTTTGTCAAATGTGTTTGGCAATGTATCAGGTTCATACTAGACAAATCTTCTGTAATCTTCTAGTTCCTTTTTGCTTTCTTCTTCAGTCTTTTATGCAAACTCATCAAGTCTCACATGTGCACTTTCTATGATTTTGTGAGTAGACAAATTCAAACATTTGTATGCTTTACTTCTACAGAAATATCCTAGAAATATACCTTCATCACCTTTTACATCAAATTTTCCTTTTCTAAATTCTTTCAAAATATAACTTTTGCTGCTAAATACTTTCAAGTAACTTACATTAGGTTTGTGGCCATACCATAGTTCATAGGGAGTTTTGTTTGAGTCCTTCTTCAACTAAACTTGGTTCAAAGTATGAACTACAATGCTGATAGCTTCTTTCTAGTATTTGATAGCAACATTCTTCTCAATCATTAGCATCCTTGCACAATCCATGATGGATCTATTTCTTTTTTCAGCTATTCCATTCTGCTCAGGAGTACTAGGGGCTAATACTTGTCTTTTTATTCCTCTTTCAGTGTAGAAATTGTTGAATTCATTTGAGATGAATTCACCACCTCTATCTGATTTTAAGCATTTCAATCTTTTTTCAGTTTCTTTTTCTACTCTAGCTAGATACCATTTGAATTTCTCAAAAAGCTTCTAATTTTTCTTTGAGATACATAATAGTCATCATTCTAGAATTATCATCAAAAAAAAGAATGAAAAACTTTTCTCCACTATAAGTTTCTATTCTAATGAGTCCACATAAATTAGTATGCACAATTTCCAAGACATCTTTTGACTGATAGTTTTTACTTTTAAAACTAGTCTTTCCCATTTTACCAAGTTGACAATTTTTGTATAATCCAACATCAGGTTTCTTCACTAGGAAGACCTCTTACTCTTCTGAGTTTGCTAATCTTGACCATCTTATCAAAGTTTACATGACATAGTCTTCTGTACCATAGCCATAGCCAACTTTCTTCTATTTGAGAAATAAAACATGAACAATCACCAAGATCAAGATAAAATAGGTTACCTTTTGTTTTCCTGCTCGATCCAATCAGATTTCCTTGGTTATCCAGTAATCTTGCCTTGCCATTCATGAATTCTACCTTGAATCCAATGTTTTTCAGCTATGCCACACTCAGTAAATTATGTTTTAGTCCTTCAACCCAATAGGCATTGTCACATACAAGTTCATTAGATAATGAGATATGACATTTTCCTTTTATGCCACAAGGTTCATTGTTTCCAAACCTTACACTACCTCCATCATAATGTTCAAAATGTTCAAACTTAGTTTTGTCTCCAGTCATATGGTGAGAACATCCACTATCTATGATCCATGTGTTATTTTTGCTAACATGAGAGACAAGTGCCATCTTATCTCCTTCATCATCAGATTCATCTTTTACAACAAATGCACTATTTCATCTTCACTGTTATCAAAATATTTAGCCATCAAACAAGTTTTCTTACCTTTGTCTTTGTAGGATTTGTGACCTTTGAATTCCTTCTTGCCTTTGTACTTGTGGCTTTTCTCTTCTTCCTTGCCTTCTTTTTTTGGACACCTAGCAACAACATGACCAATTTCTTCACAAGAGAAACATATTAGAGGGGTTTTATCTTTGTATTTTCCTCTACTCCTAGAACATTTCTTTGCAAGTACAACTTCAACAATTTCAAGATCACTATCAAAACTTTCTTCAGTTTCTTCCTCACTTTCTGATTGATTATCTTTTATTTTCTTGCCTTCTTCTATGAGTGAGAGTTTAGCTTCAAATGCAAACTCAATATTCTTGGAAGTGGGAACATAGTTGTCAAAGTTGTCTAGTTCAAAAGCTTTCAATCTTCTTACTAGGGCATCCAAACCTATATTGTTATTTGGATCACATCTCTTTTCTTGAATAACAGATACTCTAATTGCATAGATGGGAAGCAAAGTTCTAAGAATTTTACTTACAACAATTTCTTCTTTGATTTCTCCTCTAGATGCTCTGATTGCACTACACTGGCCTTGATTCTTTCCACATATTTTGTAACATTTTCATCTTCTCTCATTCTCATTTGATCAAATTGTCCTCTAAGGCTTTTTGCTTTGGCTCTTCTTACATTGTCATCTCCTTCATAGATTTCTTTTAGTTTGTTCCACATATCAAAAGTAGTTTTACATTCTTTGACCTCATCAAATTCAACATAACTGAGAGTAGATGCAATGTTAATCATCATGATGTTATGGTTCTTCTTCTCGGCAATATCTTCAACTGATAATGTTCCACTGGGAGTTTTATATTCTTCATCAAGATATTTGCATCCTAAATCATTGATGGTAGCCAAGTGAAGCCTCATAAGTCCTTTCCATTCTGCAAAGTTGTCTCTATTTAACTTTGGAATCTCTCTCTTGTAAGACATCCTGATCTTTGGCTTAGGTCCTTGAAACCTTCTTTATAAGGACCAAAAGCTTTGATACCAATTGTTGGAAATCTAGGAGGAGTAACTGAGAGGGGAGGGGTGAATCAATTACTACTAAAATAAATCTCAGATCCCTTAGATGTTAATTAAAATTAAGACTAGTAAAACTAACTATTGTTGATACTCAGTAAACACATCAAAAATTGTTGTAACTCGGTAAATGCAGAGTGTGAATTACTTATACCTTTTAGATTGTCAAGTCAGCTCAAATACAAATTAGAATAACCAATATTCATCACCTCAGTTAGCTAGAATCAATAGGTAAATTAATTAAGCTTTACATGCCAAAATAAGAAAATCCTTTGGTAGTCGACCCAACTCAGTAGAAACTGATTCTAAAATGATTTCCTATGTTAACCAAAAAAAGCTTAGTTAACACTGTGAACTTACAAAATTCCTTTGGTAACCGAGTGAACTTGGTTAAAACTGACTCTATTCAATTTTCCCTTCATTAACTGAGTGAGCTTGGTTAACACTCTTTTCTACATAACTTCCTTCAATGCTCGAGTGAGCTTGGTAGATACTACCTTCTGTACAGAGTAAACTCAGGGATGCTCAATAGACTAGGAAAACTATCTTCACTAACCAAGTGAGCTCGCCATGCACTGACTGTCAATTGATATGACATTTGTGTAACATCAAGGATAACACACAATTAATCAATTGTATCCAATAGTATACATGTGTACACACATCCATTTATAAATATATTTATATACATGTACATATATATACACATATATATGTATATGTTTATATATGTAGTCATACTAACGTACCATTTTGTATTGATGAGTTTTGTCTAAATTCCACTAATAAACTTGTTATGAAAACATGTATATCATAGAATTATTCTTCAATATTTAAATGATTAAAAGAGTATCAAATATTCTAGATTATATATGTCCTAGAAAAGAATAGAATTTTTCTTTACTTTGTTCTTTCCTATCGGTGCCAGCACTGAACACAAACTTGTATTATATTGTAATTGTTTAACCAATCAATAAAACAATCGAAGGCTTTGCCTTTTTTTTTAATAGGTAATGGGTCAAAGCCTAGAGATTATTTTTTGTTATTTATTTATTTATTGTCATTTGTTTAGATTAATTATTATTATGTGTTAAGCTCGGGTACATTTGAACCCAAGATCTCCCCAATGAGAGGCTCACAATTTACCATTGTGTTGTAGGCTCTTACCTATTTAAGGCTTTACCTCTTACTGACCAAAAAATAATGAAAATGGTATAAAAAATATTCAGCTTAATTTCACTATATCCTAAAATGATAGAAAAGTTAGAATAAATTATAGCTCAAGATCATTATATGAAAAATTATTTTGCATACTTGTATTTAAGCTTAATGTGACCTTAATAGTAGTTTATCATAGACTAGCAACCACACTTAAGTGTGCAATGTATATGTTGAATGAATGTGCAAGATCAAGTAGAAAATATTTGATTTATTTGTTTGCATGCATTTATGTAGTACATAAGGTCAACTAGAAAGCCATTTGGCAAATGATGTTGTTTGTGCAACAAAGGTTTCAATGCAAAGTAACAACTTCAAATCAACGACACATCCACTCACATGAATATACTATATATATAGACATGCATGTGTGCACACAAACATACATATGTATGCATCTATATATATGTATGTATGTATGTATATACACATGTATATATACACAAGTATATGTATACATGTATACATGTAAGTATGCACACACACACACACACACCCATATATATGTATGTATGTATATGCATATGTTTTGATCCATTTTTTGAATTTTTATATCAAATTTGAGGCCTAGTTTTTTACAGTATCTATGATGTGTGTACATATGGTTGTGGTTTTAATCCCTCCAATGGTGAACTTTGTCACAAGTTTTTTTATACATTTCTGATTTTTCATGAGATTTTTATAATTAAATTTTAAAAAAAAATTAATTTTAATATTTATCACACATTTTCCTAAATTATTTTTCATTAAACATTTTATTTCGAAGGTAAAATGATTAAAAGTATTTCAAATTATCTCCTCACATTGTCTCTGCAATCATATGATTGAGAATCTTAAAATTTAACCCTTTTTTTGTTAGAAGTGCTAAAAAAATGAGCATACATAACCAAAAGGATTGAATGCTAAAAAATTGCGCACATAAAGCCAAACACTCAAAACCAAAATAGTTATGAATGCTCTAAAAGAAAACACTTAAAAATTGTGTAGTTAACTAGGTTCATGGTTGAAATTCATTTCAAAATTTGGTTGTAAATATTCTAAACAAAATTAGGATGAGGATTAGTGAGAGCAAGGAAATTCATCAAAATGGTGTGCAAGGGCTTCAAAAATTTCAAGCAAATGCAAACTATTGGTTCTTCCTTTTGTGATATTGTACAAACCATGGAATATGATATGAATTATCTAGTTTGCGCACCATGGTATACATGCTTGTAAACTATGAAATCATAGACAAAGCATCTAATTTGTTTAGAAACATATTTTGGGGACACTTGTGTAGCACATTGGCATCCCATATGGATGGAGTTCTAAGATCGCGGATATAGACTAGAGAATGATTGGACATAGTCCAAATTGCCAAAATAACTGAATGGGAATGATAACAAGTATAACATAATGCAATGAAACTGCTATAGCGTTGTATATATGATGAAACAAAGGAAAATATGGTTTTGATATGTTAATGCAATGAAGGGATGAACTAATAGAAGAAAATGAGAAGATCAAACTTGAACCATTGGTTGATAATGTAATCCTCTCAAGAAATGTAGAGTCCACATGAGAATCCAAACCCATATACTAGTAAGAAGAGAAAAATGTTAGGGCCATTTGAGAGGCTTTCCTTAGTCAAACCCCCACTTTGGTGTTTCCACCTCTACACACGACCAAGAAATATAGTGATAAAAAGAGTGTGGACATGATAATGATATTGGTGATAGATATTATGATTGTAAGATCAAAGTTATTCTATTCTAATGGTAACAATATGAGAAAAAATATAAATATATCATATGGCAATAAGATAAAGTAAATGATGTAGGCAAGAGACACCCCCCCAAAAAAAACCACGAGGAGTGTGGGAACAAGTGAAAATTCTAAGAGAATGAGATAGGAATAATCTTCAATGCTATAAATCTACAATAAAATGGATTCATGGAGTGCAAATGGATGGTGAAGTGGAAGAGCTTGAAAACTAGAGAAAATATGAGTGATGAGTGAATACAAAATTGATTATGATTAGGGAGCCCAAGATTCAAAGAATAGAGACTTCAAATGATCTTCATGAAGGGTTTCTATCAAAATTGAGGTTAATCCCCTCATTCTTGGTATTACAAACAATAGGGTGGCAGGTTTTGTAATGCTCAAATGACTCTATTGAAGACATGAGTGTGTCACATGAACATCTTTGTGGTGCACACATGTTTGAGGTTGTCAGGGCCTACTTACATCAAGTTTGGTTAAGGTTTTGGATAAATGAAAATTTAAAGGGTTAAGGGGTTCATATGTGTATCTAGGCTAAAGGGAAACATAATGTATAAATGGCCTACCCTTGGGGGTGTAAATTTTAAGCCATTACATTTTCCCCTCATTTTAGAGAGCATATCAAATGTCAATAGATGAGAAGCTAAAGTAAGAAATACATTTTACTTGACTCACCTATGAGGAGTTCCATTATGTGGAGGTTCCCCTAGCTAAGAATCTTTGTAGTGATGTTGTGTTGGATCTAACATGTAGGGACATGCTAGATGCTAGTGGTGCCTATGATGAAGATGTTGGAATTACAATAGGAAAGGTAAACTTTTGAGAGGAGGCAGGTGAATCAGCACTTTAAACTTTTACCCATAAAACATTCACCAGACATCCATCTCATACATTCAATAAGTAAACTGAAATACCATGTGAAACATGTACATCTAAAGCATGCAAACAAGTAAGAATTCACACATATATGACACTAGATATGATTACCTAGAAACCCTCCAATGAGAAGGTAAAACTGGGGTGGGGATGACACCCACAAATCTTCACTATTGTAGTAATAAAGTGTATCCAATTAAGGTTACAATGTTTGACCATGAGACATGATCTACCCTATTAAACGCTTACAAAGATTGTTAGGTCTTACCCTGTTAAAGGATTTCAACACCCTATTAAAAGTGTGCCTTGTTAAAGGACTTCAACTCACAATAAAGTAAGCACCTTGTTAGAGGATTTCAATACAGCCTGTTAGGACTACTCTGTTAAGAGATTTAACTGATTCACCTGTTAGAATGTCTTAGCATTGATCCTATAGTTAGCACTTTGTTGTTTGATGCTAGATCGCCTCTAAACTAATGTATTCTTGATCCTTCTTGATCAAATGTCTCTCTGTTGTTCACTATTTCGTTCCTCTATTCTCCTTTAACTAATTCTACAATGCAATTTCAAATCATAATACCTTAGTCACCATGAATGTCCTAGTTTGTGCATGCAAAACTCTCCTTGATCATTCATTCATTCCCTTTGACGCTCATAAGAAGTTTAGGGTTTGTCCTCCTTAAGAAGACCTAGGTGACTTAGGGTTAGGTATGAATCAAAGGCTATTATTCATCCATTTTTTTGCTTAAACCTTCCCTTTACCTGATTGGATGCATGTACTTCATAGGGATTCCAACTTAAGATTCATCCTTATCACCAAAATATCATAATTTAATCTATAATTCGGGTAAAAATGGTTTACATTGTAGTTTGTGCCAATACAAACAACTATGACAAAACTGTGTTACTCGACATCTGAAGTCTCTGATGCTCGACATATACTAATTTCTATACTGTGACTTAACATTTGAATGATTCGGCATGCACTGCTTACTCGACTCCTGAATCACTTAGTATATATTGTTTGCTTGGCACATGAGTGACTCGACACTCACTATGGACTTGACATGCTCTATCTTATACATGTTGTGCTCAACATATACTTCTTGTTTGACATGAACTAAGTAAATGACTTAAGTGTATAGACACTCACTAGTCAAAACCAATATGAGATCAACAATCTCCCCCTTTGACATGAGTGTCAAAAACACTTGGTCATGCATTAATATCCTTATTCTTATGAGCATAACATATCTCTTATGAAGCTTCTATACAAAATTTCAAAATATCAAAATTTTGTAACAACTTATGCCTCAAAATCTTATAACTCCCCCTGAGTTGTTAGATTTGGTTCTATACTCAAAATGTTACTCTTGTTGAGTAGATGTGCCTCAATTGATGCTCTTTTATTTTCTTGTTGTGCTTGTTGTTCTTTTCTTGCTCCCCCATGCTCTTACTCTTCCTTAGCTTAGCTCTCCTTCTCCCCCTTTGCTTAAGCTAATTTTCTCCCCCTTTTTGACATTGATGTCAATGGGCTATACACTAATAGTGTGTTTTTCCAAGAAAGATTTATGAACCTCAAGAATAATCTTAAGAGTGGCATCCCAATTGTCACAAGCTACCTCCAGAGACTTAATTTAGATGCCATCTCGACAGCAAGGTGAACTAGGCAATCTAATGTAGAAAGATTGGGGTCTTTCTTCATAAGAGTTTTTTCATATCCTAGCTCCTTGTGCAAAATTTCCATGTGAGGAGTCAATGTAGTTTGGATGCTTATTAGTTTGGCCCTTATGTTGGCTTCATCTACAGATAATGTTGCTAATTGACTCTTGGTTTGCAATAAAGTCCTGAAATGCTTCTCACTTTGAGCTAGAGTCATAGGCAATTTTGCACATGAGGAATTTATTTAACTTTCCAAGCTCAGAATGTGACAACTTGTCTCCTGTGCGAAGAGTGTAGGATTACATAGTTTGGTGTACAAGGAGAAAATGTTCTCAAGTATCTTCTTCACACTTTCTACCTTAGTTGCCAATGCAACTTATGTAAGTGCTCCATCACTGGATATTTTCTCATTCACTTTACTTTGGAATTTCTTTTTAGACCATTCTAATAATTTTGCATTAGTATCAAGGTCTACATTACTTACCTTTCCACTATATTTGTTAATTGTTCAATAATTGGCATTGTTTCATTTGGAGTAGATAGACTGAATGCATCTAGGAAGATGTCTTTAATAGAAAGAAAATCTTGCTTTTGCCTATGCTCCCTTCTGAGCAATTCTTGACATTTCTTTCTAGCCAAGGCTTCTTGAAGTATACCCATTTTCTCTATTGTCATTGTAGCATAATCATATTTTGGCAAAACAATTTCTTCATCTATGCTTAGATCTCCATATGTTATTACCTCTTCTTCCTTTGATGAACTTGGACTCAACATTGAGAATTATAAAGGTGTTGCATCTGTGCTCGACCTCTGAAGAGTGTGACTGGAAGGAGTGCCAAATTTTTGGTAAAGTTATCAATGCTTGAATTGTTGCTAGCTCCTTTGGCTTGGGTGTCAACTCAGTCTCTTCAGGCTTGTCCTTTTCTGCCACTTTACCTTGAATTGCACCTTGAACTTGTGCTAGAGGTGTAGATGTATTCTCCCCAGTTGTATCAACCTTTGTTGGAGTAACTTCTGGTACTTTATCTAAAGGTTGTACACTAGTCACTTGAGGGGTGATGGTTGGTGGTTCTTGTGTTTTCACCTCCTCCCTTGTAGTGTTAGTCACCGATTCCTAAGTTTCATCTGCACTCACCAATACAGGATTGTCACATAATTTAGCTTGTAGTGTAGTTTGATCAAGTATCTTTTTCAAGTCCCTCTGTTAGGGGATTGATGTTGTGAGTAGTGAGATCAAAAACATCCTTTATTGTGACAGTTTTAGTACTTACACTGGCTATTTGTTGAGGGCTGACATTTGGCATTTGTGTATCTTGTACATTCTATTCTTATTGTTGCTCTTTCTCAGTTGTTGCATGATCATCTACATTCATTTCAGTATCTCCATCAACTATGCCTTCATTATTGTCATCTTCTTCATCCTCTTTAACCTCAACAAGCTCTTGTTCTCCTACGTTGATTGTAGCTAATCCATATGTAACTTTCCACATTTGTGTAGTCTTCTTTACAACATCTTCTATGCTATTCCATAATATGTTGAAGGCTCTATATTTAGGAAAAAATCTAACAGTATATTTCTTTATGGATTTAGCAATTTGTGCCTTGCTAAGTTTAGGCATAACTTGAGTGAGGCAGTTTCTCTTATTTGCCATTCAGTATCTAAACAACAGTGTCATTTTTGCTCAACTCTTTCATATAGGCTTTTAGGTATGGAGTTTGCAATCTCTAGAGGAGCTTTCTTGAATGTAGCCATCATGGCATATATTGGCTCCTCCAATTGATTCTTTTCAACTTTTCCAAGATTTTCAAAATCATGTGAGAAAATCACAATAAATTTGCATTATTTCTAACATTCTCACATAGGTTGTCTAGATCTAAAGATGGATTATGACTCATGACTTGGAATTGGTTGTCATTAGATTCTGTTCTTTCCTCATCAGATTCATCTTGAGCAATGTATTTTCTCTTTGGTCCTTTTTGTGCTCCTCCTTCCTACTCTATAGGTTTGACTTTCTCTTTAGCCTTTTGTGCAATGACACACGCACTAGCCCTTGTGGTAGGTGTTGTAGTTTTGGGTTGGCTTGGTTTAACAACCTTCTTGGGTCTTGTCACTGCTTGTGCCTTAGCCTTTCTCTTCTTCTGATTAGTAGGAATGGGTGCTTCCTTGGCTTCTTCTTCATAGTTTCTGTCTCTTCCTCTTGTTGATCTTCACCCTTTCCTTGTGTCAATGAAGAGGTGCTTAAATTTGAGTGTCTTCTTCCTCTTCATCCTCTTCCTACTTGACACCTTCACCAAATTTTTCTTTCAATTTCTTTACTAATTTCTCCTTTTTCTTGATGACAGAAGTAGTCTTTAATTCCATAGTAATTTTAGATTTGGCCATCTCATAATTAGCAAATGCTTTGGCATCCTTTTCTATTTCTTCTACAAGTAATGTTGTTATTGTTGCAGAGGCCTCATCTATATTAATTTCATAGCCTAATGGCCTTAGCCATCTTAGTCTTGGAGTTGCTGCTTAAACAAATTTATAATTAACATCAATTAAGAAACAAACATCATCATAATGTTTTTCCACTAATGATACTAGAATCCTCAATCTCTTCTTCATGGATTGCTTGAAGTCTTCAAAGTAATTGGTCATTACTAACTCAAAATTTTCACCTAACTGTTGAATGAACTCTCCTATTTGAATTGCAACAGACCTATTTGTCTTCCATTCCATAGTGCCAGATGTAGGAAATGTGTTTTGAACATAAAAGAAGATACATATCAAAATAGATCCAAATTTACACTAAGCACTCTTTGTTTTCCTTCTTGCTCCTAAGTTTTCAATCAATTGTTGTAGCTATGGCTTAGCAAGATCATATGTATGATCCTTCTTCACAATCTTGTAACCCATATCCACTGCAATATAGGGTACAGTGTTCAATCTACTTGATTGGTAAAACTTATGTTCAATTACCCTTACTGCAAAATCTATTAGAGGATCTGTGATGGTGTCTATGGTCATTCCCCTCTTATTCCACACAGCCCCTATGTTCTTTTCAATAACTTCTTTAGACTCACTTCTCATAGTCTTTGGTCAATCTAGGGTTGGATACCCTGTTACCCTATGGATTATTCTCTTTGATATTTTGATTGGCCCATTATCTAACCACAGTGAACTATCATGAATCCTACTCAAAACAATCCTAATTCATTTAGTTTTGAAAACATCAAGGAAATCTAGGGCACGAGTTTACCCTTTCTTTTCTACAATCTTGAATTCTTCCCTTAACATACCATTTTCACATAGTTTATCATATGCTTCTTTGATTTCCATGTCACCAATACTCTCAATTTTACAATTATAGCATTTTCTAACATCTTGAATCATTAAAACTTGTAGTGGTATCATAGATAATGCACTAGAGGGATCTTGTTTGTATGCTATGTCTGGTATGACTTTGAAAATAGGTTATTTTACTTCATTGCTAAGCAATTGAACATTCAAAACCTCTTTTCCCTCAACACCTTTTGCCTTCGAAGAACTAGACGCCATTACACAAAACTAGGGTTTATGAAATTAGAAATAACATAGCTCAACACATGATAAATACCTTGCAAAATATAATAAGATGATGTCAAATAGCTGTTCAAATCTCCTACAATAGCTTTAGATGAATTTCTAGATCACCTCTAGCTCTTCTTTCTCTCTCTCAATTTTGAATGATGTTAAATGAGTAGAAATTGATCAAATACCCCTTTGAAATACTACAATTAATGTTGAGTGCTTACACAACTGTAAGATCAATATCAACTAATTTTTGGCTCACTCAGCATCCACTAGTCTTTTAATTTGTTTGGCAACCATTACAAGCTTGGCTATAATGAACTAGTCTATTAGCTTAGCATCCTCTAGCATTTCACTTGGCAATCGTAGGAAACTTTTCATGCTCAGCAGTAACATGAAAAAATTAAATATTTTTCTTTGATTTCTAATAACACCTTGAATCTTTACTCATGCTTATGTAATCTTTTCAGAACTAAATTCTTTGGAATTGATGTATGATGTAACTTTTGAATATCAATCCCATATACCTCTTGATTGCTTAGTTTGATGAGGTGTGATCACCTGATCCATTGGGTGAAGTGATCCTTTCTCCACTTGATGTGTTGCAATCATCATTTTTCTTCTATGTCTTATTCATTTCATTTCTAACATTTTCAGTCTCTACCTTGCCTTTGCCTTTATTGAACTCACAACTTGTTGCCTTTGACCTTGTTGGACAATATTGATTGATGTGACGAATCTTCAAACAATTAAAACATGTGTATTGACTCAACCACCTTTTGTACTCACTTTTGAAGTGTGTTCTTACACAATTCTCAGGAATATGTCCATACTCTTGGCAATAGTGACAACTATACCTTGTATTATAATCTCAATAAGAGTTGTCATTGTTCTTTACCTTTTTTTTTCTATTTGATGACCATGTGGGTTTGGATTTGCACTCAAAAGCTCTATGTCCATACTTCTGATAGTTATAACAATATCCTTCAAACCTTTGAGTGTGCATGGTCTTAGTTTTGCATTCATGTGCTTGATGACCTTGTTTGTTGCACTTATGATAGTGACCCATGCTCTTTTGCTTAACACTCAGATTTATAGTCTTGCTTCTGCATACATTTGCAGTGTGTCCTTTCTTACCACAATTATGACAAGTAGGTTTGGAATTCTTACATTTGTTACTCCTTTCTTCAACACTTTTGGATGACTCTCCTTCTTCACTACTTGTGTATCCCAGTCCAGATGTATCATTGTTGGATCTAGGAGATCTCATTAATTGCTCAAAGTATTTGATGGCTTCACTTGGTTTATTAAAACTTTCAGCAAATTCCTTTTCCCTTTTTAGGTCATTATTCAATTATTCATTCTTTGACTTCAATGTTGTTA
The DNA here is from genome assembly GCA_028749045.1 of Cupressus sempervirens. Classification (NCBI taxonomy): domain Eukaryota; kingdom Viridiplantae; phylum Streptophyta; class Pinopsida; order Cupressales; family Cupressaceae; genus Cupressus; species Cupressus sempervirens. The sequence goes on from CM053784.1 coordinate 412,899,899, forward strand.
TCTCAATGTCCTTGACATTCAATTCATAGTTGGCATTCATCATTTGACTCAAAGTATCCAATTACATGTTAGCAATCCTAGTTAGCTTTGATGATTTCTCTTCCAGTCTGTTGGTCAAAACTCTTTTGTCATCATCAATCATGGCTTTGTCTTCCACAGCTTTCTTTTTTTGTTCAGTTACCTCATGTAGTAGTATGGCTTGTAATTCTTGCTCTAATTGGAGATTTCTCATTTCCTTAGCTTGGCTTCTATTCTTTTCCATTAGATCTACAACTATTGCATCAAATTCATTGGAGTCTCCATTAGAAAATAGCTTAGTAGTGTCCATCTCTTTGTATCGTGTGTCATCCTCCTCAATAGTAATTTCCTCCCTTCTCTTTAAGGATTTCTTTAAGTCTTCTCTTGCTTCATTCAATTGGTGTAGAATGAGTTATCTTTCAATTCCCTAATTCTCAATGATCTTTCCCAACTTGTAGACTTCCATCTTTAAGATCTTCCTCAAAGCTACAAAATCTCTCTTCTAGAGAATAAAGCTTTGATACTAATTGTTGGAATTACAATAGGAAAGGTAAACTTTAAAAAAAAAATCCATCTCATACATTCAAAAAGTAAACTAAAATACCATGTGAAACATGTACATCTAAAGCATGTAAACAAGTAAGCATTCACACATATATGACACCAGATATGATTACCCAAAAACCCTCTAATGAGAAGGTAAAACTTGGGTGGGATGACACGCACAAATCTTCACTACTATAGTAATAAAGTGTATCTAGTTAAGGTTAAAATGTTTGATCATGAGACATGAGCTCCCCTATTAAAGGCTTACAGATACTATTAGGTCTTACCCTGTTAAAGAATTTCAACACCCTATTAAAAGTGTGCCTTGTTAAAGGACTTCAACTCACAATAAAGTAAGCACCTTGTTAGAGGATTTCAATACAGCCTGTTAGGACTACTTTGTTAAGAGATTTAATTGATTCACCTGTTAGAATGTCTTAGCATTGATCCTATGGTTAGCACTTTGTTGCTTTATGATAGGTCACCTCCAAACTGATCCTTCTTGATCATATGTCTCTCTATTGTTCACTATTTCCTTCCTTTGTTCTCCTTTAACTAATTTTGTAATGCAATTTTAGATCATAATACCTTAGTCACCATAAATTTCCTATTTTGTGCATGTAAAACTCTCCTTGATCATTCATTCATTCCCTTTCACACTCATAAGAAGTTTAGGGTTTGTCCTCCTTAAGAAGACCTAGGTGACTTAGGGTTAAGTATGAATCAACAACTATGATTCATCCATTTTTCTGATTAAACCTTCTCTTTAACTAATTGGATGCATGTACTTCATAGGGATTCCAACTTAAGATTTATCCTTATCACCAAAATATTGTATTTCAATCTGTAAGTCAGCTCAAAAATGGTTTACATAGTAGTTTGTGCCAATAAAACCAACTATGACAAAACGGTGTTACTCGGCATCTGAAGCCTCTGATGCTTGACATATACTAATTTATATACTATGACTCGACATCTGAATGATTTGGCATGCACTGCTTACTTGGCTCCTGAATCACTCGATGTATACTATCTGCTTGGCACATGAGTGACTCCACACTCACTATGGACTTGGCATGCTCTATCTTATACATGTTGTTCTTAGCATATACTTCTTGTTCAACATGAATGTAAATGACTTAAGTGTATAGACAATCACTAGTCAAAACCAATCTAAGATCAACATAATATCTCTAATAGGTACTCTGATATGGTTCACAAACTACATTATGTTGAGTCACATTGTAGGGAAACTTTGTGAGTGTTGATGATTGGATTGGCCCCAATAAGAGGCAAGTGGCATTGGATTAACCCCCCACAAAGACAATGATAATGTCCTTGTGAAGGCCTTGGTAGATTGGCCCCTATGAAGCCAAAGATAGATGGTGGTTTGGTCCCCACTAAAGAAAATAATGATAGATTATCCCCTACAAAGGCAAAGACAAATGGTGGTTTAGCCCCTACTAAGGCAGATAGAAATAAATTGGCCCCTACAAGGGAAATATGGTGTTTTTTCCCCTACTAAAGTGAGACAATGGTTTGGCCCCCACTAAGGATAGATGGTGGGTTTTCCCACATTAAGGCGAGTTGCATTAAGTAGTATATAAGAAAATACCATTTGATATAAAAAAGACATCATTTAAAAAGTGTGAGTACAACACAAATATAAATAAAACCAATCTTTGAGACAAGGTGTACTGCTCTAGAGGGATCATGAATCATTTATGAAAGGAAAAGGGAGATTAAATGGATATATTGTATCTAGTACAAGAGACACATGGGGATCTAACAAGATTGGCATTATAACCTAAAAGTGAGGATGAACATCAACTCTCAAGAGATATATCATCACTTCCATCCACGACATGAATTTGAATAAGAGCACATGAAAAAATAAAATTGGGTCAACATGAAAGGGGAGCCTAAATGCCCCCCAGTACTTTATATCATCCCCAAATTCAAAAATCAAGATCACAACCTATAAAAGAAATAGGAAAAAAAAAAAAAAAGGTTCACAACACAAGCCTCTTGTTTCTAAGTACCAACAAAGTACAAGGGTCTTCTAGGAGGAAACAATGATAAAAAGAACATAACATGGGGGGATATGTATAATCATTGATCTATAGGAGTAGAAGTAGTTCTGACCTCATATATCATTGTCCTCCCAATCTTGATCATATCATGAGGGAAGTTGACACTATAATGGAATGGTTGTCAAGGTGGTTTGAGGTGCATCACCAATAACTAGGGCCACATATGAAGTACTAGATATGTCCTCATTTAGGAGCTTGACTATAGCCAAAGATAGGGGTCTTGTAAAGATCATAGTTAGCATCATAATATCATCCAAAGAATAAAAAATACACACATTAATTCTCAAGGGTAATTATCAAGTGACTAGTGATGAAGAAGATGCTATGTTGGCCTCCATGAGAAGAGTGGAGACAAAATTAGGGGAAGGTGAGGCTTTCTCCACTACAAGAACTAAGATGGAGAGAGGGTCCTTAGATATAGATTTATGACATCTAGCTTCTTAGGCAGAACCCTACTCAATCTTTATCTTATAGGAAGGACGTATTAACCTCTTATTTTGTTGTAGTTGACCTTGTGGCACTAGGGTGATGATGGTGTGGAGGAGGCACAAATGCATCATCCACAAAGGAGGTAGGAATGACTTCCATATGCAACATGTTAATAAGTTATAAGAAGGTGGAACTTCAAGGATTGAGATGATAAGTGGAGGCTTTTATGAGGGAGGGATGAACACTTATTACCACTTAGAATGATGCCTAATAGTTACTCCTAGTATAGGGGGAGGAGTAACAAAAATATCAAATGTGTGCTTAATAGAAAAAGCAAGAGCGGTTTTGGAAGTAGGGATGGATGTAGACAAAGTAGAAGATGTAGGTCCTAAAGATGCACTCTTAACCTATATTACAAACTCCCAAGCTAGGGCCCTCTCTCTATCCTAAAACACTTACACCCATGGGCAAGCTAGTTCTAACATAGGTAGGGTCTAAGCTAAAAAGATGACATAGGAGCAGTGACACCCTTGTTCCACAGGTTGAACATATGGTATTATGGAAGACATTGTGGATGATCCAAGTGTGGCCATAAAAATAAATACTATAACTTGAGGTATTATTAAATCTGTTGGCACTCAAAATTGAGTTCCCATTTTGAGAATCCATTTAAAATTTTGAGTCAAATTAAGCCCCTTTAAAACACTTTTTAATGCCTATGTACCCAGCTATCCATTTGAGCCCTTAAGGTGTTTAATGTTTCTAACACCCTCCATTTAGTACATTTAAGTGTTCCATGATGATAAACTGGCGTTTTGAACCATTATGCGAAGTCCTATTTTGAGTGCATTTCAAATCTGCATTTTACCCTTAGTGTCAAACAACGACAAGACACCATGTTTGTAAGTGAATATCTCGCACCCAAAAAATGTTTCATGACTTATCACTTTGCGAATGTCTAGTGTCCATACTTGAGAACCTATGTTTCAGATTTTGAGTCATTTTGAGTTCGTTTGACTAGGTTTTGAATCCCTCAAAGTTGGTCAGTTATCAATGTCATGCTGATGCACTTTGCACATAATTCTAGGAAGCCTTGTTTGACTTGTAATAACTTTTGACCAGTTGATCAAAATGCTGAAATTCCTTTTGCATTGTATTGCAGAGGTTAGATACATGTTATGTTTCAAGTTTCAGCTTATGAAAAATTTGTTTGATTAGTTTTCAAATGCGATTCCAAATGCAATTTTTATCTTTTTACTGGTGTCAGCAAATGAAGATTGATTGGAACCTCTGTTTGTGATGTCATAACTCAAAATTCGTGATTGGCTAGATCAAATGGATTATACCACTGTGTTGTACTCTAAAAACACTTCAAGTGTGCCAGTTTGTAGTCATGACGAATCCGTCTGCACACTTTTCCAAGTCAATTCCATTTGCAAAAAATGTTTTCCTGTCATTTTTTCAATTTGCAAATTCTGAGTAGCTCACTTTGACTGATCGCCATTTGCGTCTTGTTATTCATCATGAGCCCAAATCATAGATCCATACTCTCCTCATGACATAGAACCAATGTCCTAGTTTTTGTCTTCCCAAGCATCCACTTGCCTAGTTTTCTGAGCTGAATCCAAACCCAGTTTATCACTTTCTAACATGTTTTCTTGTAGGTAAATTTGAGAAGGCAACTTTGATGGTCAATATCTTTTGACTTTTAATTCGTCATGAGATGAGATTTGATTGGATTCAAGAATGCAAAGCAAAGAATCAGTGGGTCAGGTTTCAAAGCCTAGTTAGGTGTTTGGATTAGTTTTTAAAGCCAGTCAAAGAACCTCTTGACGCAAAATTGATAGTCTGCAAAGAGATGTAAAATGAACTTCAATTCGCTTTCAGTGCTTGAATTTGTTTCAAATTGGTTCCAAAGGGTGACTTAATCAGTTTTGCAGTTCAATCATTTGGAAACGAGAAATTTTTTTAGCCGAACCCACTCTGGGGTCCGACTGATTGCATCTGCTTGATGGATTATTTGAAATAATAAGATTGTTGTTGTCTAACAAGAAGAGGATTTGAACCCAATGTGTGGTTGTTGAGATTTTAGAAATCTAGGCTTTTGATTGATCAATAAAGGTTAAGAAATTGTTCTCGAATACATATCTAGATCTCGCAATGATGTCTATGCATATATGAAATTGATTAGAAAGTTCAAGGAAGCAAGATGAACTGAAGGCATCTCAACATCAAACATCATAATGAGGATATTGAAAGATTACCACCAATATGTGATGCATAATTTTGCACGTGGTTATACAAGGGAAGATCTTGGAGTCAGTTATGATTAAGGACAAACAATTGAAAGTTAACATGAGTATAAGAAAATTATGAGAGAGATATATGCAAGGGAACAACTCACACTTTAAGCCTCCACATCAGCTGATAAAAAATCATAGACCAGCAAGGGAGCTGGCAACAAAAGTCTGCAGGGTCCCCACATTTTTGAGGTAGTGAATCCATATTTTGCAGAGTTTCCAAGGAGGCATGGGTCAGCATTGGTAGGCTTCTCACACTGAATGTAGAGGAGCTCCAAGCAGTTTTGATCCCCACGCAGGAAGGAGGATGGATCACGTTTTGCTACAAGCTCACGTGACTTTGTAGGGGAGAGCTTTGAAACAAGGAAGGTGCGCAACCTGTGCAAGAGAAAAGCAATGAACATAAGTAGGAAGAGGCCACGTTAATAGCAGAAGTCACACTGAAAATGAAGATAAAGCTAGCATTTAAAAGGAAACAACAGTTTTGTTGAAGGGACACATGAAAATGTCAAGAGCTAAAAGAGGAATTGTGGCAAGCAAAGAGCCATCCACAAATAGAGATAGGGGCAACACCAAACAAGTCTCCACACAACTTAAAAGGGATCTACACCCAGGAAACAATAGAGGATGCATCACATGCAAAAAGGAAGAACGACAATTTGAAAGAGGATCACAAGCAAATGAAAGGAGTAAAAATTCCCATGCCAACAAAGGATGAAGCACACACATTTTTGAAAGAGGAAGTCACTGCAAGAGGCTTGCAGAGGAGATGCTAAAGGACCCTACACACAGACTAAATGCAGAGAGCTAGCCAGTTAATTAGGGGAGAAGCCCTTGCATTTTGAACTTGCTTTCAACATCATAGGGGAGGCAGAAATGGTGACCAGGCTGGAGGAGGAGCATCTGCACACAGTTATTAATGCCACGATAAAAGGATTCACACCAGAAAGGATGGAGCCCACGTTGAGTTTAAAGAGTAAATTGTTTAAAGAACAAACACCAAAGCAAAGGGAACTCATGCAAAATAACATGAGGAGCCATCCAGGGATCTCCACGCCTATAAAATGCATGCAAAGTAAATCCATGCGCAAACAAAGAACAACCAAAGCAGAAAAGAATTCGCCAAAGAGGGAGCAAGCCCGCAAGAAGCAACAGTGGCAGGTGAACATGCATGAACATAACGCAGTGAAAGGGGAATATGTCATAAGGTTTATCCCATATTGCTCATGGGACAGATGTTATATGTCCTTAAATACAAGAACAAGGAATATTACTTGTGTCCTAAGGGACATGACCTTTTGAAAAGGGAAGTGTGCGGTGGAGGTGTTAGATTTTTTTTGAATGTGCACGCACAGCAAAGGGGATGACATCAACATTGTTAAAGGCGACTGGAAAAGTAAAAATCTAGCTAGTCGCTATGTCGCTAGCCATAAAATTTGAGAAATTTTGGCCAGTGACATAGCGAGTTGCTGAAAAAAACCCAGAGATCAGGCAAAGACAAACAAGCTCAGAAGGAAGGAGATGTTGACATGTGTCCTCATCATGCGGTCCTCGCTACGTCACCAAGTGGAAGATGCATGCAAATTACCATAGCGACATGGCGAGGATTGATGCAGTGATGACATGTGTCAGCGGGTCCAAGAGATGGTGATGTGGCAAGTAAGTTTCTGAGATGCACCAAATCATGCCATGTGGCGAATCCAATGGCTGTCGTTAACTCGCTATGGGAGAGTTGCAAGGAAGTTAGTATAGAAATCCCTCTCTTATCTTTCCTCAAGATCAACGTGGATGCATATCCTTGAATCCTTTTCATCCACCCACCCACATAAACCAGCCATATCATCCTTCTTCTTCCACAAGTCCCAATTCTTTTGGAAGTAACTTGAATATTCAATAAAAGAAAAAGAAGCAATTCAAGAATCTATATAAAAAACACCACCATGTCTCCTCTAATTGACATGGCGGCATAAAGTCAAAAGAGATATCTAATAAAAAAATTATAAGACAAGTATGGGTTCCAAAATCCATCATTGAAGATATTATCTCTACATCATCAAAAAGAAATGAAAAAAGGCCTATGGCTATATGGATTCCAAAGTCTCTCTTGAGAGAGTCTAATGTTGAACAACAATTGAAGTTGACATTCAAGCTTCCAAAGACTTCCACTTCATCTTCTTCCAAAAGCATTCTTCCATTCCATGTGCCTAAACCAAAACCTCTTCTTTCTACTCACATATTCCTTCATTCATGTTTTCTCCATCCTCTTTCCACCCTTCAAGGTGTGTGTTGACATTGATCTTGCATTCATTTCCATCTTCCAATCTCACTTACTTTGCATAACGCCATATCCTCCATTTTTGTGTTCCATCTTCCTTTCCGTATTAGCATCTTTGAGCATATCATTTCAACTCCTTTGCATGTCATGGTTTTAAACTTTTAAGGAGCATTATCTAAAGAGCTTGACTTCTTCCAAAAAATTCAAAACAATTGAAAAAAATTCAAAAAAAATTTGAGAAAAAAAAAGAGAAAAGAAAAAAAAGAAAAAATTGAAAATGTGCTCTGGTGAAAACCTGGTAATCAGGCACCTTGGTAGCAAAAGTAAATAGAAATAAATTCATCCTATGGTGAAAACCACTTCCTTGTGGCACCTTGGATAAGTACCATGAAGAAAACTTGGCAATCAGGCATCATGCGTAGTTCTTCTACATCTTCATCCATTCTATCTTCTCTCTTTGATCTTGACAATGTTGACCTATACACAAACATTTGGCTATCTTGTGAGCTATCTTATGATGATCTTGTTTTCATTCCTTTCATGTTTAGCCTTCATATATATTTTCCTCCATTCATTCTAGTCTTTTGCTACCCTTTTCCCATTTACCCCTTTGGTCTTGATCTAATAAAATAGTGTAAAATATGATGCTATGAAGCCTCTAGCCGTGTCTACTCCTTTGGATTGCATCTTTCCCACTTTTACATTATGCTTTCATGAATTATCCTATGTTGGCCTTTCATTTCTTGTCCAAATGTGCTTTACATGACAATTTTTCCTTACCTTGGGTACTCTTGAGGAGTCAGTCCTTGAAGATCACTTTCACTTGCTTCATGCACTCCTTGCTTATCCATCATATCCATTGGCTTGTTTCTCCATCATGTCCTCTACCTTGTTAGACATTGGGATTGCACGATGTGATCTTTCTTGAGAGTTTGATTCTCATTCTGTCTGGGGGCATCTTTGTATATATTTATTAATCCTAAAATAAATAAATAAAAAATGATATATTTCAAAAAATACAAAAAAATTATATATTCCAAAAATACAAAAAAATAAAAAAAATTCAAAAAAAAATTTGAAAAAGTGCCTTGGTGAAAACCTGGAAACAGGAGCCTTGGTAGCAAAAAAAAACAAACAAATAAAAAATAAAAGAACCCAAGTGGTGAAAACTTGAAAATGGGCGCTACTTGAGGCCTTTGCACCCCTATTTCTTAGAGCATGTCCTCGACACTTAGCCTTTCTCCATCATGCCTTGTCCTTGTTACCTTGGTTTGGAATTGGTCTTTGTCTAGGGGGCATAACTATGTTAGCTTTGGTCTCTTGGATGTGTTAGTCTTTAGGACACCTCGCAAATGGTGTTTTTCAACACCCATTAACTTCAAGTGTTTTTCAATGCTTATTGGTTTGGTCTTACCCAATTTTGTCATGTGATCTTACCTACTTGCAAGCATTTGATCCTTATCCTTAGAAATCAGTATCAATTAACACACTTAAATTTTAAACGCAACACTTACTACTTGATTTATGTCATGATCTTTTCTTTGTGTGCTAACTGTTATTGATTTTTGTCCTTCTCTAATAAGTCTCTCTGTGATGCATAGCTAGAGGACTTGGGGCATGGGGCATGTTTTTATTTGTTTTCTACTTGTGGGTGTGGTCCTGAACTCTAGAGTGTCTCTTGTTGTTCCCTTGAAACACTTAGGAGATTTGAGGCATCATCCTTGATTATTTTTGCACAACCATTCTTATGGTCATCTTGGCATCTATGCCTTGATGTGAGCATGGTTTTGATACATTAAATTGGGTAAGCTAACATCGAAGTCATCTTGACCTTTATGTCTTTGATGCTTATGTTAGAATCTTTCCACATTCCAATCCGATATAAATTACATTCATATCTTCATAGTTGCACTTGTGACTAGTAATGATTGTGTGATTTTTTGATGTCCGTTAATAATGGCCCAATGATGAAAATAAGTTCTTTTACATTCTCTAATGAATGATGAACACAAAAATCTTATGTTACAATTGTCCTTTTGCAAGTACACCTTTGCATTTTCATGTAGCTTGCATTATTAAACTTCATGCTAGTTTGCATTTTTAGGCTGCATTGTGAGTTTGACAGGGTTTTTCCTTCATCTTTCTTGTGGACTTTTAATCAACTGTGGTCATGTTTTGGTTTTCATTTCTTTATCTTCTTTCATGATCTCAATCGAAATTTCTATCTTAAGTAGTTGATTGGTTTTGGGGCATTTTTTTTTCTTCTCTCTATTTATTTCTATATCTTTCAAACTTCTATCTTCCATTTTCTTTTTCCCCACTTCTTTTCTTCTAAATCACCTTTGGGGCATAATATTTCATGCTTGATGATCTACCTTGGTTCTATGATTCTTATATCTTTCATCTTATGTCAATAACTTTATCTTTTGTTTGATTTGATCAAATTTATCAATTTGTTGTTTCTCCTCTATCTCATTTCGATTTTGATCATGAGGGGGCAGTAATTATCAAATTCAATCTTTGATTCAATTTTATCAATTTTATCCTTGACTTTTTCAAGTCAAAATTTATTTGTATTCTTTGTCTTGATGTGTTCTTGATTTGACCACACATCTGGGTTGTTTTGTAATCCCAAATCGACCTCACACTTTAATTTCTTTCTTTGACTATATGTGTTCTCAAATTGATCACACATTAGTCAAAGAGGGGTAAATGTATGCACCCTAAAATGGTCACCTAGACTATGGCCCCCCATTATTCAATTTATCAATTTATCAAATTTCCTGAATCAATGGTGTGTAATATTTTATTAAATCAATTTAAATCAATTTCCTTGATCAAATTCAATTATTCTATTTTTCTAAGGTTGATCATTTTATCCAAAGTCTTATTTAATTAAAAGAAAATCTCCTCTTTTAATTAAATAAAATAAGTCCCCATTTAATTAAAAGAAAAACTCTCGTATAATTAAATAATTCATCCACATTTAATTAACTAAGAGAAAAACCCCATTTAATTAAATATCTCCTATTTAATTAAAAGAACTTGCTCCCTTTTAATTAAATGAAAATCCCACTTAAATATCTCTTTTTGATGAAAAAGGAAATAAAATAAATTCTTTTATTTAATTTCTCTACACTTAAATGCACATATTTCTAAGTGAGACTTATCTTTATCCTCTTTCCACTTTCTTCTCAACCACTCCTCTTTTCTCATTGGTGAAATTTTGTCTCACATGAATCAAACTCTATTATCCCATATTGGTTGTGAGAAGCCTCTCATCTCCATATTTTTCTTTATAAGGGAGAGCCCTCTCCTCATTTTGAACAACCACAAATCACCCACGATTATACATCCACAATTACGCTATTGTTATGCTATAGGTTTGGAGAGCAATGTTTGAAGGAGTTTGAGCATCAAAGCTTTTTGTGGAGAACTTCTATCTTCTTTTCTTATTCTCGCATGCGTCCATGGCTTCCATCATGAGGTTTCATCCCTACGTTCGCATATTATCTTAGAGTCATATGTATTTTCATAGATTAGTATTGCATTGTTATTAGATTTCCTTTCTTGCATTGTTTTGCATTGTTATCATTTATATTAGCTTGCATCTTCATTTGCATGCATATTCGATGATCATGGAGACTAGAACTCTTGCTTTTCCTCTTTGAATCTCTCATTTTATGGTGTACTTGCATGGGCATGAACTAGGTCAAACTGAGGGCCTCCATTGCAAACCCTTGCGCTCCATGAATAGAGAGCTATGAGTCACCATTCGAGACCTCACTTTTGAAAAATCTTGGATATAATGACCCATAGTAGTGTGCCCACATTTTAGGCATACACGAGGTAGTGATGATGATGTGGCATGTGGCGAGGTGACATGGACATGGCAAAGATGTGCAGATGTTGATTGAGCAATGAGGTGGACCAATCGAGCGCTACCATGCGGTAGTGGTCAAACTTGGTTGACCTGAGTGAAGGCATATTGGGAAAAAATAAAATGATTTTAAAAAAATTTTCATTTTATTTTTGTTTTCAAAAAATGGACATGATTCAGGACTTTTAAATTAAAAGGTTTTAATGCTAAAGTTAAACTTTAGAACTTTTAATTTTTTCAAAATTTAAAATGTCAATGATGCAAACCTGAGTTTTTATAGTAGATGAGTCTTTTTCAAACTGACTTTTGAGGGGTTTCTGGTAGGCGAATATAGCGGTGTTATATATCGTTGGAATCATGATAAGATGAACTTTTGATTCTGAGTTCAATTTCTACACAGGAAGTAGCTGGTTCATGCTATAGGAGGTTTTCTTCCAGATTCCTATTTTTAACCACATTCAAGTGATGAAGTTCAAAATTGATTTCTAGCATGGAAATGACCTGAATGTAAGCAAAAGACAGTGAAAATACAGTTTTGGTCAATTTTGATCACTTTTGAGTCAGTTAGATGAGATTTTCACTAGTAGGTAGATCAAATTTTGGTGAATCAAAAGGTTTTCATCATTTGAACATAGGATATTTTCAAGTTTGTTACAAGTAATGATGAAAACAAAATCAGATCAATGTGTGGAAAGAGGAGAGAGGTTTTTCAGTTGCAAGAGATTGAATTTCAAGTGGATAGGTGGTAGTTGCATAATAGATCCAGGAGTTCTTTCTTGTCTATATCTTTCTATCTTTCATTCATTGAAAGGGTTCTAGTTTTTCATTGTGAGACCATTGTTGGTAGGAAATTTTTAGTCATTCTGTGAGACCACTTCTTTGGATCCAGAACTGTGATTCCACCTTCATACAGTAGTAGGAAGGAATACACATATAGTTCAAATCTATTAGGTTGTTTTATGTCTTTCATTTCATGCATATGATTGTATAATTTCAAGGAAATAATACAAAGAGCAGCAAATGATTGAGTTTTAACCGAATCTTGTCTCCATTCTCAGTGAGTTGTAATGTTTTATGACCTTTGGACAAAGAACCTAGGTCATAGTTGCAGTCCCTTAAGGCTGTATGTTGTTTCATTGTTGCTGATAATTCAAGGAATTGTGTAAATGCTTCATAGAAATCAACAGGGTTGCAGATTTATTGAGGAGGATATTAGGTAAGAATGGGATGTAATTTGAGCATTGATGTCTATTTACAAGTTGAATAGATAGATCAGATATTTGAAGATACACATATGTCTCAGATATTCATATGTATGTTTGTGATTCATGGATTTGCCCAATGGTTAAGGCACTGATCAATTAAAGGATCATTAGGTCTTACTGCTGCATATCTCAGGGTTTGTTGAAATCAAAATTATAAATCAAATGTTCTTTCCATTTTATGTTGAAGGACCTAAATAGAATGCCCTCACTCAGCTTGTGAATATTCTAGATTTGCATTTAGCTTCTGCAAATCTGTGTCATTTCATGAGTTACTAGGAGATATAAGGGTTTCATATGCTTAATAGATTCAGGGATATGTTTTACACTGGTATGGTATCAATTGAATCTGAGGTCTACCCACCTAGGTTTAGCAGAGCCTGAAGTAGAAGAAGGGTCATGCCTTATAGTTGGCCTATTGTTAGAAATGGCATGTTGAAAATGGGATTTAGCTACCCCTAGATATGTCAATTTCTCAGTGGGATAATTGAAAACCCTCTAGTATTTTCAAACACCAACAGAATCAACCATGGGCATCCTTCCCTTTTTTCTTTGTGAGAAGTAGGGTAAACTAAGGGTGCCCTAAAAGGTTAAGTGACATGAGCTAAAGGTGATTGTGCAATATTGTAGATCTTACTATCTTGATCAAAGAGGTTAGGACTAGGAATGTTCAAAATGATGAGAATGATAGGAAGTGGGTGCACCTTTAGTTTGGTTAACATTAATGCCTTTATTTTGTCTTTCTTTGAGGTGGATGTAGGAACATTAGGTGTCACTATAGGTTGCTTAACCTTGGATGGTTGGAGTGGATTTCTATGGGGTACATGCTTCTTTTGAGCCTTCTTGGTAGGTCTTGAGGAAGAAGAGGAACACTAATCCACTTGGGTAGGATGGATGCTATAGGTAGCAATAACTTAGAAATTTGACTCCCTTTCCTTATAATCCTAATAAGAAAGAAAGTTTACATTCTATCTAGGATGCAAAGGCATAGTGGGTTTAGACCAAAAGTGATCAAGAGAGAATCCTCCGTGTGATACCAATGGATGGTATCCAGTGTCCCAGGCCATATGGACTACCCCATTCATGAGGAAAATTAAAAAAAATTATGGACAACCAAGGGGATAACTCCCATGGACATGAGCCAGGGGATGCCTAGATTTATCCCAAAGAGGTTTCACTCAAGGACCACAGTGGATGAGGCTAAGACAACTTTAAGACCTAGTTTAATAATTAGAGCGATTGATTCCATGGTAGGCAATGACATCTAATCATTCATTTTGATGATGATGCCATAATCATCATACCTCCCACGATTCAAGTCATTAAGAAAAATGACTTCCTCTATGATTATGTTGACTCATATTGTGGGATCCATCAAGATACCTTTGATAGTGATGACACTAATAGAATTTTGGACATAGAGAGGAGAGAGCTCTCCACTATAGGGCTTGTCTAGGTGTGTAAAGTAAATCATGGTCTCTAGTGCACTTCAAACTTGTAGAGGAACATGCATGATGGTCTCCATCATATGACATTAATGTTGGACCCTCAGCAAAATATGGAAGAAAAAATAATGTACCCCCTCAAGATTGGTTAAAGTCTTAAAGAGACACATGATTCCCTTTTAACAACCTCACTTAGTCAACTATGATATTGAGATGATGTAATCAAGAGTTTGGAGTGTGTGATCATATTGTGCAAAGGAGTACAAGTGTTTGTGTGTGTGTGTGTACACGTGCGCTCGTGTGTTTTTATGTATAAATGTAAATAATAAGCACTATTAGATAAATATGAATATTCTTATTAGAAAGGCTTAAAGTGCAAGTTGCTAAGATGAAGCCCTAAAATGGATTATTCTCTATAAGGGACATATCTGTAAGTCTCAAGGAATATAATGGGTTTGGGGGACATTAGTATAGTTTTCTGGTATCCCATACAAAGAGAGTTCTAAGGTCATGGATCCAGACCAAACAAAGTCCATATAGCCAAATTGACTAAATGGGAATGATAATGATTATAACAGTATACAATGAAACTTCTAAAATACTATATAAATTATGAAATAAAGTAAGCTATTGATTTAATATATTAATGTAATTAAGAAATGAACTAATAAAAGAAAATGAGAAGCTTAAACCTAAACAAGTGGTCGATAATGTGATCCTCTTAAAAAATTAGGGTCCACAAGAGAGTCCAAACTTGCACACAAGTAAGAAGAGAAAATTTTGGGATCATCTAAGAGGCTTCCCTCAGTCAAATCCTTTCTTTTGTCTCTCCATCTCCATGAATGACCAAGAAAGATATTCATAAAAATAGTTTAGACACAATTATGATAGTGATGATAAATAACCAGATTATAAGATCAAATTAATACTATGCTAATGCTAAAAACACAAGAAAAATGATAAAGATATCATATGATGAACTCAAGACAACAAGAGAAGGTAAATGAAATAGGAAGGAGTCTCCCCAAAACCATTAGGAGTATAGATTAAAGTGAATGGGCATGGAATGATATTCAATATTAGAAACATATAATAAAATGGATATGGAGTGCAAATGGTTATGGTGAAGTAGGAGAGCTTGGATGGAGCTTGAAAACTAGAGTAAAAATGATTGATGATTGAATAAAACTAATTGAAGTGATTAGAGAGCCCATGATTGATTGGATATAGACTTCAAATGATCTTCATGAAGGGTTTCTATCAAACCCAAGGAGAATCCATGAAGTACTACCATTCTAAGTGTTGCAAATTGTAGGGTGGAAGGTTTTTTAATGCTCAAATGACTCTGCATATCTAGAGATTTGTAGATGTGAATGCGCTACACAAACATCTCTATGACACATATGTGTCTAAGGTCATTAAGGCCTACTTACATGAAATTTAGTTGAGGTTTTTACTAAATGAAAACTTAATGGGTTAAGGGGTTCATATTTATGTCTAGGCTAAGGGGTGACATAATGCGTAGATGGCCCACCATTGGGGGTGTAAATTTTAAGCCATTATGCTAGTTATGTTTTTTAAACTTGAGAACTTGTTAGGATTATACAAGGTAAGTGACCTAGGAATAATGTTTCTCAATTACTTGTATAGATGTAGGTCAACTCAAAATCTATATTTGATTGGAGGAATTCATCTACCATCTTCATTGCATACATCATCATGATCATCATACCTGTAGCTATAACAATATGTCATATAAATACACATCTCAATCTCTAGAGTGACCACTACCTTAACCAAAATATGTTACACTTGAATTTTAATTTAGGCCTACCAAATCATGTTACTAAACCATAATTTTTCCTTTACCAAATCCATATGATCACTAATTTGAATTAGAGATTGATTTAGGAAAGAACATCCGATCATATGCACCTTTTCTAATGAACATGTTAACTATAATTCATTCAATTGTAATGACCAGTATATGGCCAATTCAATATAATCCATTAGTGCCACATCATTACTTAAATTTAAACCATGAAAGATCTATAGGATTCAGGCTAGATCCTACCAGTTGAGGATCAAACCTAAATTGTTCTAAGTATTCTTGCATTTTGAATAACATAACTAAGTATAAATCATAAATGTTGAATAACATATGGTTCATCACAAATTTGATAAAGTAATCAAATCCTTCACCATCTACCATAAACTATTGAACTTAGTAAACTTGTCATGTTTTAATCAACCATAACTTTCTCCATGGTTTTGTCTATTACATGAAAGTTTACATGTAACATCTTGAGACATCTCTAAGTCTCCCATATCAAATTTTGACTCTAACTCAACACATAAATCAACTATACACTATATTTGTATACTATAGAGTCTAGAATAATGCTCCTCTATAAATAGTTAATAGATAACCTTCAAGTTGACATCAATGAAAATAAAATAATTGATTAATTGACCACAAAATATGCAATATATTATATCTAGAATACAAGATAGATTAATTATGGTAATAATCTCCCCACACCAAGATCACCAAGATACAAACTTAGCAACATCAACTATTGATGTCAAAAACAAAACATCATGTTGCTTCCCTTGAGATAATTCATCCTCTCATCCAGTGTTCTTCTTGTACTTCTCTTCCTTTTGATCTTATTATACTTATCCTCCTTTTAAAACAATGTCAAAGGTTCTACTCAACATGAGTAACATGTCCATAAATCTCCAACAAATTTTTGACCAAGTATGCCGCATAAGAAGTAGTATTCATTACATTATTCTACTACAAGATATGTAATGAAGCTTCTAGATTGATGCAACAATAGAATCTTGCTTCTACTTAGGTATGGGAATGACCCCTAGCTTATCACTTAGATACTAAAAAGTTTCTTAGGTAATGGCTTTGTGAAGATATTTGTAACTTGCTCCTTTGAGTTTATATAGTCCACCGTCACCTCTTTTTCCTTCACCTTTTCTCTTAAAAAATTATATTTTATTGAAAAGCTCTTAAGTCTTGGGGGTGTTATAATGGATTCTTTGATATGTGTATTGTACAGTGTAATCAGTAAAGATAGTCACCAATTATGTGATCTTCTTATTGATCACTTCCAAGACTTCATTTATGCATATAGATTGTGAGCAATTACTAGATATTGCAACCTATTCTACTTCTATTGTGGATTGTGAGATATAACTATACTTTTTTCTTATCCATGAAACAAGTTTTACACCTAGAAAGAATGTTCCACCATCATTTGTGCTCTTTCTATCATCAATATTTCATGTCCAATTTGCATCAATAAACACTTTTAGAGTAAAGTCATCATCATGAGGATGGTAAAGATAATAGTGATTTTTTCATTGTAGATATTTGAATGTGCTCTTCACTTCTCCCATATGTTTCTCCATAGGATTAGATTGAACTCTTACAACAATCCCAAGTGCATGAGAAATATTTGGTATGCTATGAATAATATAATGCATCTTTCCAATCATAGACCTATAATGTGTCTCAATCATTGAATTTGTATCATCATCCTTAGACAACTTACATCTAGTAACTATTGGTATACCAACTAGTTTGGAATATTCCACCCAAAAGGTCTTCAATATTTCTTTTACATACTCAAATTAACAAATGAACATATCATCCTTGTGTTAAATCACCTATAATCCAATAATTTTGTTTATCTTAGCTATCATGGACAATTTAAATTATTTCTTCTATAAACTCCAAGTTCATTTCATCATCACCACCAAAGATAATAACACTAAGAAAGACTTCAATAATCAACAATTTATCACCTTCCATCTTCAAGTACACATTAATATCTTCACTAGTTCTCTTGGAGAAAATCATGATTAAGTATGAATGTATGCTTTCATACCATGCCCTAGGTGCTTGTTTCAACCCATATATTACTATTTTCAACTTTCATACCATATCCCATTCTTCTGATAATACAAGCCCTTTTGCTTATTCAATATAGACTTCTATTTGCATTTGATGTTGATGATGGTTTTGAAGATAAGTTTGCCATTAACTTTAAAGAATTGTATGGGAAGAATAAGTTATCCAAATAGATGAAGAGGAAGAGACACAACAAATAGGTAACACACTATTAGCAGGATACGAATTATCAAAAGAAAGAAAGAAAAGTGAACATGCATAAGCAATATTATCATATAACTATTATATTATATAAAGGATATGGAAAAACCTAACCAGTGCATAGGATATGTAAGAATCTATTTGGTACAAAGGAAAATTTAGTTAATTATTGGTAAGCTAAAATTATTTATAAAAGGAGAAGAGATGAACTAGTAAAGAGTATCCGTCATTGGGACAAAAAAAAGAAGAATTAAACTTATCATATTATTATCAGATTTATTAAACCTAAACAAAGGAAAAATAGTTTACATAGTAAGATCTGTAAAGTAAAATAACTTATGGAGATTGGTGACAAAGAGTTATGCAAGGATTACAAGGAGAGTTTGCTGAACGATATTTCACCTCAGAAATGATAAAAAGTCATTATGCAACTGACATAGTAAGAAAATGTATTATGGAAGAATCTAGAAAGATTTAATATCAAGCTAATGGTAACCCTAATTAGGTCATGATATTTTATAATGATAAGAATAAGATCAAGATATAGAGCTAAGGTTACCGAAAGAAGATAGAAAGATATTGAGATAATGTAGAACTAAATTATGGTTGAGATCAAAGTACATAGAGGAAGAAAAAGAAATGCATAAGGGATCTGATAAGATTTAAGAGGAAAACATTAACAAGTCATTTAATTTCTTGTAAGAATACCTAATAGTTTCTACAAGTTATTGTAAAATCCCTTAATTGAGTAATCTCTAACCAAACTTAGAATTTCTAGATTGAACTTATTATAAATCCCCTTACAATATGAACACTTCATAAGTGGGATTAATTCTCTTAACAAAGTGGTTCTTGATAGGATGTTAGAAACATATAATAATTTATCAATCACTTCTAATTGAGTGAGTCAATTAGAAGGTGAGATGTGCATCTCTTAACTGTGCATAACTTTTTTACTGTAGTCAAGAGTTGTGGGCATCATCCCCACTACAATTTTTCCCTCTGACCAAGGCTTTCTATGAGACCAAAAATCATTGGGTTATGTGTGGGTGAATTATGTTGTGGTTTACTATTTTTTTTCTTTAGTCTTTAACTATTTCAACATATTGGTAAACTAGTTTATATTGTAGTAGATGTTAAGTAAATGGATACTATCAGTTAATGTGAATTATAGTTATATGTTTTTTTATGAAAATTTGTATTAGAAAATAGTTTGTGAGTACTGATTCCCCCCTCATCCACGCTCTCAAGCCACACCTTTTAGATAATTGGTATTAGAGTACAATTCTCTAGAGGGAAAGTTTAACAACTTGAGAGTAGATCTAGGATATGGAAAGGTATAGAAGGGAAATGCAATTGGAAGAATCTTAGAGACAACAATTGAAAAAAAAACTTGAAAGCATCATTTACAAAAAGGAAATAATTGTTATAATAATTGCAGATAAGCATGGATAGCAATGAGGAACTATTTGGAAGTAGTGTAAATTTTGAAGAAGCTGGTGTAGTAGTTATAGATCAGATAGAAAGAAATGTTGCACCCAAAGAGGAGATAGTTGAATCTAACAAGTAACTTGAGAGTTAAGCCCTAAGAATAACTAAAGTACTTGCAAGAATGAGAACAATTGAAGGTGCCAAATAAATAATTGAAATAGAAAATAGAAACATTGAAAGAACAATCAAAGACAAGGATGTTATCATTCCAAGGTTACAATAGGAGAATGATACCTAAATAAAAAAGTAAGGGAAATAGGTGATGAGAACATGTAGATACTTAGTGAGAATGAAAGTTTGAGGCAATAAGTTGAAAACTCGAGGAGCAATCTGAAAGTTGAAAAAGAAGTCAATGAAAGACTCATAAGGTTTGAGCTTAGAATGCCAAAATTTGACGAGTAACTAAAGAATTAAAGAAGACCCAGAGATACAATTGGCCTAGGATATATCAGTGATAGGAAAATTGAAGTTGGAGAATCATTCAAATTAAGAGAAGAGGACCAATGGAAAGAAAAATGAACTTATCAATGCACAAGGTAAGAAACTCACCAAGCCTACTCTTTACAATTGTAAAAAACCCCATCATACATTAATTATTTGTAGAAATAAATTGGTTAATGTTCTAAGAGGTATCCCATTCAATGAAAATTTATATAATTATAATAAGTTTAGACATCAATCCAAAGAATAAAAATCAAGATCTAGTAGCATATCATCTAAAGGAAGCTTTATAGGCAACTATTATACATGCAATCAATATGGACACAAGACGAACATTGTAGATAAAGATTTTCACTAATAAGGATACCAAACAAATTGGTAAGCATTTTGAGAAGAGAAGTAAATATTCTTGCTATGTGTAATGTATGTGGAAAATTTGGACAAGAATTGCAAAGAGATCTAAGAGGTAATTCTGGACCTTGGAGATCAATAGGCATGGTATGTTTTATATGTCATAGGTATGGGAAATTAGACAAAATTGCAAATGCCGACAACCCAACAACAAAAATAACAAAGGGAAAATAGTGGTAAATCAAGAATAGGTAAGGAATGACATGAAGAACATTTAGATTAAGGAGGAAAGAATTAAATCATCTTACATTTTTTAGAAGAGTGGCCATCTAAGCTGAAGGAGTTCTTAGTGCTATCTATTATGCAAATTACTATTGACAAGAAATTGTTATAAGATCAAATTGAAGACATTGTGAACCCTAGGTGAATTGTGTGAGAAAAGTAGAAAAAGTCTTGAAAAATACTTGACATTTAAAGTAAAAGAAGAGTTTACTGAAAAAAATGGTAGCAAAGATCGATATCCCCATCGTGATTGATATGAAGGAGGAACCAACATCTAAAATTTGTACCAACTCACGACAATAAAGATAGAAAAATTAGAGCATTATAATAATTGTGTCCATGAGTGATGCTAATTGAATACATTCACACTCTCATCCATTGCAAGATTATTTAACTAGGTGATGCTAGCATTAAGAAATTGTATGGAGAATTATGTGTCAATGGAAAGTTGAAGGATGAACATAAATGCCTAGAAACTCACAATTTAACTTATTTGGTGTTTATGCATAAAGTATTTAATGAAGACTGTATGCATGCGTACTTATTTGAGTACATGATTAATTCCTATAGTTTGGAAAAGAGAGACTAGTAATGATTACCAAGGACCTAATTCACATACTAACTAGATTATCATCAAAAGATAAAAAAATACATATTGTAGCTTATGAACAAAGAGGAAGTTAAGGAAATAAACAAACCTCAATAGGATGGTTGAGCCATGATCATTGACAATATTACAAATATGAAAAAAATATTTTTCCCCATGATCATAGGCTATAAAGCCTATCAGTCTAAAAGGCTAAACAATGTATCAGGAGAAGGAGGCCGCATAATATATAAATTTTTCAGATTGGTAAAACAATATAACCTAGCTAGGATGACACAGACACAATTACTAGAGAACATGAAGAGGATAAAGAAGGATCAAAATTGAGAAGTTAAGTATGGATCTATGCTTGTTTATTTATTTTTCTACATTCATAATTTAATTCTAGGCATAGGGCAAGTAAATTGGAAATTGATAGACCCATGCCATATCAAATTAATGAATTCATTAAGTAGTTGGGAGAAGAGTTCAATAGAATTATGTGGGGATATTTCAAGTAATTTCAAGTTAGAATACAAAAATGTTATAGGATTCCCCCATTTGTAGTTGAAAAGTACAAAGACACCATATGTTATCTGGTGGATACCAACACATGTAGAATTCAAGAAGTTGAGTTGAGAATCTCATGGGTACTAGTAATGGGATATGAAGTGAAGTGGAATTAATCATGGATTTTTACTACACAATTAGTTTTCTAGAAGATAAATAAGCCAAAAGGATTGTAACCTAAAAGGACAACCTTTGATATAAAGAATCCAAAGATTGAATGTAAAAAGAGATAAATGATACTAGATTTAGAAGATAAATATGGTATTGAGGAAGGAAGTATATCTTAAACTAAGAAGAAGCCATTATAACTATCTATTATACCAACAAAGAAAAAGAGAACCAAAAATAGTGATAAGAAAGTAGAGTTTCTTGCTTTACCTGCTATATAGGAAATTGAAGATAATAAAATAAATGAATTGGAAGAGTGTTAGATAATTAAGAGGAGGGGTGAACCAGTTATATCCAATTATCATATAGTTCCTTAAAACACTTCTCAAAACTCCACAATTCAATAACTTATCTCGATAACATATCTAAACTTCACAATATCGTTTGACTTAAACTTTACAATAAATTGTTAACTTAAATATCTAGTACCAAAGTAATCATCCAGTATATATCGAGTTACAATAGTAAATAGTAAATGAAATAACACAATATTACATAATAATTCATTTATTAATCAAAGTATCAAATACCAAAACA
Organism: Cupressus sempervirens; assembly: GCA_028749045.1. Lineage (NCBI taxonomy): Eukaryota > Viridiplantae > Streptophyta > Pinopsida > Cupressales > Cupressaceae > Cupressus > Cupressus sempervirens. The sequence goes on from CM053784.1 coordinate 412,922,702, forward strand.
TATTAGGCTCTCTAACTTCATCAAATACTCTGTATCAGCTTCTCTATTCTACATCCTTAGTCATATACTCCCCCTTTGGATAAAATTCATTGTTCAAAAAAATCTTCAACTCATTCTCATTTTTACAACAATAATAATCTTCATACAACATCAACATTTCTCCTACATCATAAACTTGTAGCATCTCCTTTACTTATCTCTAGTTATTGTTTCTCTTTCCTTACTTATCTCTCCCATGATCAATTTACCCCCCTTTAACAACAATACCAAAGGTAACTATAAGCTTCAAGTATAAATTTATAAAACCTTGTAGTTATATCTTGTACCTTGCATGTACTGATCACATCTACTTTATAACAATAATTTTTATAGCTGTAGGATAACTCCCAAATTGTGAACTCATGCATAAGCTCCACAGAGATATTTGGATCATCCATGAATTGATGCAACATGCATCTTCACTTAGTGAACATTAGATAGGGGAAGAACCACTTGTTTACTTCTTAGATACACAAAACTGACCTTAGGTAATGACTTTGTAAATATATATGCTAATTGTTCCTTAAACTTCACATACTCCAATCTCACTTGTTTTTCCTGAAATTTCTCTCTCAAGTAGTGATACTTGATAGATATATACTTTTCTTTTGAACATATCATAGGATTATTTGATATGTTAATAGAACTTGTATTATTACAATACAAAGTAATATGTTATGTGACTTCTTCTTGCATATCTTCTAACAATTGTTTAATCCATTTAATATTTGAATAATTGATTACAACAACTACATACTCAGCTTCAACAGTGGACTATGAGATACAACTTCACTTCTCGCTTAGCCATGTTACCAATATTTCTCCTAAAAAGAAAGCTCCACCACTAGTTATCTTTCTAGCATCATCATTTCCCACCCAATTAGCATCAATATAAAATCTAAGCTCAAAATCAACTTCTTTCTTATACCATAATACATACTCTTCTATCCCTTTAAAATATCTTAATATTCTATTTACCGTAGTCAAGTATGTCTCCTTAGGATTAACTGAAAATATTTCTATTATACCAACTACATGTGCAATATTATATCTTCTATGAATTACACATTACAACTTTCCAATCATAGATTTGTGCAGTGTCTCATTTACTTTTGCCAAGTTTCCTTCCTTAGATAGTTTACATCCAATGACCATAGGTGTACTAATAGGTTTTGACTCATCCATGCCAGATGTTTTCAAAACTCCTTGATGTATTTCGACCGAGTAGCATATATTCCTCTTTTAGTTTGATGAACTTGTGAACCGATAAAGAACTTAATCTCATCAAACATAGATATTTCAAACTCTTCACTCATTTGATCAACAAATTACTTACACATCACTTTATTTCCTAAAAAGCTAATACCATCAACAAATATCTTAGTTATTAGTTCCTTATCTTCAACATCACTCTTCAAGTACAAATTATTGTTATGTACCAATTCTGATCAAATAAAAAATGCAAATTTTCATTCCATTCTCTTGATGCTTGGTTTAATTCATATAGGGCTTTGTTCAGTTTATATACCATGTTGTTATGATTTGGCTCCACAAATCTTTTAGGTTGTTCAATATAGACCTCTTCCTCTAGAATTCTTTTAAACAATGTAGATCTGACATCCATTTGATAGACCTTGAATCTTTTGTAATATGCATATGCTAATAGTATTCTCACTCCTTCTAATCTTGCAACTAGTGCAAAGGTTTCTCCACAGTCAATTCCTTATTCTTGTTCATAACATTTACATACACATTTAGATTTGTTCCTCACAACTCCTTTCATTCACCATCTTGTTTATGAATATCTATTTTGTTCCAATCACATTTTTTTCTTTGGATCTTGATTCTAGTGTCCATATACCATTCTTCTCAATCTAATCTATCTCTTCATTCATTTCATTGATCCAATCTTCATTCTCAAGTGTATCCTTTATAACTCTAGGCTCAATCAAATGTGTATTATCTCTTAGTTTACTTCTTGTCATGAAAACAACACTCTTATATATGATTATTTGATTTTATGAATGATGTCTTGTGAAATACTTTGCTAAAAAAAGCTCAATTTTATATTCTTTAGCATTATCATTGCTTGGTTGGGGCTTAACAGTGTGCTTGGTGAGCTTTATTTGTGACTTGGGTGCTTCAGGTTGTAGCTTGCTAGCTCTTTGTCATTTCTTGGTGTACTATTGTAGTGAATTAGTTTGGTGCTTGGTTATAGAATTTGGCGCTCCATCTTGTACATAAAAAAATGCGTTGTAATCCTTAGGTTCTTTCTTTTTCTCATCATCATTCTTATCTACAAAATCATTAATTCTATCATTTGCACTTTTGACTATAGTGTTAGTAACTTTATTCAAACGCTTATAGTCTTTACTCTTAGTGGAGAAACCTAGGAATATACCTTCATATCCCTTTGAATGAAACTTTCCATTTCTTGCACCCTTAAATATATAACACCTACTTCCAAAGATTTTGAAATAACTTACATTAGGTGTGTGACCAGACTAGAGTTCATATGGTGTCTTGTTTGTACCTTTTGGTAATTGAACTCGGTTGAGGGTGTAAAAAATAATACTTATAGCTTCTCTCTAGAATATTTGTGCAACACCTTTTTCAACTAGTCTTGTTCTAGCACAATCAATAATAAATATGTTTCTTCTCTCTACAATACCATTATGTTGTGGTGTCCTAGGTTCACACACTTACCTTTTAATTCAATTCTCATGAGAATAATCAACAAATTCATTAGACATAATGTCTCCACCTCTATCAAATCTTAGACATTTCAATTGATTACTAATTTCTTTCTCAACTCTTTCTTTATATCACTTGAACATTTGAAATGCATCAAATTTACCTTTTAAAAATATCATAGTCATCATTCTTGAATTGTCATCAACAAATAGAATGAAATATCGATCACCATGATACCCATGAACTCTCATATGACCACATAGATTAGTGTGCACCAAATTGAGTATATCACTTGATGAATGCGACTTGCTTGAAAAATTTGACCCAATCATTTTAGCAAGTTGATATTTTTTACACATAACATTATCAAGCTTATGTAAACTTGAAAAACCTCTTACTTTCTTCTTTCTACTCACTTTAATCATATTATCAAAGTTCACGTGACAATTCTCTTATGCCATAATTAAATATCTTCAACTTTAGCAAATAGGCATGTATTTATAGTAGGATCTATCATTATGTGGAGCCTAATTAGACTCAAAGGTTAATTTTTTACCTCTTCATTCGACATGGTTTCCCCCAAGAATTTACTATGAGGTTTTGGGGATAACATTCCCATGCTCTAGGGGTCAAAGAGAAATGCTCCTTGTGGGTTCCTAGGACAATGCCCTGGGTAGGGTGAAGGGGTAGTGCCCTATATGAGGTCCTCAGGTAAGCATCCCCAGTTGCGTTCCCTATTGCAATATAGGGTAGGATTGAGGGGAAATGCCCTCAAAGCCAAAAATGAATTCACTATTATAAAAGGCATTAGGAGTTATATTTTTTTGTACTGGTCGGCTTATTCTAGCCATAATCTTGTAAGTGACAGAAATCTTATATAAAATGGCTTAGGGTTAGGGACTTCATAATGTGTGATGATATTGTAGCTTCTTATGGTAATTTTGAGATGTAACGGATTATATATTGTAATTAGGTTGTAATCACTAGATAATAAGAATATTGACTCGTTGTTTGGTGGACATAGCCCAAGGATTGGGTGAACCACATTGAATCTTTGTGTCTTGTGTTCTCTTCTATGCAATTTATTATTTTATGATATTGGTTATATTTGTATGTAATTTGTATTTCTGTGTGTAATGCTCTGCCAAGGGATCCAAAAGAAATAACCTAAAGTTTTACTAAATTTGCCAAACATTTTTTTTAAACAAGAAAGATAAAACATACACATCAAACACATAGTAGCATAAGCAATAACATACAATCAACTAAAAGCATACATAACAAGTTACATTCCTTAAGGATCCTATGACGTTGAGTCACATTTATATTTAATTAATACTAAGTCTAACAAATAACATATCCATATAAAAGAATAATTATAAAGTCCAATGTCCATTTAAATAATATACATTTGTTTTAAATGCCACTTGGCAATAAAATTCAGAATGCTCAATCATCCATTGTACATGTCATAGGGTATGAAAGGCTAAAAGAATATACATATGTAGAACTAGAAATACATCATCCTCCTCTCATCCATGATACAAGTACAAAAAATAAATGAAACCATCCACCATACATAATATATCCATCCATCATAAGAGATATAAACATCCATCGTAAAATATAATCATCCATCATAATGATACATAGATAGAATGAAAGGAAATACAGACAAAGAATGTTCCATCCATGGTGACTACAGATGAATCTCAATGGTAAGAGTAGAAAAGCACTACCACCCAACCACGTGGAACCTAAATGGCCCACTCCCACTACGCTAAGGAGATAGTCTCAAATCCCAAACATGATATCAAACCAAATATCAAAAGTACTCTCTAAGTCCAGGAAATCCTAAAAGCAATCTAACTCAAAGGTTCTAAGATAAGTCGACATCTAATTTCCAGAGACACACAAGACATGTAGGAAATCTACTATGTAAGCGAGCAAGTTTCATCACACGAATCACACTAGAGTTACCTTGAGAATCTCTCAGGACCCCGACCCTGTAGTGATCCCTATGCAGCCACTAGTATCCTCTTGTATTGAGAAGGGATACTACAGATGCAAGGTCACAACCAAGTGTTCTCTCTACTCCCATCCTAGTCTATACTAGCACTCAAGGCATGGGCAAGAACATACAAAGACTCTTATTAGGTTCATTTTATTCCCATTTAGTCTAATGTTTTCACTTATTAAACAACTTAGAATTGGTTACCCTAGGAACCACATAGGGCCTCGACCCCCATTGAAAGCCACTTCCTGACATTACATATAGATAACCTACCCTAGGCTCATAAGATTAAAAATCAAATAATCATATAAAAATCACCTGAGTCCTATACAAGTGACTAGAAAGCATCAAAAGATAATTCACAATAACACAACAGTTCTCTATGAGCAATTGGAAAGCATCCCCAAAAATATTGATCGAAGACTCAAAATGGTTAAGTCAAGTGTCTCATAAACATAAACCTCAGCTTCGCACAAGAAAATTGGAAAACAATAACAATCAATAGATCAACACACATCATAGAGCATACCAAACATATTACCATGGTTGGGTTAAAAAGATCGAGATTAAAATATCAGCATACATCACAAACACATAACCCCCTTGAGCCTTTGGTGTGTGTGTGTGTGTGTGTGTGTGTGTGTGTGTGTGTGCGTGCGTGAATTCTCACTTGTATTCTTATAGGAAGAATTCAACAAAGCAATTGAATTTTCAATATAAATTTTACATGTTATTTCAATCCCCTTCCTATTTATTCTTCACTTTTTAAGATTTACTAAATGAGGGTTCTAACGATGTTTGAACTCTACATATGCAGAGGAAGTTCGATTCGAGGAATCAAAAGATACAGAATAGAGGATAGAAAGATTCATACACATGAAACTTGGAAAATAGATTCCACAAACATGATGTAGACAGGAATAAAAAATTACATAATTCATTTAGTGATCAAAACACAAGACCCTACCTCAGCCTGATGCTAATACACAAACCTCCAGAAGATCGGTGGGAGAAATTTCTTCTCTCTAATCCTTCTCTCTTCCAAAAATTCCTTTCCTCTTCCCAAAATTTGCTTCCAAAATTCCCGTCCCTTGAAAATGAACCCCCCAAATTATGATATGGAGTTCTCTCCTAAAATTGGGGCACTAATTGTGCGTTCACTCAAGAGAACTCCTTGCTCACCAGACCCCAACTCCAAATTAACTTTTTTTAATTTTTTCTTTATCTTTTCCATGCATATTTTTGAATTATTAAATAACTTTATTTAATTTTCACTTGACTTCCTTTTTAATTAATTTATTAAATTTAATCTCATGGATGCATCATGCAATCATGAAACTTTTAATAAATTAATTTCTTTTCACTTTTAAATTAATTTGTTATATTTTAATCTCATGCATACTTTATAATTTTTTTAAATTAATATCTTTTCATACTTTAATTAATTTTTGAAACGTTAATTGATAAAATATTTATTAACTTAAATAATAATAGTATTTAACATTTATTTAAAAATGAACTTGAAATATATTATTATTAAATTAAATAAATATTATCATATTCTAAAATTTAAACTTATAATTTTTATCTTCAAATTTTATTCTTTTTATTTAATTAATTTCTCAATTAATTAAATTAATTAAATATTTTAATATCATAATAATTTCCATTAGATCAAATCTTTAATTTAATTATTTAATTTGAATTAATTAATAGAAAAATCACCAAGGACTTATAAAACAAAATACGAAAACCCATCATGGCAAAACATGTACAAAATCAAACTAAAGGGTTATATGTAATGTCCCCATTTCCAAGATCAATTTTTATAATAATAATAATAAAGTCAATATCAGATAAATAAATCAAAAAAAATAATTTATAATTATGATTGCATTTGATAAAATAAAGTAAATAATGATATCCAATTGAATTTAATAAACAATAATAATAATAATAATAAATAAACAAATATTAAATATATAGATAATTTATTATTTTACTATATCAAATGGATATAATATAATATTATATCAATTGACAAAAGTTTAATAATAGTAATCAAATATATAATAATAAAAAATAAAATAAAATAATAATGTCCTATTAAATAAATAATAATTTTCTAATGAATAGTAAATACATATCCCCAATAACTATTAAAATTATCGGGAAAGCATATGGTTATCAGTATGAAATCAATGACCTACCATATAATCCACATTGCATTATATAACTTGTGTTACCACTGCTTGGTATATCACATATTCTCCGTCAACTTACAATTCATTCATACATCTCACATCACCATATGTTTCCCACACAGTTTCCATATATTCATGCATTAAATATCCACACTCATCATTACCCTTATACATTAGCCAATCAGCTATAAAAGAATAACTTAGGTTTATATTTATGTATGAATCGACTAAGTCAAGTCAATAATTGGTATATCATAATTGACTAATTAAGTCAATTAACATAATTACCTAATTAACCAATAAAAATTGTCCATTAAAGCATACTCAACATAACAAACAAATTAGTGATTGAAGAGCTACAATGTGGAGAGATATATCTCTTCCAACCTCAAGAGATGCAGCTATTCCATAAATTCAAGGATATGAGATGGAGTTAAAATTCACTCAATGATGATCATCAAATACTTTGATATATGTCTTTTTTTATCCTTTATAGATTTCTCTATTATGAGCATATATCTTTACAACATTTTTGGTGCAAGAATATAAAGTTCCATTCAAAAACAACATCTCTAGCCCATATATTTATTGTTACATCAAACATAACATTCGTTATAAGCCACATTCAGACACATCATCTATTGTGCATGTATTTATCACTACATCAGACATAGCCAACATTATTAGTGCAAGCATATAGTTGAATATTAGAGACAACAATCAGATCATTGTAGCAAGATTACATCAGACTTCACATATAACCAGTGTCCCATCAGAAACAACAAGATATACATATAAATATATCGATTGTTTGCAGAATCAATCAGGGATATTTGTCATTGTATGTGCTAGAATTTATATATCAGATATTTTAATTGCCATTATCCATTTTCCCTTATAGAACTGACATTGTCATTTTCAAATCATTGCAATTAGACATTGTTTAGTATATATATTTATAAATAGGTGAGTTTACTCCATTATCTTCCATTTCTTTCTTGAGAAGCATACCTATTTGTCTAAGTAAATAGTGAAATTGGAGCTATAATCCTAACATTCAGAATATTATAAAAAGGGGACATTACAGTGGTATCCAAGCATAATCCTTCCATCTTGTGAGTAAAGGCTTATGGAAACTTATGAGAGGAGGACAAATAAAACAACAATGAATGACTTAGCAAATGAGGTGAGATCCTATATGGAGCAAAAAAACCAAACCAACCAAACCATATTGAATCAAATGGAAAAATCAAATCAAGCACTTCTCCAAGCATTGCAAGATATGGAAAATTCTATCAACAATTTGAGAGGTCAACTAGACCAGGCAAGGGAAACTAGCTCCACCCACTTAGGAAAAAAAGGTATTTTCTACAACCGAAATACCACAACCATCATTCTTATGTAGAGCAAAGCTACCAAGAGAAGATGGAATAGAACAACCAATGACTAGGACTAAAGAAATTGCAAGGGCATATGCAACTCTAGAACCTAACATTAGAGAAGTGATATCTTTTAGAGAATTTTGTGATGATAAAAGAAGGGAAACATCCAGAAGGACTAAAAATGAAGAACTCAAACATAAAATCAATAAAATTAAGCTCCCACATTTTGATGGTTTAGAAAAGATTACGTCGTGCCAATGGTTAGAAAAATTAAACTCATTTTTAATTCTAAATCCCTTGACAAAAGAAGATGTGTTACAATTTGCTATAGTACATCTAGAAGGAGTAGCACATGATTGGTGGACCCATAGGCATATCTCATTGGGACATGAAGATGTAAAATCCTATGAAGAATTCTCCCAAAAGCTCATGAATAGATTTTATGATAAGGACATTGAATGGTATTTTCCAAGAACTAACTCAACTCAAACAAACTAGAACAATGGAAGACTATGCTTGTAAATTTCAAGAGTTGTTAATTATGGTTTCAGACCTTTCCCAAAAGAGACTCATTCATATATTTATAGAAGGATTGAAAGACTCCACTAGGCACTCTGTTAAACCACATTAACCACAAAACTTGGAAGAAGCCATTAGAAAAGTGAAAATGGTAGAATCAAATTCATCAAAAGAAAGATCTAAGAATTTCTCGACAAAAATAGAGCATAGAAATGAAGACTCATGCAAAGATCAAAAAGAGAAAGAATGTTATTTTTGCAAAGCAAAATGGAGCAGAGGACACCAATGCTTGAGTAAGGAAGCCCAAAAGCAATAAGATGATACATTGAAGAAAATCATATGTTTTAGATGCAGAGGCCCTTGGGAACATGGACATAAGTGTGACAAGAAAAGTCAACTCCATCAAATAGAAGCAACACACCAAATAAATAATGAAGAGGCTTCATAACAAGAGTGTGAACTGTGATCAAAAGAGGATATGGAAATAGAGAATAATTGAAGCTTTGAAGAAGTTTGACTTAGGAATTTTAAATATCAAACAATACATATGTGTACATATTTTTATGATTATTAATAGAACTTTAATATTTAATAAAAGAAAAGAGTGGAAATTAAGGGAGAGCTACTCGTGACACCCTATTGTTAGCACCTTCCTAAGAGGGCAATTAAGGGAGAATAGCTAGGGCACCCTATTGTAGCAGTATGTAGGGAGAACTAAGGTAAGGACATCCTATTGCTTTGTAATTAAGGGAGAACCACTAGAGCACCCTATTGCAAAATTAATTAAGGGAAAATAGCTAGAGCACCCTATTCCAGCAATATGTAGGGAGAACCGTGGTCAGGACACCCTATTACTCTGTAATCAAGGGAGAACCGCTAGAGCACCCTGTCATAGGAATGGTTGAGGGAGAATTGTTGAGGGCACCCTATCATAGTGATAGTGAAGGGAGAATTGCTAGCAGGGCACCCTACTACACTATGATTATGGGAGAAAATCTAAGGCACCCCACTACAGAGAAATTATTATAGAGATCTTAGGATGAGATAAAGTCTCACCTAAGTATTATAAAGAGGGGAAATCCTAAAGGGATACCCATTGAGGCCTAAGGGCATGATAAAGTATTCTAAAAGAAAGGAAAAGGAGGGATCTAGAAGCACACAATATATAAAGATAAGTTCCTCTCTTAAAATTGATATAAGTACTTTAAAATATAATCTTGTGATACTTCAATTTATATTTTAAACTAGTTAATCCCAAATTAAAATTGTTGTTGCAGGACTATTGATCAAATCTTAACAAGAGAATATTGAGTTGCTTGAGGACAAGAAGTTTTGGGAAGGGTAGACTGTAATGTCCCCATTTCCAATATCAATTTTTATAATAATAATAAAAAAGTCAATATCAGATAAATAAATCAATAAATATAATTTATAATTATGATTGCATTTGATAAAATAAAATAAAAAATGATACTCGATTGAATTTAATAAACGATAATTTTTTTTAAAAAATATTAAATATATATAGATAATTTATTGTTTTACTATATCAAATGGATATAATATAATATTATATCAATTGATAAAACTCTAATAATAGTAATTAAATATATAATAATAAAAATAATTAAAAAAAAAAAAAAATTTCCTATCAAATAAATAATAATTTTCTAACAAATAGTAAATTCATATCCTAGATAAATATTAAAATTATCGAGAAAGCATATGGTTATCAGTATGAAATCAATGACCTGCCATATAATCCACATTGCATTATATAACTTGTGTTACCACTGCTTGGTATATCACATATTCTTTGCCAAATTACAATTCATTCATACATCTCACATCACCATATGTTTTGCACACAGTTTCCATATATTCATGCATTAAATATCCACACTCATCATTACCCTTATACATTAGCCAATCAACTATAAAAGAATAACTCAGGTTTACATTTATGTATGAATCGACTAAGTTAAGTAAATAATTGGTATATCATAATCAACTAATTAAGTCAATTAACATAATTAACTAATCAACCAATTAAAATTATCAACTAAAGCATACTCGACATAACAAACAAATTAGTGATTGAAGAGGTACAATGTGGAGAGAGATATCTCTTCCAACCTCAAGAGATGCAACTATTCAATAAATGCAAGGATATAAGATGGAGTTCAAATTCACTCAATGATGATCATCAAATACTTTGATATATGCCTTTTTTATCCTTTACAGATTGCTCTATTCTGAGCATATATCCTTACGACATTTTTGGTGCAAGAATATAAAGTTTCATTCAAAAGCAACATCTCTAGCCCATATGTTTATTGTTACATCAGACACAACATTCGCTGTAAGACACATTCAAACACATCATCTATTGTGCATATATTTATCACTACATTAGACATAACCAACATTATCATTGCAAGCATATAGTTGAATATCAGAGACAACAATCAGATCATTGTAGCAAGATTACATTAGACTTCACATATAACCAGTGCCCCATCATACACAACAAGATATACATATAAATATATCAATTATTTGTAGAATGAATCAGAGATATTTGTCATTGTATGTGCCAAAATTTATATATCAGATATTTTAATTGCCATTATCTGTTTGCCCTTATAGAATTGACATTTTCATTTTCAAATCATTGCAATTAGACATTTTTTAGTAAATATATTTATAAATAGGTGAGATTACTACATTATCTTCCATTTCTTTCTTGAGAAGGATACCTATTTGTCTAAGTAAACAGTAAAATTGGAGCTATAATCCTAATATTCAGAATATTATAAAAAGGGGACATTACATTATAATCATAAATTAACGTCATTCGATGTATTTAGAGGGAAGTCAACTTAGATACTTGTCCTAATTTTCTAGGACAAATGGCTTAAAGGTTTAGGATTTGGACTTGAGAATTTATCTCCCCTCTCTTACCATTGAGATAATGTGATAGGGTACGCTCATCTTGGCAATTCAGGGAAGTCGATACCCGGTACCTGCAACCTACATAAAATCCACGCATGTACAGACACAATATTCTAAGCTAAATAGGCAATGGTAGGAATTGGTGAATTGTGTAGATCTCGACTAGGAAGTGACTACGATTCCCTTCCTTAACCACATCAAAAACACCATACATAAAGAAAACATACACGCACACCATACACATGTAGTATGGGGTAAGTATCCATAAGAAAACACATATGATAATCCATCTAACTAATCATCATCAATAACTAAAATCATTGTAATAATCATCATAAAATCAACTAAATATGAAACAATATTTGATAATATGAAAGATAGTGCTACTAATCAACAAGCATAAACTAGCCTAAAAGAGTTCTGCAATAATAATAAAATACAAACTAGGGGTAGGCACTACACTATCTCGTTAATCCTAACATGATTAAGATAAAATAGGTTACTTCTTGTTTGTTTTTAGTTCCAATCATCTTTCCTTCCTCATCAAATATTTTTACCTTTCTATTTTGAATCACAAGTTAGTGGCATGTGTTATTTAGTTGTGCAACACTAAAAAAATTATATTTAAGACTTAGGACCCAATAAGCATCATCAAATATAATCCTTTCATTCAACGTTAGTGAACATCTACCTTTCACTAGACATGGAACATCATTTCCAATCTATACAAATCCACCATCATACTCTTCTAATTTATCAAATTTAGCAATATCACCAGTTATGTGATGTGAACATCCACTATCAATAATACAAGTATCATTATTTCTAACACGATATATAAGGAATTTTTCTTCTTCATACCTTTCCTCCTCAAAGTCTTCTTTAACAAAAATATACACAACTTCCTCGCCTTCATTTTCATCATCAGAATCTAACTCAACGTGTTTGATGGGCTCCTAAATTAGCCATCTTTTTCGCCACTTTCTTATCCTCTTTCTAAGACATTTGATTGCACATAGACATACATTTATGGTTTTTGAACTTATGGTTTCTATGTATATGATTATATGTGTGTGTGAACATAAGATGGAATATGGATATCTCTAAAGACCTAAAATCTGTCTAATTTCATGGACAAGAATGATGAATATAATAGTTATATATGTTAATGGATGTTTTCTCTCCTAAGCTATGTTTTGGGTAGTTACCTCCTGTAGCTGTAGGTTTGCAAGAGTGATAATTAAGACTAACATCTTTCCTAATATATATATATATATATATATATATATATATGGTTGGATGTGTGTGTGCATTAATTATCTTGTAGGAGTTGAACATGGATATTCAAGGACCGACATACTAGCGCAAGAGTTATAAAAAACAACTGTGATTGTAGAATCTTCGCAAGCAAATCAATGCCTTATACTAAATGCAACACGCAGATTTAGTGTGTGCTATATTTTGGGATTATTCATGATCAATAATGTTTCTATTAGGAAACTTTATGAGTTGTAACCGATCATTGTAACTGATCCTCATTATGAAGTGATCGTAGGTTTAGGGAGTTAGTGGTAGTTTTCTTTTAAATAATTGACTATTGTGACTCTTTTAAAGAGGTTAGTCGAACAAGTTGGTTTTAATACAGAACTCTTACATACTATTACAAGCAAGTGTAATCATTTTTATAGATGAATAGAATGTTTAGCTCAAGTTTTCAACTTTCATCTTGATTGTATTTTCCATTCACTCATTCAAGGGGGTCCCACTTGATGAGTGAATTTCTTTGTTAATATAGAGTTCATTTCTAATTCATTTTTATGTTTTAGAACTCTACTATTCCTATAGCCACTAATACCAGAATTAGCAGCCTGCTCTTGTAGCATAGTCAGTTGGAGTAGTTCCTAACTGTAATTTTCTACTTTGATTAGAATACATTGGCTTATTAGTTTTAGTTTCATTTCCCTAAGGCATAAGCATTTAAATTCCTTAAATAGGCTTAGAAGAGGAAGTTTGAAGCATATACTTTACAGATGTCATTCCAAGTTTACGTCTCTAGTTGATAATTAAATGAGACTAAATAGTGCATTAGGAGTCATTTGGGGTGTCTAATCTTGAATTAAGCAGCCCATTGCTTTGAGTTTCTGATATCATTGTTTGGCCAAGCATTTTTGGCACCATTGCTAGGGATGGTGTTAATTCAAACTAATCCTTGTAGTTTCAGTCTTAGTTTTAATTTAGTACTTCAATAAGCACTTTTATGCATAGAAGAAGAGATCACCTCGGGAGATTTCTTCCTTGTAACTATCAAGGAGAACCATTTGATTTATTTAATCCTCAAATTGAAGACCCACACAATGAGAACAAAGAATAAGAACCCCTTGAAAATCCATTTGTTGATGCTTAGGAAGATATATCATCTTCATCATCTAAAGAATCACTACATTGGAACGACCTATTTGCTAAACCTAAATATCAAGATAATCCACTTGATCTTGTTGTATATCAAGCTCCCAGAATGGTTGCTCAAGTTCCCTTCCCTTTTCCTATACCTCAACAACAAGGCAACCAAAATCTAAAAAATATCTCTTCTACTGCACTTCCTAAATTTTATGACTTCTTAACAGAAGACCCTAATACCTTTCTCTTTGAATTTGATATTCTTTATTAGAGTTATGACTATACCACTGATGCCCACAAGCTGAAATCGTTCCCATCAACTCTAAAAGAAGTTGCTTTGAGATAGTTCATTGGGTTGGGTGCTAATGCTATAGAAAATTGGCATGCCATGCATACAATGTTTCTTAAAAAGTACAAAGAGTACTATAGAGGCCAATATTTGAAAGGAGATGACATTTTTAAGATGTCTCGAAAGGAGGACGAAACACTAGAGGATTATGTATCTAGATTTATATTTAACTTGTAGCATGATCCTCAACACCAACTAAATGAAGCATCCCAAAAGCATCTTTTCTTGAAAGGTGTGAATGATCGAAGCATTGAGGCTTTAGACCTGATGGTAGGAGGTGATATCACACAAAAACCATAGGTTGACATAAAGAATATATGTGAAGATTACTCAAGGGCCACCTTGAAGAAGGGTAGAGGACTTAAAAATCTACCACATAAGTCCAACAATGGTTCTAGAGTATCTAAAATGGAGTTGTCTTATTTACTATCAAATTTCAAGCAGGACATTAGTAATGATGTCACCACTTAGCTAGATACTATGCAAGCAAGGAGGAAGAAGGAACAATCATATGCTGTGCTTGCTGAGTATTGTTCTCATTGTAGAGAGAGGAAAATAAATTGTAAATGTAAGATGGTTGCATCTGTGGACGTTAATTCAATACCCACCGAGTTCAAAGCCATAGATGAGGAGAGTGGAGATATTTTCTATGTTGCTCAAAGGCGTCCATGGGCTCAGAGACAAGGTACACCTTCGGTCCCACTGAATAATTTTGGTAATAATAATAGTAGCTATTGGCCAAACCAAAACCCCCAAAAATTTTCTCCTTAAGGTCAAAATTGGAATCACTATTGGTCCAATCAATAGCCATACTATAACTAAGCCTATCAACAACAACCACCATTTAATCCATACCCAAAACAATATAACTCCTATCAACAGTTGTAATAGAATAACCCATGGCCACCTCAGGGTAGCTAGCAACCACAACCCCAATGGGGACCTAATCAACGTAATAAAAAATCAACACTAATGCCTCCACCTCAGTAACAAGCTATTATGCCACCACCTCCTATAGCAAATAACACTCCTCAAAAGCCAACTCAACTTCTAGCTCAACCAACTCCAAATCCCAATGATAAGTAGCAGGCCTATTCCTTGCATATAAATGATATCCCTCTTAGATCAAGAACTACACTGCCTGCACCCAAAGAACCAATAATAATCAAAGCTTCTGATACTGAGGATATGCTAATGAGCCAACTTACTAATCTTCCACCTATTGCTCAAACTACACTAGTACCTAAGACTGCTCCTTATTTGTAGAGATTGTCTCAGGATGTGCCTCCAAAATAAAATCCAGTCACCACTAATTTGATTGATCAACTTAAACAAATGATAGTGCAGATTCCCTTGTTGAATGCACTTAAGGAAATTCTAGTCTATACCAAAGTAGTTAAAAAAAGCCTGTATCAAGAAACCTAGAAGGAAAAAGAAAGACCCTAATATTATCCATGTCTTAGGCCAGCTCTTTGATCTCATGTTAATTAAAGTTTTCATGCCTAAGTATTTAGACCCAAGAAGTCTAGTTGTACCCATCTTCATTAATGGTACCCAAATTTAAAATGTTTTAATTGACTTAGAAGCATCAATTAATGTTATGACTAGAGAAGTTCTATTGAAGCTTAGTATCATTGGTTTGCGGGACATGCCAACAATATTACAGTTAGCTGATAATTCCATAGTCAAGCCTAATGGTATGGTTGAAGATATTGTTGTTACTTTGGATTCTTTAGAGTACCCTTTAGATTTTATAGTCTTGGCACCCAAAGCCACTCTTGGAGGTTACCCATTAATCCTAGGAAGGCCTTGGTTAGCCACAATTGATGCTTGCATTGCATGTCATTTAGGGAAGATGAACATATTAGATGGAATAAATACCAAAAGATTAACTTTGTATTCTCCAGCAAAAACCTAAAGTGAACTCGATGAAGTTGTCTACCCTGACTTGGGAGATGTTTCTCTTGAAGTAAGCTTTCTGCAAAAACTCATGGTCATTGAAAGAAATTTTTTCATGGTATTCGAAGAAGATGATGAAATTCTTGTAGCAATCCTTACAAACCAATATGATTTTGAGGAGTCATATTGCAATGAACCAAATTGTTCTCTTCAAACAATTCCACCCAAGCAAATCATACCTTAGTTTCCTGTAGCACCTGATTACCTTCACAATTTTCTACCTCATGAGATAAAGTCTCCATCCATAGTAGAAGTACTGATGTTAGAAAAATTAAGGAGAGTTAAAATTGCTTTAGGAAGAGAATTGAATGTTAATAAAAACCTTACCGAGTCTCAGATGTCCAGTATTTTCAAGCTTTTACAAGATAGCCAGCAAGCCTTTGCATGGGATTATACTGACGTGATAGGTCTAGATCCTAAAACTTGTACTCACAAAATATATATAAGCCCAAAATACAAGCCAGTAAGGCAAGCCCAAAGAAGGATAAACCCTGCTTTGAGAGACATGGTCAAGACTGAGTTGCAAAAGCTTCTTAGTGTAGGCTTTATTTATCCTATCTTTGACAGTTAGTGGGTTTCTCCTCTTGTCAGCATTCCAAAGAAAGAAGGAAAGTGGAGAGTCTATGTTGACTATAGAGAACTTAACAAAGCCACTAAGAAGGACCACTTTTCATTGCCTTTTATTGACCAAGTGCTTGATAATTTGGTGGGTAAAAGGTACTTCTCATTTCTAGATGGCTTTAGTGGGTATAATCAGATACAAATATCACTAGAAGATCAGGACAAAAAAAAATTTACCCATCCTTGGGGAAACTTTGCTTATTTAGTCTTTCCATTTGGATTATGTAATGCCCCTACTACTTTTCAAAGAGCAATGTTGGGTATTTTCTTTGACATTGTTGCTGATTGTGTTGAAATCTATATGGACAACATTACAACTTATGGATCAACATTTGAAGAAACAAAAGCTAACTTGGAAAGGTTCTTAAGAGATGTCAAGGTTATAATATCTCTCTTAATAGTGAAAATTTCTACATGATGATGGAGGAAGGAGTATTCCTAGGACATTATCCTTCATCTTTTGGAATTCAGGTGGATCTTGCAAAAATTGTAGTTATAAACACACTTCCCACACTGGCTAAGAAAGAGGATGTTAGAAGTTTCCTCAACCATGTTGGTTACTATAGAAGGTTCATAAAATATTTTAGCTAACTAGCGACACCATTATATAATTTGTTGAAGAAAGAGGTTGAATTTGCATGGATAGAAGAATGTGAAGCATTATTCTAGAAATTGAAAGATGCTCTGGCAACAACACCTATTCTTAGAGGACCTAATTGGAATCTTCCATTTCATATCCACATAGATGCATTTGATTATGCTATTGGAGTAGTTTTGGGACAAAAGGAAGGTATTACTGAACATGAAATTTACTATATTAGTAAAAATTTGCAAGGAGTAGAATTGAATTATACTATTATCGAAAAAGAGCTGTTAGCAGTTGTCTATGTACTAAAAAAATTTAGGCACTGCATTACAAGTTATGAAGTATTTGTATATACTAATCATTTAGCTATTAAATACTTAATGAATAAACCTGTCATTAGTGGTAGACTAGCATGATGGTTACTCTTCATGCAGGAGTTTGATGTAAAAATCATAGACAAACCAGGCAAGGCTAATGTAGTGGCCGATTTCTTGTCATAATTGCAAGTGCTAGATGATCCTACATCAATTGATGATAGTTTTCGTAATGAGAACTTATTTTCTATTGATTCTTTTAGCCCATGGTATGCAGAATTGGAAAACTACCTTGCTACAAGGAGAACACCACCTCACTTTTCTCCTAAATAGTGTCGTCTGTTAGTTGAGAAGAGTTTTAATTTCTCCTAGATCTTAGGCTTTATGTTTTATACAAGACCATACCAGGTCATAAGGAGATGTATTCAAGAAGATGAAACTTATGACATCCTTTAGGTATGCCATGATGAGCCATGTGGAGGACACTTTTCTGCAAAGAGGATAGCCTATAAAATCTTGACAGCTGGGTAATACTGGCCTACTTTACATAAGGATGGAACAAAGCATACTCGACACTGTGATAGGTATCAACATATTGGACATGCCATAAAGATTGATGAAATGTCTCTATAGCCATAGATAGTTATTACGCCCTTTGACAAGTGGGGTATTGACTTTGTTGGACCTATTGAGCCCTCTTCTCATGGAAAGTCTTACATCTTAGTATGTAAAAATTATGCAATGAAATGGGTTGAAGCCAAAGCTATGAGACATGCTAGAGATAACAAAGTTACTGAGTTTCTTTATGAATGCATATTCACTAGATTTGGAGTACCAAGGGAGATTTTCATAGATCAAGTGGCACAATTCACATCTAACCTCATCATTGAGTTGATGTAGGAGTACATGGTGCATCACGGGAAGTCTTCACCCTATCACCCTCAAGCCAATGACCAAGCTGAAATTACAAACCAGGAAATTAAATCTATTCTCACTAAAATAGTAGCTATGCATAAAAAGGATTGGGCTACTCACCTTCCTGAAGACATATGGGCTTACCGTACCACATGGAAAACCACCATAGGGTTTACTCTTTTTGAGTTGGTATATGGAAAATCAGCCTCTATGCTGATTAAGTTCTAGCATAAAACACTTTGCACTGCTTTAGATCTGGATATAGATATCACCAAAGCACAACAAGATCAATTATTGCAATTAAATGGATTGGATGAATACAAGAAGTCTACTTACACAATACAGAGTTGATACAACAGCGATGGAAAACATGGCATGATAAGTTCATCCATGATAAAAAAAATTTTGTTGGAGATTGGCCACTGTTATATGATTAACAATACCAACACACACTAGGGAAATTTCATACTAGATGGCTTGGGCCTTATGAGATTATATCAGTATTTGACAATGGAGCTGTACAACTTTCAACAATAGATCTTGTTCAATTCAAGTTACTCATCAATGGCCATCGTTTAAAACTTTACCACAAACCTATAAGTTGTGATGAGTTCGTCAAGCAGTTCCAAAGCACGATTGCAACAATAGCTCCTATAGCCAAAGAATTTGGGTCTTCCACCCACAATTCTACTGATTCCTGATTCCATTTAGGATCACCATAATAAACATTTCACATTTCTTGAAATAATTTCTCTGTAATAATTTTTCTTTTTCATCTCACCTTCTCTCTTTTCCAACCATCTACCCCATCCCATCACTTCACATATGTAGGTGCAATTTTTGGACAACTCTTCCTACAATGCCTTTAGGTTAGTGACACATATACTCATATGTATATTATTTCTATTCATTAAGTTCTAGGATTTTGTGTCATTTTAATTTTTTACTCTTGCTTAACTTGGCTTGGTGGGACCCATGCCATTACTTAGTTGGGGGGGAGGAACTATTCTATTTTTCAAAATTTCTCTATAACATGACATTATGATCTATCCTTATGTGATTGCATCATCACGATTAAAATGAATTAAAGATATTGAAAGATGATCTTGATTTTTAATGATGTCCTATGATGTGTTTAGGGTGGCAGCCTTGACACACAAGAGTTTTTATGAAATATGATGTAAAACTCATATCATTAGATTTTGTACAAAAAAATATTTAATTTTATGAATCAAGTTGCAATTTTTATGCCATCTTCTTCTATATTATTTTTTTGCATTGAGGTCTGTGACTTGCCATCATTGAATTCTGTGAGAATTGTGTTCTGCAAGGTAGAAATTTTTCTAAGAACAGAAATGGGAGGTGACCTCCAAAAGCATGAACTAGTGGACCACACAATTTTGTTAAATGATGCAGTCACCTATGAAATTTTTAGAAGTAGAAGATGGATAGATTATTGTTTAAGCCTTAAGGGGTTTAACAAGGAAGCTGCTCTACAATTTATGACCACCTTGAAAGATGGGGTTGTAGAAGTTAGAGGTTTGAAAGTTGAGTTCATAGAAAATGCAGTTGCTGAGGTGACAAGGTTGCCTCAGGAAGGTGAACCATGGGTGAAAGATTTCAATCTATGATCAACAAGAGCATAGTTCAATTTGCATGGTGATCATCAATTGGATGTCAACAAGAAGCAAGGAGCTGGGAAATTATCTTTGCCCCTAGAATTCATTCAGCCAGCCACATTTATTATTCAGTACTTCACTTGCGAGGGATGCTACAAATACCTACATGCTTTGCACTTCAAAATATTCAATCATGTCTGTCATGATGACCAACTAGTAAATCTTCCTAGCTTCTTATTAATATTGTGAAAATATAGTCTTTGTTAGTTTAGTCAGGAAGCAACAAGTCCATTTCACACCATTGCCTAATAAAATTAATGTTGGAAAGGGAATTGAGTAGACAAAAGGTTGGAACATGGGAAGAAATTTTGTAGATGAATAAGGTTAAACCTAGAATGGTTGGCCCTAGAGGTCATGATGTTGGTAGGAAAGAACAAACATCTAAATCACCTAAAAGAAGAATTTCCAATCTTGGACCCTCTCCTTCTTGAGGAAGAGAACAAAAGAGATAGAAGTTCTTAATATTGTTGGATCTTCACTATTTGAAAGGACAAGGTCTGCATCTAGGAGAGGTAAGGGTAAAATAATAGAACCAAAAGAAGAAGCATTAGAAAATTAGACTTGTGATAATGCAGATAATATGGAAGAAACCCTACCTTCCCCTAGGAAAGAACATTATAGAAACCCTCCTAAAGAGAATTCTAACAACCCTAGGGAAGAACATGGTAAAAAACCTCTTGAAGTAGTGGTAGAGGAGGGGTTTGCTACAAAGAAAAAGAAACAAAAAAGTCCTTTGAGCTCATCCATACCCCCTATGAGTCAAAGTAAAAGACTTTTTGAGAAAGATGTTGAAGCATCTATTCCTATTGTTAACACTGATTCTTTTAAATATTTTGGAAATGAATCTTTAAACAATTCCTCTTCTAAGGAATTGAACAATCAACCTACAACTAGTGACACAATAATGCGAGAGCAAAGTCTACAAATAGAGGCGAGCCCTGGGGTTAACTACATACTAATAGATAGTGATCAAGACTTTGAGGACTCTGAAGACATAGAGGAATATGTAGATAATTTTTCCTAGCTAGATGTTAGTGTGAACTCTGAGGAAATGCCTAACTTTGGGACTAAAATCATTGAAGAAGTACCCCGGTAGGGTAGTCAAGAAATGTTAGAAACACTGGCTAAGGTGGCAATTGATGTTAGTGAAGAAACCAATTTGACCAGGACAATTGTTGTGAGGAAGGGTAAGACCTATGCACCTGAAGAAACAATTAAAATTCCTCAATTTCCTTCTAAATGGGTGGATATATTCAATCAGGAACCTTTACCCCCACCAGATTTGTCTGCACCTCTTCTAGCAGGAATAAGTCTATACTATTAGTTGTTATGGGAAATGACACAATGGAATTTAGAAAAAGAAAAATTGAAATGTGTCATTAATGAGTAGAATTCTCAATTGGAGCAAAAATCAGATTAGATTGAGGTATTGAAATGAAGAATTGATCAGATTATTGAGTTAATTCCACAGCTGATGGAATGCAAATCACCTTCCCCAGTCTATGCAATATTCCTTCAAGAACAACTTGTTAATTTCAAATTAACAGGGATTGTGGAAGGCCTCAATCCATCTATATCAACTCCCCATGATTTTTACTATGCCTTTTAATCTACTCCAATGACTCTAAAGAATTTTGTGTGTGAATTGTACTTGCATGATCTAGTAGTTCCTAATAACATAGAGTGGAATTCACTCCTCTATGTAGGAGATGTACAGCTTAGAGTAGTTATGTCATGGATGTAGAATGAGATAAGTCATGAGCACCAGAATGTGCCATATAGGGAGAAGGAAATGTCAGTTTCTTTAATGATGAGGCCTAAAGTTTAGCACTCTAGAAGAACATATTTTGACTGGATCTCTATCACAGGAAACCCTAGTAGAGCCAATATGATTTATCCAGTGAGAGAACAAGCCTTTGTAGATTGGGACCAACATTCCTCATAGGATTTTTCTATAGCAATTAATGCCTCTACGTAGAGGTGAATAAGGATGTCACAGGATTTAAAAAGAATGAAGCCTCACTCACTTTAGAATTTAACCCTTGCCACAAGGAGAGTTCCATGGTATATTATGTTGGGAAGGACACTCATTAACCATTGGGTTCCATTAAAGTTTTAGCCTCCACTCTTCCTTCATCCATTACTAGCAATGAATGATAGTGCAATAGATTATGACATGGCCTCTGAAGTTCAGCATTGGGAAAGACTAAAAAAGACTCATGGATACTTTGATTATATTCATGATGAGCCAGGGTAGAAAACAACTAATGATATGAGGGTTCGTGCCAAGGTTTAGAACTTTATGATTGCTAGGGCCAGCAATAGTTCAGTTGAGGGGAATGATGGGCTCCTAAATTAGCCATCTTTTTCACCACTTTTAATCCTCTTTCTAAGACATTTGATTGCACATAGACATATATTTATGGTTTTTGAACTTATAGTTTCTATGTATATCATTATGTGTGTGTGTGTGAATGTAAGATGGAATGTGGATATCTCTAAAGCCTAGAAAATTTGCCTAATTTCATGGACAATAATGATGAATATAATAGTTATATATGTTAATGGATGTTTTCTCTCCTAAGCTATGTTTTGGGTAGTTACCTCCTGTAGCCGTAGGTTTGCAAGAGTGATAATTAAGACTAACATATTTTCCTAATATCGATGATATGGATATATATATATATATATATATATATATATATATATATATATATATATATATATATGTATGTATGTATGTATGTATGTATGTATGTATGTATGTATGTATGTATGTATGTATGTATGTATGTATGTATGTATGTATGTATGTATGTATGTATACGTATATGGTTGGATGTGTGTGTGCATTAATTATCTTGTAAGAGTTGAACATGGATATTCAAGGACTGACATACCAATGCAAGAGTCATCAAAAGCAACCATGATTGTAGAATCTTTACAAGAAAATCAATGCCTTCTGTTGAATGCAATGCACAAATTTAGTGTGCGCTATCTTTTGGGATTATTCATGATCAATAATGTTTTTGTTATGAAACTTTATGAGTTGTAACCGATCCTCATTATGAAGTGATTATAGGTTTAGGGAGTTAGTGGTAGTTTCCTTTTAAATAATCGACTATTGTGACTCGTTTAAAGAGGCTAGTCGAACAAGCCAATTTTAATACAAAACACTTGTATACTATTACAATCAAGTGTAATCATTTTTATAGATGAATAGAACGTTCAGCTCACGTTTTCAACTTTCATCTTGATTGTATTTTCCATTCACTCATTCAAGGGAGGCCACTTGATGAGTGAATTGCTTTGTTAGTATATAGTTCATTTCTTGTTCATTTTTATGATTCAGAACTTTGCATTCTTACAACCACTAATACTAGGATTAGTAGCCTATTCTTGCAACACAATTAGTTGGAGTAGTTCCTAACTGTAATTTCCTACTTTTTTTAGAATACATTGGCTTATCAGTTTTAGTTTCATTTTCCTAAAGCATACACATTTAAGTTCCTTAAATAGGCTTAGACGAGGAAGTTTGAAGCATATACTTTGCATATGCCATTCCAAGTTTACATCCCTGGTCGATAATTAAATGAGGCTAAACAATGCATTAGGAGTCATTTGGGGTGTCCAATCCTAAATTAAGTAGTCCATTGCTTTGGGTTTTTGATACCATTGTTTTTCTGAGCAATGTTCTTCCTTAGTAATTTAACATGATTTCTTTATTCTCCTTGTCATTCTTGTCACCCCTCCTCTTGTTAGGACATCTAGATGCAAAATGACAAAATTCATTATATTTGAAACATATTAGGGGTAATTTACCTTTGTATTTTCCTTTTCTTCTTGGAAATCTCCTAGTCAGTATCGCTTTAAGCTTGTCATCATCTTTCTCATTTGAATCACAACCACTCTTATCTTTGCTACACTTATCTTTCCTTGGACTTCCAATAGTTAGAGATGACTTGAAATCATTCTATATTTTAGGAACACTATTTATAAAAGTTACTTAACTCAAATACAATTAATCTACTAACCAAAGTGTCAAGACTAAGGACATTACCAGACATATCTCTAAAATATTGAATAACATAAACTCTAATAGCATAAATAGGAAAATTTTTTTTCAATACTTTACTTACAAATTCTTCATCACTTATAAATCCTCTAGTAGCTTTGATAACACTAATCACTTCCTTGATTTAGTCACTATACTAGGTAATGTTATCTCCTTCTTTTATCCTCATGCCATCTTATTTTCCTCTTAGAATTCTAGTTTCTCCTCTCAAAATGTTGTGATCTCCACCATAAAAAAGTATTAGCTCATCCCACATCTCTCTTGCAGTGTCACAGTCTTTGATATCATTAAAATCAATGTTAGTAAGAGAAGAAGAAATTTCTATCATCAAGTAGTTTTTTTCTTGTTTTTACCTCATCTGATTAATATTCATAGGTGGGGTAGGAGGTATATACTGATTATCTAGATAATGTAATACATTTTCTCCAATTCTTGATAGATACAATCTCATTCTGCTTTTCCATAATGTGAATCTCTCATTGTTTAGCTTAGGAACCTTCCTCTTCTACATCTTTAGATCTTTAGCTTAAGTCCCTTTAAACTTTCTCCTTCAAGAACTTTTCTCTAATACCAATTTTTATATAACTAAGAGAGGGGGGTGGCGGTGAATAAGTTATATATAGTTTTCCTACAAGTCCTTAAAATAGTTTTCACAACTTCACAATCCAACAACTTAGCTTGGTAAAAGATCTAAATTTCACAATATTATTTGAATTAAACTTTGTAATAAACTATTAACTTGTATATCAAGTGAGTTGTAACAATAAATTGTAAATATGAAATAACATGCAACACAAAATCATCCACACAATTTGACACAAGTATTTAACGTGGAAACCTTGTTAAGGGAAAAATCACTTGGGAACTAACAACCCAAAAATTGCATTCTTTTGAATTGAGCTCTATTAGGAGTCAACCTTATAAAGGGGTATATACACATTATTAAATGTGACCTTGTTAGAGTATTAACACCAAAGATCATCTAGACCTTATCACTTCTTAATATTTAGAGTAGTATTGTCTAACAAACTTAGAAAATATTCAATGAAATGCTACCATGTAAATGAATTTACAAATAATACTTGTTAGGTCGACTCGATTAAGAGATTTTCTACTACAGTAATTAGAAAGTAATAGTGAAAGGATATATTAAGATTAACAACTCACTTTGCTTGGTTAGAACTTTATTTTTTTCAATCTCTTTCCTCTATTCACCCTCTATATTATTTTGGCTCTTTTTTGGATGATCCACTTACATACACATCAACTTAAAACTTCCTTTTCTTGATCTTCATAATGCAGGTCTACTTGGTTATCCCTTGGCTATCAAGTTCTTCAACTTGATCAACAACAATGCACAATGTGTTAATCCCTTAAATAGAAAATGTTTTTCCACTTCACTAGATTCCTCCCTATTTTTTTCATAGTTACAATCATCTAATATTCATCCAACTCATGTTCATTGAATCTAGACACTTGTGTATCATGCCTTCACCTTGAACTATGTGCTTTAATTCAAATCACCAAATCTACCTCATCAGATCTTCTTTGAATTTCTCCAGTAATAGATCTTCTAACTAATGTCATCCTTTTCTTCAAAACTTAATAATTCATATTTTCATCAAATGTCACCCTTAAATTAAATCTTTTTCATACTATTCTTATTTTCCTTTACTTAGTTATTGCTTTATTCACTCGGTCAATACTAGGCTCAATTAATACTATTCAACTTTACTTCTTTTCATATGCCCAGTTACAGCTATGAATTCTTGATGACAACTATAGTAGCTTCATCTCCATTGATTCCTTCATTCACTGAAAAAAATATCTTCCGCTTCATGACTTTATAACTTTTGTATACATGATCACAACTCTCAATCAAGTAATGTAAAACAATCAAATCATTTTATCAAAGTTTAACTCATCAAATGCCCATTGAAATCCATACACTTATCAACACTTAATTCATCATTATACTTTCTTCAAATCTTCTTCAACAATCAAATGTTATGATGCTCTATTGAATTAGCATGATGTCTTACTAATTCAGGCTTGTTATCAATGACAACATAACAATTGATATGACTATTTCACATATATTATCACTATTATTAGTTGGGGCTAACATAAGAGACACATGTAAAGACACCTATTACTATTACTAAAGTGGAAGATGAAGTGGAGAAGCTACAAACATCAAAAGTAAATAAGTAACAATGAGGAAACAACAACCAAACACTTATGAAAGGAGTACTACAAGTTAGACTAAGACTTCACCAACAACAAAGCAATAATAGAAATATGAGATTGATGAAGAGGAAATATATTTGGAGAAAGAATTCATTAAATTGGGAAATAAAATAGGTAAAAATATATTAAGCTACCTAAGACTCTAATTGAGATTGTGGAATATATAAAAGAGACTAGACTAATTGGAAAAATTAGTGACACTATATTTGCAAAATTGACTGATTTTGAGAAGAAACTTATTGAGGATGCACTTGCATAAAATTTATACAATTTAAAAAGACACCTATGAGATATTCAAGAAGAAATACTTGATGAACTATTTGATGCACTAAAAGATGGATGGATTGCTACATTTCAATAAGTTGAAAAGACTAGAATGAAAACACTAAGGAATTTAGTAACACCTATATCAATTAATGGTGCAGAGATTGAAATGGACAAATACAAAAGTTAATTTAGAACAAAGCATATGACTACTATGTTATTGGCTAAATCAGAAGCTACATTGGAAGATGAGTTAACAAAAGTATGGAAAAATGCACTCAGTGATGAGAAAGAAAAACTTATGTAGAGATATGACCATCAACTATAGATGATACATTTATGATAAACAAATTAGTTTGCATTGAAGAAAATTCAAAGGAAAAAATTGAAGAAGTTATATAAAAGGCTACACAAAATTAGATAAAACTACAGATGAAAATGAAAAGGTGGATACACTACTACAAGTAAATCACACTAAACAAGAGAAAGAGATTATTGCTACTCAAGCCAACAAGGTCACCAAGAAGAAAGTACACTGAAAAGAAAATAAATAGATTAATGTGCTACCTATGGATTTACCAGAACCAAAGTTACAATCTAAAAAGGAAATCTTAAGAGAGAAGAATAAACAAGATGAAGGAATTATAGATGATGTCAAGGATACAATTGAGCGAAATGTTACACATGCTAGCCAAAAAAATTCACCTTGAGAAGAACCATAGGAAGATATTGATAAGGAATGGCACAAAGAACAGTAATAGGATACAAGAGCGATGACTTAGGATGGACAAAATAATAACCAATCATCATAGGCCCCAGGTGAAAGGAAAATATGAGCAACATCAAGGAGAAGATACTAGAAAAGATGACAAAGATCATAAGGAAGATGCCAAAAATGATAAACACAATAAAGAAGATAAATTTGATAAAGAGAAGGAAAGAGATACCTAGAAACATGAGAAGACAGAAATAAAGGACTCAAAAGGTAAGAGGAAAATGATTCAAAAGAAGATGAAGAAAAGGATCCACTGACAAACAATAATGATCATGAATTTTCTATGCTTAAAAGGGTTCCACAAATAATCAAAGGATATAAAGAGAGATAGGCATATGGAGAAGAAATTAAGAAAAAGGATGTTTTTAAAAAGGATGAACTATAAAAACAAAAGAGAAAGAAGATGAAGAGAAGAATGTTAAACAAAAGTTTAGATTTGTTTGAAGAATTAGTGACCAATGTGAATATTGATGAAGAAGAGCCCCTAATTAACCAATTGAAGGTATATATTGATTTCATTAATAACTTTGGATAGGAACTAGACACTAAACTAGAAAATAAAGTAAAGATGAGAGTTGAGGAATAAATGGTACAAAAATTGCCTTATTAAAGGTTGAGTTATCAGAGTTCATTGAACAAATGAAGGATACATTGAAGAAAAGAAACTAAAATGTATGGAAATCTATGTATTTTCACCAACTTAAATGCATATATTCAAGGAAATATTATCATAGTGCATAATGGGCTAACACAATATACAAAAATCTTACAACCCTCAAGTTCTTATTACATGGAACATTCAACAAAGATGAGTGAAATGATTTCCAAAAAGAAATAAAAGGAAGAAAGAATAAGGATGTGGAGATTAGAATTACAAGGTATGGTGGGACTACATATGGACATCATGCGAGCCCATGTGGAGAAAGTTGAAGAATTAGTGCAAACACCTAAATTAACTTTGAGCACTAAAAGAATTATGGGATACCCTACTAAATAATGTAGGAGACACATATAATTTTATATTTGATACATTGTGAGAGGTATGTGTAGCTATTTGCATTACTCTTTGATTATCTTTGGAATTATTTCCAAAGAGGGCGAGTAAATTTAGTATTTTCAAATTTTTTTCAAGAAAAAATAATAATTTGAAAATAAGAGAATACTATCAAAGGGGGGAAAATACAAGTTAGAAATATTTGGGACCCCATGAATATCATCATACAGAACATCCATTGATCAATTTTGAAATTTTTGAAGAAGACATTTTTGACATTAATTCCAAAGGGGGAGATTATTGGCATTTGATGATCATATTGATTTTGAAGATAAGTTTTTGATTGATGTCAAAAAACTATATAGAAAGAATAAGTTAGCCACATAGGTGAAGAAGAAAAGACAATAGGGAAATAGGTAACACACTATCATCAAGAAAGGACTTATCAAAAGAAAGACAAACATGTGAACAAGTATAAGAAATATTATTAGATAAATATATTTTTATCAATAAAAAGGATACAAAAGAACCTAATCAATACACATTGTTGAGATAATGGGTGTTGCACACATTGCATAATATTGTTATATTGTCATGCTTGACCACTACTTTGGGTTTTTTTGCAAATTAGAACCTTGCTGTTATAAGATTTCCTTCTGATGTTATGTTTGTATTTTGAAGAACTTGGTTATATTAATGTCTTTGGAATTATGAGACTGATGCTGAACATATTTTCTGTTTAGAACTATGTTTTAGCAATGATTTTAATTTAGGATTTTGTGATTTGAACTGACTTATAAATATTTGCATGTTGTTGGGTATCGATTATGTTCATTATGTTTCGAACTCTTGGTAAACTGCATTCTATTTTATAGTGTATGCTAACTTGACATTTCATAATCTTTGGAATGGTAATATGCTGTATGCATTTAGTACTTATCTTTTTAGTTATGAATGTATGACTGGTAAGGGATTGGACTATTGCATGTTTCTTTGATATAGTTTTAATTACAAAAAAACTTATATATTTGTTTTAAAAGGGTATAACACCCTAAGTTGTAATTGGCATAAATATTCTCCATTATGTTTTAAAAGGGGGTTTTATATTTCTTGAATGGCATAGAACCCTAAAAGGGTATCGAATGCCATGAATGTGGAAAAACAAGCTCTCTGTTTTGAAAGCCATTTATGGCGGTGACGTGGCAATTGTTTTGTGCACGACCCTGTGTGGTATCACATTTGAGTTGAATGCTTATTTATGAGGTGTTATGGCACTGAAGTTTTAGTTGGCCATTTTGTGATGTGAGTTGGGTTTTGCTGGTTATGGGCCAGTTACTGGGCTGCATTGCTCTATTGGTTTTACATTTGGTTCTTGTTGCTGAGGTATCGACATGTTCTGGGGTGTTGGTTGGAAGGGAAACTTGCTTTTGTGGTTAAGCTCGATGGAGATTCTCATCAGAGATTACTTACCAGTTTGGACTTGGCTTTTGGGGTTTTGGCATCGAGTTGGACTGCAAAGCACTTTTCCATCTTCAGTACTCACGTAGGGGCAATTTCTTACCCTACTCCCTTTTTCTCTATTTGCAATTGCAATGAAATTTCAATTAGCATGTTGAAAATGGTTTTTGAGTTTTATGTTTTGTGTATCGACACTCAAGGATGGATATGTGCAGAGCATGGCACTGTGTGCAATGCTTAGCCCTGCATATACCCATCTTTGAATGTGGATTTAGGAAGAAATTAAATCGGGAGTTGCTGTATGCATATGTTTGTTTGGGCTCTACCCTAACCATATATTCTTTCTCCAAGTTAAACCTTGTTGGCACCTAATGCTTATGACAATTATTTAGTATGTGATTGTGTTATGTGTGAGTATTCGGCATTACAGGGCCAAGTTTTGTGAGAAATTATATCTCAAAACTTTTATTTTTATTTTTATAGCAAATAGGAAAGAGGTTTGTCCTCTGTCTTGAGTTTGTTTTAAAATTATCGACTCATAACCATAGTTGATGGCAGAGGCATATCGTTAAAAAGTTAGTATGAAACCAAACAAGATTAAAATATCATGTAAATAACATAGCATCTTTATGGTTTTTGAATGTTTGAAATGTTCCATGTTTAATAGCCATTACACTGTCTAAATATTGTAGTGTGGTTCGGCACCAGACATGAGCTCGCATTAGGTTGCAAGACTCGTGACTGGTGAGGGGCACAGTTACTCTGTTTCTTAAAACATATAAATATTTTAGATAAGGGTTATGTTATTATTAATATACAGTATGTTGGAATTCTACAATCTTGGTTATTGTATATTAAAAACAGTAAGATTGTGAGCAGTTTTTGGGATAACTGAAGGTATTAACATTTTGTTAAATAGTTAATAGGAAACTCGAATTAAGTAGGAAAAAGTCTCTCTGCGACAACACAATTTACAATGGAAATTGAGTTTTTATTTAACTATCATTTTGTGGTAATGTTTGCAACTGAACAAGGCATTGTTCTATAACAAGGACATCGATAAATGCTGTTGTATCACTAGGGTCATTATGTGAATAGCTAGTGAGCATTTTACAGTTTTGGGATTTTGCATCTTTATCATTTTGGTTAGTGATATAATGTAAGTTATATTGCATTTTTATGAGTCGTATTTTAAATTGAATTTAGATATTGTATTTTAAATGCTGATAGTAGATGTAACTGGGTGGTATCTTATCGTTAAATAGTGGTAAAACATCAATAGACATTTGGATATTCAGTAACTTTGTAGATTATCTTTTGTTAAGCATTGGCTACACTTGGATTTAGAAATACTTGATTTTACTATGAAGTGTTTTAATAAGCATTTACAGATTTTTTTGAAATAAGATGTTTGAAACAAAATCTTGCTTTATAAAGATGTATTTCTGATCTTAAATGAAATGGAACGTCGTTTTAAGATGGATTATGATATATGTTGGTGATATGTCATTTAAAAGCAAGAATATCATATGTACAATGTATTATTATCTTGGCCAATTCAGAAGATAAGCTTAGTTTGTAATAACAGTAGGGATAAGTAGTATAGTACTATGACTGGTAAATGTAATTAAACTGCTGTAGCAATTTAGTTATATTTACGAGATCGTAATATGGTAGTATTTATTTCTGTTGTAAAAATAACCTAAGTTTACTTTCTAATTTGACAGTAGAAGATGAGAATTTTAAGAATGTAATATCATGAGAAAACTAACTTGTTATTAGTTGTATGCGCATTATTAGAATATCTGTTTGATGTGTATGTTAAGGATAACTGTAATGAACGTATATCGAGGTGGCTAAATATCAATTTATTCCATTCAGTTAATTAATTTAGTGATAATTTTAAGATGAATTGGGAGGGTTAATTATAAATAAAAGATAATTAGCCTTACCTATGACTTAAACCAGTAAGGTTAAGTACGGAGAACAAGGCAGGTCTCTATTGCGTCATTTCACGAGTATTATAGAGAACCTCACTATGTGTTGTCTATGGGTTTACCATATACGGATGCAGTATCTTAGCACCATAGTGATGACACCTCAGTATATGTATGGATCATTAACTGGTTATTCTTAGTGCGAGTTTAATTTTGCATTGTTTAGAAGATGTTACTTCTTGCATAGTAATATTAGAATTGCACTATGTTATGTGGCTAGATATCTGCATTACAGTTTTATATATATATATATATATATATATATATATATATATATATATATATATATATATATATATATATATATATATATATATATATATATATATATATATGTTTATTCTGACATGTAAGTAGGTGGAATATGCTTTTTAACTCAGTGTGTACTGAGCCCTTTGTGTTTTGTGTTGCATGTTTGTGTAATTTTTAGGAGATCAAGTTGAATAACTAGTGCTAAGGAAGACTATTGAAGTTACTTCTTGAAACTGTATTTGATACTTGTAAAATTCATTTTTTGGACCTAGGCATCTTTGAATGATACTATTCATCAATATTGTACTAAATTCATTATGTATAGACATCTTTATGGAAAATTATTTAGATGATATATTCTTTTATGTTGAGGTCTACATTTTGAGATTGATTCAATCATTGTACTAGTTCTTGTAATATGATTTTATTAAATTTTTTTTTTTTTCTTAGGTTCTTTATATTTGTTCATGGTTTAGTTTTATCTTTTTTAGTGGATCATTACATATATTGTATTATTTTATTTTATTATGTAATGTTGTAGCTAGATGGATGTGCAACATGTAAAGATTCCCATGGGATATACTTGATGAGCTATATTGTAACATTGCGATAATATTTCATGTAATTATTTAATATTGGGGAAAAGAAAATTAAAATTTTAATATTAAATGTGGGGTCAATGGGCTAGGTAGCACATGGTTTATGTAATACCACTTGGTGGTTTTGTGGGACTTTCTACTATATAAGCAGCCACAAGGGTAGTTGTTGGTGTAAGAAGACAAAAGGGCAAAAGGCAAGAGTCAAGTAGGACAAGACTTGACAGGTTAGCCAAGGGAGCATTTGTGAAGGTTGGAAGCATGTCATGGGATGTGTGGATTCATGCTTGTTCACCTAGATTGCTTGGTAGTGGCTATGGTTCCAAAAATAAGAGTATGCAATTGAGCCATCATTTTTGTGAACTAAGAGGTGTAAATTGGCTAGATGAATGTAATTGTAATTTAGAGCATTCCAAAAAAAGAATCAGGTCAAAAGGCTCCACGGTTTGAAAGTTATTGCAATTTTTCGGGTTGTGGAGACCTCCTAAGAATGCTTCAAAATTAGGTTAAGGGCATTAAATGACCTCAAAAAGGGCCAAAAAATGGAGGATGAGTGAATCTAGTCCATAGGTCTACATAGCGCTTCAAGAGCTTTCCAAAAATGTAAACAGTTTGTCAATCAGAGCTACGGTTCAAAATTTATGCCTCCCGAAAGTTTGGTTACCATTTCTAGATTCTTCTAGATTTGCATCGACTTCTAACACAACTTCTGGAACCTTCTATTTGGTCGGTGGATGCCTACTAGCACTTTCTAGAATGTACTCCTAGTCCTTAACTTTCCAGGGTCTATTTAAGGAGATTTTTGGCATTGTAAAAGGTAGTTCGGAGTGGAGTTTGAGAGGAGATACTGAAAGGAAAAATTATCTCCACATTTATGCTATTGTAAGCCCTTAGGGCATGTTTTGAAGTTTATTTTCTCTGTACTGAATGTACTAGCCTATTTTTTAGTTAATACAATTTCCCTTTTCTGTTGTGTCCATTCTGTTCTTGGGTTGTGTCCCCATCAAGTGGTATCAGAGCTGGTTTTCCTGAGTGTGTAGACAGAGCACCGACTGTGAGGCAATTTGCACCAAGACTGTGTGGTTGTGGGTTTGAGTTAAGAAGATACCTCCATGAAGAGAGCGTGGCAAAAGGGCCAGAGCTATTAATCCTAAGGAGGTTAGAGCCCTCCAAAGGTAGGTACAAGCATTGCAGGAGGAGCTTCGTAGAGGAGCAACTGTGGTCGCAGGTGATGAAAGTGAAGATGACAATGAAGAAGATGAAATTGGACCAGAAGGGGAATTTGACGAGGAAGTTCTGAATCATGCAGAGGAAAGGCTTTTTAGGGCCATTAATAAGTTTGGGAAAAGACCTACAATTGAAGTGGGTGTATTTTCAGGAAATTTGAAACCAGATGAGTTGATCGATTGGATCAATGAACTGGAAGAATACTTTGAGTATGATGATATCAAGGACCTAGATAGGGTTAAGTTTGCAAAGGCCAAAC
Source organism: Cupressus sempervirens (assembly GCA_028749045.1). Lineage (NCBI taxonomy): Eukaryota > Viridiplantae > Streptophyta > Pinopsida > Cupressales > Cupressaceae > Cupressus > Cupressus sempervirens. The sequence continues at coordinate 412,957,476 of CM053784.1, forward strand.
TGAAAGGGCATGCCAAAATTTGGTGGCAAGAGGTCCAATTGGAAAGAAATAGAAGAGGAAAGGAGAAGATCACAAGATGGGATTGCATGGTGGACAAATTGAAGAAGTAGTTCATTCCTGTGGACTACGAGCTTGATTTGTTTAAGAAGATGCATGGGTTAAAGAAAGCAGGAAGATTAGTCCAAGAATATACAGAGGAATTTTACCGACTCTTGACTAAAGTAGGGCATGTAGAAGCAAATAAGGAGAAGGTTGCTTGTTATATCAGTGGGTTGCGACCTAGCATCCATGAGGAATTAAGTCTGGTAAGAATGACCAGCATTGAAGAGGCATACCAGTTTGCCCTACAAGTTGAAGAGAAGCTAAATAAAAGGTTTGAAGGAAGATAAAGATGGTGTGGTCAAGGAGGAAGGGGAAGCGGTAGATCATCTGGAGGCCGCAATGAAACTCAAAAGAAAAATGAAGATGTGGGTACTAGCAAAAACCAGAGGAATGAGGGTTTCAACCGTTCCCCTGATCAAGACTTTGGAAATCAGAGAGGAAGAGGTAGAGGACATGGAAAAGGAAGAGGAGGCTTCTGTGGTACCTATTTCCATTGCAATGAAGAAGGTCATCATACCTTTGAATGCCCTCAACGATAAGGAAGGACAGATTGGAGAGCTGAGGGCCAAGCTAGGGTTGCTCATGTGGATGAGGATGCACAATCATCACATTTAGAGGATGCAGAAAGAGGAGAGACCTTGGTAAATGAAAGAGTCCTACTAAGTGGTGAGATTGAACTAGGACAATGGAGGAGTTTGTTCCGTACCAGATGCAAGTATGAGAATAAATGTTGTGACGTGATCATTGATGGTGGTAGCATTGATAACTTGGTATCAGAAGAGATGGTCTCTAAGCTAAAGCTCAAGAGGGAGAAACATCCCCAACCTTATTGGATTGCTTGGGTAAAAGATGATCATAAGGTCCTAGTAAGTGAACAATGTTTAGTGAAATTCAAAATTGGGAGTTACCATGATGAAGTTCTCTATGATGTTATTTCGATGGATGTTTGCCATCTATTGTTGGGTAGACCATGGCAATTTGATAGACATGCAGTACATGATGGACATGCAAACACATACTCTCTGACAAAGGATGAAGTTCACCACAAATTGAAGCCCATGAAAAAGGAAGGTGAAAAGGTATGTAGCAGTGCTAGGATTTGTGTTGTTGATAGAAGGATGTTTTTAGATGGCATGAAACATCAACATATGTGCTATGCTTTGATTCCTAGGAAATATAAAGAAGGTAGTAGTGAAATACCACTTGAAGTTTTAGATTTACTAGGGGAATTTGGAGATATTATCTCTGATAATGTTCCAGATGGATTGCCACTAGTAAGGCAAATCAGTCATCAGATAGATCTAATTCCAAAAACTAGTTTTCCTAATAAGGCTACTCACAGGATGACTCCTACTAAAACAAAGGAGCTAAATAGACAGGTTCAGGAGTTGTTGAGGAAGGGCTTGATTCAAGAGAGCCTGAGTCCATGTGCAGTACCTGCAATACTCGTACCAAAGAAGGATGGAGAGTGGAGGACGTGTATAGATTCTCGAGCTATAAATAGGATAACCATCAAGTACTGATTTCCTTTGCCGAGGATGGATGATCTTATGGACTGCTTGAGTGGAGCTCAGTACTTCACAAAGATAGATATGAAGAGTGGTTATCACCAGATACGGATTCAAGAAGGATATGAGTGGAAAATAGCCTTCAAGACCAAGGAGGGTCCTTATGAGTGGTTAGTCATGCCCTTTGGATTGACGAATCCCCTAAGCACCTTCATGCAGCTCATGAATGAGGTACTTAAGAAGTTCTTGGGAAAATTTATTATTGTTTATTTGGATGATATTTTAATTTTCAGAAAGACCTTGGAAGAACATTTATTGCATATTCGTAGTGTCCTTGAAAGGCTAAGGGAAGAGAAACTATTAATTAATCTGAAGAAGTGTATCTTTGCAAAAAGGGAGTTAGTCTATTTGGGATTTGTTATATCACTTGAAGGTCTCAAAATGGATCTAGAGAAGGTAAAAGCCATCTTGGAATGGCCTACTCCAAGGTCTGCTACAGAGGTAAGATCATTTCATGGTCTGGTTAGTTTTTACAGGAAGTTTATTAAGAATTTCAGTGGCATATGTGCACCCCTAACTGATACAATAAGAGGGGATAGAAAGGAGTTCAAATGGACTGTAGTAGCTGCGAGAAGTTTTGAATTGCTGAAGAGGAAGGTGACAGAACAACCTGTGTTGGCACGTCTAGATTTTAGAAAGGTTTTCTAGGTGGATTGTGATGCCAGTGGCAGTGCTATTGGGGCTATATTAAGCCAAGAAGGTAAGCCTATTGCATATTTAGTGAAAAATTGAATGATGCAAAGAAGAAGTATTCTGTTTATGATCAAGAGTTCTATGCAATAGTTCAAGCCTTAAAGAAATGGAGGCATTATTTATTGCCAAAGGAATTTGTTTTGTATACTAATCATCAGGCATTACAGTACCTAAATAACCAAGGTAAATTGAATCAGAGGCATATGAAGTGGGTAGAGTTCTTGCAGAGCTATACATTTGTGTTGAAGCATAGAAGTGGAAAATCTAATAGGGTTGCAGATGCACTAAGTAGGAGACAATTGTTGCTTATAGTAATGCAAGTTGAAGTAGTTGGGTTTGATGAACTCAAGAAATTGTACCCCAAGGATCCTGATTTTGTTGAAGCATGGAAAGCTTGTAAAGAACCTGTTGTTGTAGATAGAACCAAGTGGTTAGACTATTTGATTTAGGATGGCATGTTGTTCAAGGGTAGTCAATTGTGCATTCCAAGGAGTTCCATGAGGGAAAATCTGATTAAGGAGAAACACAGTGGAGGGATGGCAGGATATTTTGGTTGAGATAAGACCATTCCCATTCTTAGAGAACATTATTTTTGGCCTCAAATTTCACAGGATGTGAAGAAGTTTGTACAGAGTTGCTAGGTTTGTCAAGTTGCCAAGGGGTTTAGTCACAATACTAGCCTATATCAGCCATTGCCTATTCCATCAAGGCCATGGGAGGACATAAGTATGGATTTTTTTCTTGGATTGCCAAGGACACAAAGGGGTAATGACTCAGTATTCATGGTGGTTGATAGGTTCTCCAAAATGGCACATTTCATTCCATGCCACAGAACTCATGATGCTATCCATATTGTAGACTTGTTTTTCAAAGAGGTGGTAAGACTACATGGTCTTCCAAGGAGTATAGTTTTTGACAGAGATACTAAATTTGTGGGGTATTTCTAGAGCACATTGTGGAAGAAGTTGAGAACAGACCTAAAATTCAGTTCCATGCATCACCCGCAGATTGACAACCAAACAGAAGTGGTAAATAGAAGTCTGGACAATTTTCTGAGATGTTTAGTTGGGGATAAGCCCAAGGGATGGGATTTGATTCTACCACAAGCAGAGTTTTCTTACAATAACTCTATAAATAGGAGTACTAGAAAATCACCATTCCAAATTATATATGGGAATAGCCTAAGGACTGCACCAGAATTGAGGAAGATAGAACAAGGGGAGAGGACAAGTGCTGAAGTTGAGGAATTTGCTGAACATATCAAGCGTCTACATGAGGAGGTTTAAGCACACATTACCAAGATGAATCAAAAGTATAAAGCTAGGGATGATCAAAGGAGAAGATATAAGGAATTCCAAGTAGGGGATCTAGTCATGGTGCACTTATGAAAAGAAAGATTTCCAGCCGGTACTTACAACAAGTTGAAAATGAAGAAATTTGGCCCCTGCAAAATTTTGAAGAAACATGACTCAGGAAATGCATATGAAGTGGAGCTGCTAGATGGTATTCACATTTCTCCCATTTTTAACATTGCAGATTTAATAGAGTATCATGATGATGGTGCAGATGAGGAGCTAGTGTTAGAGCCATGTCCAATTCCTGCTTCTAAGAAGGAGGAGATAGAAGACATTCTAGATCATTGTGTGGGCAGGAGTACCAGAAATAAGCAGTATGAAGAGTATTTGGTCAAATGGAAAGGACGACCGATCGAGGACTCAACTTGGATTTCAGTAGCTGAGGTTTCCCATTTGGGATTTCCTCTACCATTCATAAAGTGACAGGGTCACTTTTCAATCTACCTTGGGTGTCTGATGTAGGAGCATCCAGAGGTATAAGGGCAATCCTGTGTCACCCAAAAAAATATACTTAGACTTAGTTTCTATTTCATGTGTTTTCATTTTTGGATACCCATTTGGGTCAAATAAAGGTTTCAACTCTCATAGTTCCACTATCAGTGTTCGTGTAAATCCCGAAAAAATAAGAGTATGTAATTGAGCCATCATTTTGGTGAACTAGAAGGTGTAAATTGGCTAGATGAATGTAATTGTAATTTAGAGCATTCCAAAAAAAGAATCAGGTCAAAAGGCCCCACGATTTGAAAGTTATTGCAATTTTTTGGGTTGTGGAGACCTCCTAAGAATGCTTCAAAGTCAGGTTAGGGGCATTAAATGACCTTGAAAAGGGCTGAAAAATGGGGGACGAGCAAAGCTGGTCCATAGGGCTATAGAGTGCTTCGAGAGCTTTCTAAAAATGTAAACGGTTCGTCAATCAGAGCTACAATTCAAAAGTTATGCCTCCCGAAAGTTCGATTACCATTTCTGGATTCTTCTAGATTTGCGTCAACTTCTAATGCAGCTTTTTGAACCTTCTATTTGGTCGGTGGTTGCCTACTAGCACTTTCTAGAATGTACTCCTAGTCCTTAACCCTCCGGGGTCTATTTAAGGAGATTTCTGGCATTGTAAAAGGCAGTTCAGAGCGGAGTTTGAGAGGAGGTACTGAAAGGAGAAATTATCTCCACATTTATGCTATTGTAAGCCCTTAGGGCATGTTTTGAAGTTTATTTTCTCTGTACTGAATGTACTAGCCTATTTTTCAGTTAATACAATTTCCCTTTTCTGTTGTGTCCATTCTGTTCTTGGGTTGTGTCCCCATCATTGGTGAATAATATTTCACCTCAAAAATGATAAAAGGCCATTATGCAATTGACATATTTAGAAAATTTAGTATGGAGAAATCCAAAAATATTTAAGATCAAGCTAATTGGAACCCTAATTAAGTCATGAAGAGTTTACAAGGATAAGAAGCAAATCTAATGTTATCGAGAGAAGACAAAGGGATATTGAGATAGTACCAAACCAAATTGTGGTCGAGATTAGAGTACAAAGAAGAAGTAGAAGCAACTAATAAGGGATTAACAATATTTAAGAGGAAATCCTTAATAAGACATTTAATTTCTTCTAAGAATACCTAACCATTGCTACAATTTAGTATAAAATCCCTTAACTAGGTAGTCTCTAACCAAACTTATAAGTTCTAGATTGAACTTATTGTAAATTCCCTAATAGGATGAACACTTCATAAGTGGGATTCAATATTTTAATAGAGTATTTCTTGATAGGATGGTTAGATACATCTAATAATATATTTGTCTCTTCTAACCAGGTGAGTCACTTAGAAGGTGACATATGTAGCTCTTAACCGGGCATACCTATTTATTGTAATGAAAATTTGTGGGTATCATCCCCACCATAGTTTTTCCCTCTAGCCAAGGGGTTTTGAAAGACCAAAAACCACTTTGTTATGTGTGGGTGAATTAAGTTGTGGTTTACTATTATTTTACTTTAGTCTTTAGCTATTTTAGCATATCGATAAACTACTTTATATTATAGTAGATGTTAAGTAAATGAATACTATTGGTTAGTGTGAATTACAATTAAATGTTTATGGTGAAAAAATTAATTAGGAAATAATTTGTGAGTACTAAAACATCCCCCTTCCTCAGCACACACCTTTTGAACAACTTCTTCCTCTATACACGATTCAAGAAAGAAGATTGTGCATCCATCTAAAAGACTTTAAACTTATTATAAGCTTAATAAGCTAATAATATTCTAACACCTTCATGTCTAGTCATTGGTGCAAAGGTTTCTCCATAATCCAATACTTCCTCTTAAGAATATCCTTTGTAAAGTAACATCGCCTTATTTATGATTACTACACTATATTCATTTAGCTTTTTCTTGAATACCCACTTTGTGCCTATCACATTCTTGTCCACAAATCTTGGAACTAAAGTCCAAGTATCATTATTCTTGACTTGATCAAGTTCTTTTTCCATATCCTTTATTTAATTACTATTTTTCAATGCTTTACTAATTATACTTGGTTTAAATTCCAAGATCAACAATTCTTACTCTAACCTTTCTTGTAGATTGTACACCTGCACACTTATCTCCAATTACATTTTCTATGGAATGATTCAAGTTTGCATACCTTGACATGACTAGTTCAAAAATTTAAGCTTCTTCTTCTATTCAACATTTTTTTTCTCCTCCAATTGTGCATAAATAATCTCATTACCATTTTTTGACTCATGCTTATTGGAATCATCCTAAACATCATATCTAATTGGAAATTAATTCAACTTCACTTTATCACCATCAATCATATTGTTAGTCCATTTGTTAAAAAACTTATATGTTTTTATGATTGTTACAATATATTTTGGGGCCTGAAGTTAGGGCAAATGACTAACCTAGTAGAAAAAAGAGTAATATGTTTTCTTTTGGTTCAAGGACAACAATAAAGTAAAGGTATTTCATCACTCTTAGGATCAAATTTTCTAGTGAATTAATGTATTTTGATATAGCATCTGCTTCCAAAAAAATGAAATGCTTCATAATAGGAGTACAAATATACCACAATTCATAAGGAGCATTACAAGTTCCTTTCTTCTCTTGTACCTGATACATAGTGTAGATTGTTGTGTTAATAACTTCTCTCCAATTTTTTTAAAGAAACATCACCTTGAATAGACATGGTTCTTGCAACATCAACAATTTTTCTATTAGTTCTTTCATAAATTCTATTCTTCTATGGAGTCCTTAGAGAAGACATTTTCCTATTGATTCCATTCTAGTCACAATAGTTAATAAAATCCAAGGAAGTAGATTCTCCGCCTCTACTAGATCTTAAACATTTAATATTCTTGTTGGTTTCCTTCTGAACTAGATCCTTAGTCACTCTGAACTTATGAAATGCTTTTGATATTTCCCTTAAAAAGGTTACCCACATCATTATAGAGAAACCATTCACAAATAACATGTGTCTAGGGACATTTGTTGGTAACTTCTATGATCTTGCTCAAATTAAGGACATTTGGTAGGAAGTTCTTACTTGTGTGCAGATGTATTTCATTTTGGATGGTAGGGTTTCGAGGGTTCATCAATACTACTTTGTTTTTTCTAAATCACTTTCATTATAAGAAAAGAATCTCATTTCCTTAATATTTGGTACATTCTCTCCTCAGTGGGCTCAAAGCCCATAAGCATAAGGATTCTAGACCTCTCATCCATGAGGGTCTTATCCTGCTTATCACTAAGTTTTGTTGAGACAACACCCCTGCTCACTCTATTTTTGGTAGAAAATGGAAAACGGAAGGGGACGAAACTCCCAATGGAAAGGAGATTGTTGGTGGTTCTTTAATGAAGAAAAAATAGCTGCAAGTGGGCTCTGGCTATGGAAATGGATTCTAATAAGAGCTTAGATGATTTGAAGAATGACGTTACCCCCTTAGATGATGACTTGGCCCTTGCTGTGAGTGACGAGCATTCTTCTGAGACTAATGATACTGCTTCCAGTTTGGATGATATCTCTGCCCATGATTCTCCACTTTCCTCCCCTAGTACTATTAGTAAGAGAGGTAAGCCATCTTCTAACAAGGGTAAAGCTAAGGATAATGCCCCTTCCTTGAAGTGTAAAAGAAAAACTAGGATTAAAACTAGCCTTGAGAAAAAGGGTATTATCATTAAAGAGGATAGTGGAAAGATGGTGAATATGGAGGTCCTGCATGATAAAAATGATAGGAAGGAGAAGAGTAATAACAAAAAAGATGGGAAAATCAATCTGATTACCCAAATGCTTGATATAGAACATGTTGAAAAATCCCCTATTAATGCTACCCTTTCCCTTAATCCAGTGTTGATGAATGCTTCTCTAGCCAAATGTGGTCATGAAGATATGAATCTTGGTACAAATAATGAGCTTGATTCCCAAAACTCTGACTTTAAGGAAAAACATGAAAATAATAATAATCTTGAGTATGATGATTCTAAAGGTAGTGTTATTATTTTGGAATTTCCGAATAAAGCCAAAGATAGAGCTAATATTGGGATGGTGATGGACAACTAGATGTATAATGAAATTAAAAAGCTTCACTTATTTGTTTCTTCCTTGCAGGATAAGGCCCTATTTTTATAGGAAAAACTAGCTAAGGAAAGTAAGAAGCGGAGGGAGTTGGAATATCTGGTTGGGAACATCCCAACCAAACTTTAGGATTATGAAGCCTCCCTTAAAAAACTAATTAGGGATAGTGAGATTGGTATGCAGGGTGTTACCTCATCCATCCTAGCTGCTATTGCTTCTATTAGAAAAGTGTCTCTGGATGAAGCTAACTTGACCGATCATGCACTGCTGTTGGCTGGTGATTCGAGTAGAAGAATCAGACAAAGCACTAAGAAAGTGAACCTCCAACTTCTTGCAAAGAATATTCAAGACTCTCTCAAAGAGGTTGTTATTTTAGGCACATCTATTTCTGGTGCTATTAAAGAACTTATTTAAGTTTTTTAAAGGTTTTATCTAGACTTTTGGTTCCTATTATTTTTTCAGGTCTTATGTTGGTTGCTGGTCATTGTAAAACCAACCTTTGAATTTTACTATGATATTCTAGGTTGCTAGTCCTTGTAAAACCAACTCTTGAATTTGTTTGTTTTTTTGTTTGGGGATTTAGGCCCCCCTTCAAACTTGCTTTTACCTAATCAAAACATGTATTTAGGGTGAAAAGGTGTGATAAGGGTTAATGCTAATGATATAAAGTATGCGAGGTAAAATAATTAACAAATCACTTTCCACATATCAAACATTATATACAATAGAAAAAAGGGCTTCCAAACATATCTCTCAATATAACCCAAAAAGTGAAGGGATGTCAATGAAAAACCAAAATCATATCAAGGAAGTACACAAGAAAGTCCCCTTTCATGCAATGTAAATTGATTAAATATAAGCAATGTAAATTTGAAATTGAAACAAATGAGACAAGTGTAAAATAGACCTAAGTGTTAAATATATACACTTATCCCAATCAAAATATGAAAATAGGTCTATTTTAAAAGGTGAAATGAATGATGAAATAATTAACTTGAAATGTGTGAGGGAAGATGCTATTTCTCTTTCAAAATCATGGATTTAAACCTATGACTTAACTTAAACCTATGAATATGTGATAATAACAAAAAACACATAAAACCTTTTTTTTTTCAGACCTCTAGGAATAGGTCAACTTGGTGGTAAAATGTTTAGACACTTTACAAGAAGAAGGATGTGTTTTGGGGATACAGTAGCAAAGTTGACCCAACTTCTTTTGAAAGGTCTTGATGAGTAGTTTTTGGATGTACAACCACAATTTGGATATCTTGCTCCTGTACATTGTAAAACTTGTTTTTTTGATGACGTATTATCTTGGCCAAGCCTTGCATTTTGGAATCAATCTTAAAATTGAGAATTAGACAATAAAAGAAAGTAATACAAATGTAAATATTCACCTTTCTTGGTAAAATCCTTTTTACTAAGGATTTTGCAATGCTTGTGTGTTGTCAATGTTGCATTTGCATTGAAGGATGTAGGGAATCTCCACAAATACAATGGGTCTACCCAAACTAGATCATGGAGCCACAAATGTAATTGTGCATCAATGAATAAGATGAGGAATTCCATAAATTTTTGTGATGTGGAGCCTAATAAGACTTAGAGGTTAATTTTCCCCCTCTTTATTTGATGCTCTAGGGGTCAAGGGGAAACACCCCATGCGAGGTTTGAGGGAAGTGCCCTAGGCATGGTCAAGTGAAAGTGCCCCTTGTAGGGTCTTGGGGTTAGCAGCCTTAGGTGCGTTCCCTCACAATTCAAGGTGGGGTCGAGAGGCAATGCCCCTGAAGCCCAAAATGAATTTATTATTATAAAAGGAATCAAAAGTTATATTTTTCTATTGGTTGAAGTATTCTAGCTCTAATTTGTAAGAGAAAAAAATCTTCTATAAAATGGCTTAGGGTGAAGGATTCTATAATGTATGATAAGATTATAGCTTCTTGCAGTGATATTGCATTGTAAGGGATTATAGATTGTGACCAAGTTGTAATCACTAGATAATAAGCATATTGGACTCTCTATTTGGTGGATGTAGCCCAAGGATTGGGTGAACCACATTAAATCTTTGTGTCTTGTGTTCTCTTCCATGTGACTTATTATTTTTGATATTGGTTATATTTGCATGTAATTTTTATTTTTGTCTCTTTAATCATAACAAAATGTAGATCTCCTTACTTGATGCCAAAAAATGCTAAATCTTGAAGAGGGAATTGTTAACCATTTTTGCCCTACTTCCTAAAATTCAAATATCCAAGGTGATAGCCATGTCTACATTCATTAGATCATTCATTAAGTGTCATGTAGGCTAATAGGGATGTGTAAAAATTTGACTTTTATTTTATATTCCTAAGCCTTATATACTTTCATATCGTATGAGAAAATTCAAATTGGGATGATGCGATTATTCCTTTTCACTCTGTCACTTCCGTTTAAGGCTTAACTATCATAAAGGCTGTGATTGCATGAAACCATCAAGTTCAATGATGGAGTAGCTTTTTAGCTTAGAGAGTTAGCATTCAGTTTCAAGTCACAAGGATGTGACTAGCCTTGAATCACATGAATGCAAGTAGTTTCAAGCTTGAGCAGATTTAGGTTACAACCTTGCGAAGTTAACTATAACAGTTTAGATTCATGCATTTTCACAACATTGTAGGTGGTCAGGACTAACCTAGGGTCAAGGTTGTGAGAGAAAAAATTCCCTTCATCACTCATTCATAAGTTTAGAAGATGGGTTAAAGATTCAAGTGGCAAAGTTGTGAAAGGGTGTTGATTGCACTATCGCAGAAGGTTAAGGACAAACCAGGGTTAAGGCTATCAAGCAACAAAGTACATGGAGCACATCATCATAGGGTTAACATTGAGGTTAAAGCTTTAAGTTGTGATGGTGTGATGACAGTTAGTGTAATGGCTTTGCTCATTCGTAGGTTTTAGTGGAAAAGATCAACTAGTGATTCTGATGAAGCGATCAATGTTAAAGAATTATTTTTGTAGCTTTGCAAGATATGATCTGCAATTATGATAGATAGTTGCAATGTTGTGATGGAGCATCAAACAATCAAAGATATAGTTTTTGTAGGGTCACTGCGGTTAAGAGGGTAAAGTAAAAATAAGTTGCAAAGTAGCGATAAGGCATAATATGGGGAGGTTGCAACTTTGCAGGGTCAAACAGTTAACAAAGAAAATAAATTATGAAGCCATGAATGGTTATAAGCATAGGGGTATGTGCAGGATCATGGTGTGCCAAAAAGTGGCGACGTGAAAAAAATGGAGTTTGAACACATCTAAAAGCGCTTCAAAATCCGCTTTGACTTTTTTTCACCTATCTAGGTACCAAGCCTGGAAGGAAAGGCCGAGCCTTATTGGATATCTGATAATTATATGACATTATTATTATAATATTATAATAATATAAAAACATTATATTGTAACAGTATAATACATTATAATATAATATTATTATAATAAAATATTATTAAATATAATATTATTATAATATTATAATATAATATTGTTATTAAATATATAATATAATATAATAATAATAATAATAATACTATAATATAATAATAATAATATTATATTATAATCATATAATATTATACTATAATAATATTATTATATTATAATAATATTATATTATAATGTATTATATTATAATAATATAATATAATATTTAATATTATAATATATAGTAATGTAATATAATATATTATAAACTATAATAATATAATATAATATAATACATTATAATAATATAATATAATAATAATATTATATTATAATAATATAATAATAATATTATATTATAATAATATAATATAATAATAATATTATATTATAATAATATAATAATAATATTATATTATAATAATATAATAATAATATTATATTATAATAATATAATATAATATTTTATATTATAATATATATTAATGTAATATAATATATATATAATATAATATAAAAATATATAAAATATAAGTGAATATAATATTTCAAAGCTATATGTTATATTATATATCTTATATATAAAATATAAGATATGGGGGCAATCGGATGTCTGATATTATATCAGATATCTGATACCTGTAGCATTACATTAAAAAAAAAACCAAACCTGCAGGCCCTTATTTCTCACATTTTGGGGGCCAGTATTAGCGCGCGACCGGATATTAGATATTAGATCAGATATCGAATATTAAGGTATGTTTTTTTTTGTTTTTTAAACTAATTTTTAATCTAAATTCGATAGATTTTAACATGATTTTGTTTTTTTTAGTTGAATCTAGGGTCTTTTTTCAAAAAAAGGTTAAAATTAAAGTTTTTTTAAATATATATTACGTTTTACAATTCAATAGGAATGGCTGATCAGAATGATGACACTGAGGCAGAAAATAATATTCCTCATAACCCCCCATCAAATGATCTAGTACCCCCACAAAACCATCCACCAAATGATCCTCTACCCCCTCAAAACCCTCCTTGAATCGAGGATTTGATAAATGAAAATCTCAACAAGTTGAGAGGTTTGCATAGAACATATAAGAATGTACCCGCATTGGCTCCTATGTTATCCACGTTAAACACCATAGTGGATAACATTGAAACCCTTACAAACCAACAAAATTTCGCTCTTCATTGGCGTGATGAAATGCACGAGATGTTTGATGATGGTTTGGATTATGATGAGGTTGCGGCCCTCAAAATAAGCAAAGACAATTTGGCCAGCCTTTTTGCAAACTCGAAAATAGATTTACCAGTTGACTCAAAAAAATCCAAACTATCGATTAAATGGTGCACAAATGATGCCGTACGTGCAAACTTTTGGGATTGTTGGTGGATGGTCTTTGATATCCCTCCACATGGCCATTTAGACATACCATTTTATTTCCTTAGAAAATTATATGCTAAATTTGTGTTGAAACTTAAAGTGAACTGTTGGAGCATGAAGCCCAACATGGGCTTAGGACTAGGAGCTCCTCAGGATAGACCATCTTTCTAGTGGAAGAAAGATGGCACTTTTGTCACCCCCACTGATATCTTCCCTCCTCCTCAAGTACAGCATCTAGATATTATGATAGAGGCTAGCTCTCAGACTATCAGAGCCATTCATAGGCTAAGTATCCTAATGATATCTCAGGCTAGGTCAATCCTGCCTCCACGTGTTGATGATGCTGGTGCCAGTTCATCATTGACTAGCTCATCACATGTTTGTGTGACTCACACTTGCATTATGTGCAAGAATATTTGCCTGGGTCCCATAGGTGATCTTCTTGAGTATCATTTTGTATTAGATGAGGATACACTAGACATACATGCAGAGGCTACAGACCCTGATGCGAGAGAGGAGGGGAATGCAGAGGCATGGACTCCTTCGGTGTCGGTATGTGTATATAATTTTTTGTTATGAAATATGTGATTTAAAGTTAATTTTTATAATAGAGTAATTTTCATTTTTAAGCCATATTGACTTTTATATGTATATGATCTTCATTCACGTTTAGTTGATGACTGAGGAGGAGCTCAGACAGATTGATGATGCCATGCTCTCGGCCATTTCATTTGGCCTTGAGAAATCTATGGTACATTATGTTGTGTTCGTATTTTTTTAAAAATTTGATATTGTAGCATATATGGTTGCTAATCTTTCTTTTATCTTGCAGGTAGCACCTGTCTCGGAGGGACAAAGTGCGAAGGGTGAGATAGCACACATTGAAAAAGGAAAGGTAATTAGGTGCTTTCTATTTGATTAAATATCGATGCATTCTTTTAAAATTTTTGTGGTAATCCCATTTAATTACATTCTTTATTGTATATAGGGTGTCACTACTGGTGATGAGCCTATATAGATTCTGCGTCGTAGACCATCAGGGATTTCCATTCGCACTAAGAGCCCCATTGTATGTATAAGTATCATTTATTTTTTATTATCCTTATCTTCATAAATAAATTCAAAACTGATTTCTGTGATATTAACAACTACTATTTTGTATCTTATAGGAGACTCCTAGTGCACATGAGGTCCGACGAGAGAGTTATGTAAATTTGATGACGCGACCACTCACTCCTGAGGAGGAGCCTACAATAGTAAGTTGTAGTTTGAATTCATGATTAAATATGTTATAAATTTAGCATGCTATGAATTATAATGTTATAGTTTAAATTGTAGATTCATCTGACAAAGCTATTTGAACATATACAACCCACAATTAGAGAGGTACCAGCATTGCCAAGGGCATATGAGAGGACTCCTGATCGGCGCAGGAGGTCGACGAGAGAGGTATTTATATGAAATTTTGATAGTATTAATTTCCATTACAAAAAAGATCATTAAGCATTTGAGTAATTCAATGTTAGATACGTAGAATGATATAAATTTAGTAGTCTAACTTTGGGTTTTCTTTTTTTGTTTATGGAGGCATTCGATCCACCTAGTGCAGTGAAGAGGCTGCATTTTGATCATCCACCAGCACCTTAGGATAGTATAGCTATCGTAGGATGCATCATGAAACATTTTGAGATGGCATATGCCACATTGTATACAGAAACATTGATATAATACACATTCTGATGGCATGATCAACCACATTTTGTATGTGGATCTATGTATTTTGATATATATTTGAGTACTTTATCTATGGATACATGATCTTTGATATATATTTGTGTAAAATTTTGTCTATGGATACATGTATTTTGATATTTTTTTTGTCATTTATGTGCACAATGATATACATATTAATTTAGTATCTAGTATTGTTCAATTTATTGTGGATCATGTATCATGCCCTAAATTTTACTAGTAAAAACACAACAATTTTTATTTTTTTTGTAGCTTATGAAGTCGCATAAGAAATTACATATTGTAAAACAAGGTTATCATTGAATAGGAGTTCAAGACTCATGTGGATAGTGTCATCCAGTTGTAACATTTTAATCATAGGTGGTTTTCAAATAGATTGGATGACAATCTAGTTCAAGTTAGCATCACGAGTCAAAAGAGAAAGTTCAAGATAAAACACTCATAAATTAGTGAGGTAATTCATATCCTAACAAGCCTCTGATACTAATATTCTATTAGGGTCTATCGATTGTATCATATGGATTAGGTTGTGATTCTAGCATGTAAGGGAAGGGGATCAAAATTACTTATTATCCTCATTACCAATATACACACATTCATTAATCATTACAATATATATTAATGTGACAATTACTATATGGTGTGGAAGTGTAGTATATCTTAATCGATTAAACACACGTATCTAGAGAATTTAGATTTAGTACTCATCACATGAGCATCCTTAGTCAAATAAGAAAATGTACACTTATCTACCACACTATATCGAATCTAACCATTGGAAATTAGAAAAGATATGCCCCAAAGGTAGCTTCAAAGTCTACATGATGGAGAAGGGGCCACTTGTATTGATAGTATCCATCATTCAACACATACTATACACAACTTATGGAATAAACAATTTGTTTTATGTGCCAAACGTGTATCATGTGCTTGCATCCATATCTTACTGGTTACAGGTCCTCTCAAAGATTGGACCAATACTGAGTCATTTTCTCCCTCTTTACTCTATTTAGTCATCCTTATGCATTCTATCAACATTGCTTCCTCACCAAACTAGCACTCACTACAGTTTCCTAAACACAAAAATTACTATTTCAATACATAAATTAAACTCACTCTAACAAAAGACAATTACTAACTATCTAGCTCATCAACTACTAACTAATCTAGCTACATTGCCATGCTTTTACATTTACTATTTTAGTTACTATAATTACTATACGATTACATTTACTTTTTACATTATTACATCTCATTATTCACCATAAGCTTACTTTCTCACTATCAATATTATTATTATCAAAGCATGTTAAGATTCAAAGTAGTTTCATAGTACGAATTAGTAAGCACATAAAATGAAGAACTCTTAGTAAGTCTAAGGGCCAATTCAAAGTACTTAACTCAATCATAATTCACGATCAGTATTTAAACACATCCTACTACGTCATCGTATTGAGTGTGTCAATTTAAATTTGTTAGATGAATTGTTTATACAAGGATTAGGTGCAAGTGTATAAATAAGGTTTGTATATAACATACCTTGTCGTTTTGACATATATTGTAGTGCCTGCCCCTAGGTTGCATTTTTGTTGTCATTGTTGAGCTCTTTTAGGGCTAGTTTCATGTTGATGGATAGTAGCATTGTTTTGAGACTATCAGATATTGTGCTATGGATTCTGTTGATATGTGATGAGATCACTTAGACTTTACATTTCATATATGCATGATGATTATTTTCAATGTTTGCAGTTATTAATGATGATTAATAAGATGATTTATTATCATATGTGTTTTCTTATGGATACTTACCCCATACTTGCATGTGTATGGTGTGCGTGTTTGTTCTTATGTATGGCGTGTTTGATGTGGTTAAGGAAGGGAGACCTAGTCACCTGCTAGTCGGGATCTATACGATGCACCACTTCCTGCCATTGCTTGTTTAGTTTAGTATATATTGTGCTTGTACATGCATGGTTTTTATGCAGGTTGCAGGTATCGGGTATCGACTTCCATGAATTGCTAAGATGAGCGTACCCTATTAGATTATCTCAATGATAAGAGAGGGGAGATAAATTCTCAAGTCCAAATCCCAACCTTTAAGCCATTTGTCCTAATTGAAAATTAGGACAAGTATCTGAGTTGAGTACCCTCCGAATACATTGGATAACATAATTCGTGATATAAACCCTTGGTTTGATTTTGTATGTATTTTGGCTATGATGGAATTTCGTATTTTATCTTTGTGAGTTTTGGAGTATTTTCTATTAATTAAGCCTAATTAAAAGATTTAATTAATGGTTTAATTTAATGGAAAATTAATATGGTATTTTAATATTCATTTTATTTAATTAATTGAGAAATTAATTAAATAAAATAATTAAATTTGAAGATAAAAGTTATAAGTTTAAATTTGGAATGTGACAATATTTATTTTAATAATAATATATTTGGAGTTCATTTTTAAATAAATGACTAAATAATAATATTATTAAAGCTAATAAATATTTTAGCAATTAAGTTTTGAAAATAAAATTTAAAAGTGGAAAGATATTAAAATTATTAAAAGATTCTAGATTTCATGTGATTAAAATATAAATATATTAAGATTAAATAAGTGGAGATATTAAAATTAGTGCATGAGATTTAATAAATAAATAAATTAAATTGAAAAGAGTAAAGTAAATATTATATTAATTAATGTGCATTATTTTAATATTTTCTCACATAGGATTTTGCAAATTCTCGAGAGTTGTCATGTAGACAACACATGAGTTTGCACTCTAAGAATGCATAAGTTGTCTACACTTAGGAGTTAGCATATTATTTGAGCACATGGTGTCTGCAACCTTATGACTCATCTAGAAGGTTGGAGAAGACTCATGCTTATCTTCTAGTTGTTTCTAGACACATTCTAAATGCATCTTAGAGGCCTTTAAATAGAGGCTCTCCTAGTGTGTTTGGACAAGCTTCAAAGATTACATGCATTTTGAGAAGCTCATATGCTTGTACATGCTCATATGTTTCTACATGCTCATATGCTTCTACATGCTCCTATACTTCTTCAAGCACCTCTAGTTACGTGGGAACTTCGGTTGACTTGGTTCTTGGAGGAATTGCGAAGGTTGGAAAAGGAAGAGATTTTTCTATTGACTTCTGAGGGATGGCAAATTAGCATCAGTGTCCAGGTGCACTCGTGATATTTGCATATTCCCTTTGCACTTTTTCTCTTCCTGTCTTCATTGTGTCTATTAAATGAGTCTGAATCTTCTCTATGATTGAATCTGTACTTTGAAATTGGAATCTAGATATGTTATTTGGTTGAGAAGAAAACATTAGAAAACCCTAGATTCAATTAAGGAGGAAATTAGATCTAAATCAGGTTTGGGTTCAAATTAGAATCAAATTGAAAAAATTATATATAATTTTTAAAGAACAATTTTTCTTAGAGATATTAACGTTTATTCATTAAATGATTGAATGAACGACGAATCTGATTTAATATTTGATCATTACAATAATGAAATTATTAATGGGTTTATTATTTATTAATAATTGTTAAGGTTAGCAATTATTAATGAATGATGAGTATAATTAGTATAACTATTAATTAATTCAATTAAATTCAAATTGAGATTAGTTAATAATTGAAGTATACTAATAAGTTATGCAATGAGGTTTAATTGAAATAATTATTGTTATGACTAATATGTTATATATTATTAACTAAATTATTGATATACCTTAATGGTGATTAGAGTTAACCAATGAAGTCTATGTAAAGTTCTCTAGATCGATTAATAATAGTTTTGATGAGTTTATTATTTATTAATGTTTGTTGGGTCTGACAAACTATTAATAAATAATGGTTTATATAGTTATCAATAAATTTGATTAGAGTTAATCTAGTGGAGATTACTTAATGATTGAAGTTTTGTAAAATATATTAGTTTTTGGATTTGGAGTATAGTTGATCTTTAATCAATTGATATTCATTGATTTGTTATTATGTATAACTATATTATGCGATAGAGATTTAACTTGAAATGATTATCATTAATATGAATTTGTTAAGGAAACATTAGTATTCATAAAAGAAAGATGAATGTGGTCAATATAGATCTATTAATAAGATTTCCAATATAGCTTGTTATTAAATATTAACAAGATATTATTATTGAATTATGAATATTAATATTTGTGTATTGGATTATGGCTGACTTTTAGTTATTACCCAACTGATATTCATTGGGTTGATGGTATGGTTGTGTAATTATTAATTAAATCAATTAACTAGAGTTAATTGGATTTAATTAATAATTATGTTATGTAATAGAGATTTAATTGATATAATTCTTTTAACGAAATTGTAAAAATATTGATATCGAAGTTGATAAGTCTTATTCTAATGACTTAAATAATGACTTTAGTTATTTTAATGGTTATTAGTGATGATTTGATTTTTGCAACGATTAAATTAGGAGACTTAAGATTTAGTAACATTTAATTAAGTTTTAATCGAATGTTAAAAGGTCATGGATTGTGTACCTATGTTAATTGATTGAGATAAATAAAGTTATAATCTTCTTATTCGAAGATTGATAATTGGCTCTCTTATAATATAACGAATAATGATCCTCTGATTAAGTTGAAGTAACATTGAAGAAGAGTTAATCAATTAGAATATGGATCATAGTTAAATAAAGAGAACAATTTAATTAAAGGTCAATGATGATTGGTTTAATGAGCAAATATTTATCCTTAAGCTATTCTTAGAATATTATTTTAAATAATGGAAGGATAATCCTTTCGGGGAACAAATGGGTTGACTTGTAGGTCAAATGATGAAACTTAGACATTTGAGTTATACTTGGAAATAGAAAATTGGAAACCTCTACACTTAATTCAACTATGTAATATAGCAAAACCAAAACATGTGTTTGCATTGTGTTTTCTCTATGCTTCTTGTTTTGAGTTTTTGGATTGACTAGTGTTGACCAGTCCTAGGTTGTTACCAGAGGCTTGGGGGTTATGAGATGTGATTGCATGTTGATCTTATTTGGTCTCAATCTTTATAAACCTAACCATGGTAATGTGATGGCATGCTCTATGAAATGTTTGTATTTATTGATTGTTATTGTTTATTAGTCTTCATGTGTGAACCTGAGATGTATGTGTATGAGACACTTGAGCTAATCATTTTTGAGTCATCGATCAGTTATCCTTGAATTATTTTCTAGTCACCATGATGGGACTGAAATGTGGATTTATTTTTTGATGATGTCATGTTGTGACATGTTTGACTCAACCATTTTGGAGTCTTCGATCAATATGATTTTGAGATATTCTTGGTTGCTTGTTGAGAACCAATGGAAATGGTGATTTATTTTGAGATATATTTTGGTTATTGAGAACCAATGGATACTTATGATTATCAGTAATGCCTTCAGTTGCCAATAGAGAACTATTGTGGTCATGATTTTCTATGGATGCTTTTCAGATGCTCATGGAGATTTGATGATTCTTATTGAGGATATTTGATGCTTTTATTATGGATATTTGATGATTCTTTTTATGGATTATCTTTTGGTATTTTTACAGTTGCTTGTACAGGACTGTGGTGATTTATGATTCCATGAGCTTAGGGTAGGTTATCTACTTGTAGTGTCAGGAAGTGGCTTGCAATGGGGGTTAGGGCCCTAAGTGGCTGTCAAGGTAACTCATTGTAAGTTTGGTTAATAAGTGATAACATTTACACACTAAATAGAGATTAAATGAACTTAAAAAGATAATTTTTTTGGTTCTCGCCCATGCCTTGAGTGTTTGTACAGACTAGGATGGGAGTAGAGAGAACGCTTGGTTGCAACCTTGCATTCTATAGTATGCCTCATCAGTATGAGAGGATACTAGTGGCCGCATGAGGATCAGTATGGACCCATGGAGTTTAGCTAACTGCCAGGGTAACTTGTACATGATATATGCGATGACACTTCCCGCTTGCAGAGTAGGTTTCCTACATGTCTTTGTGTGCCTCTAGGAATTAGATGTCAATTTTTGTGTTTGGAACTTTGAGTTAGTATACTTTTAGGATTCCTGGACTTATAGAGATTTATGCTATGTGATTTTGATAGCCTGTTTGGGACTTGAGATTATCTCCTCAACATGGTGGGAGTGGACAATTTAGGTTCCACGCGGTCGGGTGGTAGTGTTTTTCCACTCTTATCATTTGAGATCCGTCCAAGACACCGTGGCTGAAGTATTCTTGGTTGGTATTTATCTTCATTATGTTCTTGGATCATTAGGATAGATGATATACCTTATGATGGATGTATTTACTAGTATGTTTCTTATATTGATGATTTGCATATGTTAGATGATGTTATCTTATGCTTTACTTTGCATGTTAGTTTACTTTCTGCATATGATGTAGTATGATTTAGGAGTGGCATTCCTACTATGTTAATAGCCGATGATCTCTTCGGTGCTTTGGGATGTTACACACAGAGGGATGGCTAGGATCCACAATGGTCTAATGATGCTATTTATGGTTGAGAGGAACCATGCACTTAGTTATTCATGTTTGTGATATATGGTTATCTTTTATGATTGATATTTATATGTTTATGGTGATGATGTATCATGCATGACATGTGGTTTCATTATTTTATTGCATCATGGATTAATATTGGATGATGATGTACTTTATTTACATGGATGTTTATTCTTTCATACCTTGTGACATGTACAGTGGATGATAGAGCAATCTGAAATGTAATTCAAAAAGGACACTTGTATATGGTTTAAGAATGTTGGATGTATCCTTGTTATTTCATAAGGATGTGATGTTAGATGAATAGTTAATTTAGATGTGATACAATGTTGAGGGATTCATGAAGAATGTAATCTGTTATGTATGTTACGAATGGTTTTACTTTCATGTTTAAAAAAAAAAAAAAATTGTTTGGCAAACTTAGTGGAATTTTAGATTAATTCTTTGGATCCCTTGGTGGGGCATTACATATATGTATTCATAATTTCATGCAACTAACATAGTAAAATGTGGTGTACATGAATCATATTATCATTAATTATATACATAGGGTACATGAGCTGACGAGCTACCTCTAATGACATGCCTATTGACCCTTATTACATACTAGCTAACTAATGCTTTATTCCTACACTACATTTTCAAATTGGTATATGTATTCTATCGACTTTTATATTCTACTAATATCTTCAATCGAATCCACAACATTCATTATCTAACTAACATTCCCTCAAGCCAAATATAAAATTCTCTTGACATTAAATCCAACATCTACATAGGTTTTTCATGCATTCAATTCTATCTAGTAATTCTTATCTATCAATGTGCTTTATTGACTAGATAAAACTAGATTTGAGTTATTATTTTAATCTACCATCCATCCTTATCCTTGATTCTCCAATCTCATCATCTCGACAACTTACTTCATATTAACCCTATTATATCTACATCCAACTATCCTAATTTACAGTCTTAACACTAATTTAATTAAACCCTCCATACTTAACATCATGTTTTGGTGTTGGGTAATCAACATGGGCACGGTGAGAGAGAGGGATGGAGCGGGCGGGAATTGCAATTCAAATCACGTTGTTTTGAATCTGGAGAAAGGCGGGAGATAGGAAACCACGTCTGCAGGAGGGCATGCAGCAAGCGCAGGGCAGGAAACGGAGGGGAAAGATGAGGATGCCTCAAAGGATGGGGACCCACGGGTTTTGATGCCCCATCCAGGTGAGAAGTTTCCCCCTCCCCCCCATGTGGGCAGTGGGCCATCTGGGGCATGGGGATGCTGGTCGAATCTATTCGGGATAAAACCGTTAGGTAAATCGTCTTTCCCAAAAGTCATTGACAAATCTGATAAGGAGAAAGGTATTTTTGCTCTGGAAATCCCTAGGGAAATTATTGACCACAATATCCTAAGCATGGCGAACACTCTGGTAGGAAAATTTGTAGGGCCAAGACCTAATATTGATGTAGTGAGGACATTTACCAGGAGAAAATGGGACCTTAAAGGGCATGTAGATGTGACTGCTATGGCCAAAGGCTTCATGTCTTTCGAGTTCTCTTGCTTGGAAGATTTTTCTCGTATACTATGTGCTAGGAACTGGTCTTTGGGAAGATCCAACCTAATATTGCAAAAATGGACATCTAACTTGGATTTGAACAATGATTTCCAATCTCAGGTTCCAGTTTGGTTAAGACTTCCGAAACTTCCTTTGGAATATTGGCATGAGGATGTCTTTGATGGCATAGCCAGGACCTTTGGAGAGCTCCTCTCCATTGACCCTATCACAGCAGCTAAGAAAAGATTGAATTACGCAAGAATCTGTGTAGGAGTCATCGAAGGCCAGGACATGCCTCAAGTTTTAGAACTACAATCTTGATTGGGAAACAGATCTCAAAATATTCACTATGAAAGTGTGCCTTTTGCTTGTTTCCATTGTAAGAAGGTTGGCCACAAGGCTGGATCATGCCCACTTTTCAAAGGGAAGAGTACGGTGGGAAAGGCTCGTCCACAAGGGGGGATAAAAGATTCTCTAGATCCCAAAAAAGAATGGAGGAAAAAAGCATCGCAAGTCAAGGCAAATGGAGAGGCAGAAGGAAAAACAAATACTGCTCCTAATGCGCCCCAAGAGGAATCAGGGCCTCCTCGGGCGACTGGAAACGTAGGAGGGGGAGAAGAGAAAGGAGTGAAAGACGATTCAACACCTCTCCCCAATGCGAAGGAATCTGAGAAGAAACCTGAGGAGACAGGTGAAAATATGACTCTTCCCCCTCTGGATTCTCAGGAGGATGACTTGAAACTATCCTTTGTCCCGAACTCCATGGAAGAACTAAAGGAGGGGGCACTCATGTCCCAGGACCCTAACCCGGTGTGTTGTCCCCCCCCTTCAACAGTAAATAGAATCATAGAGAGGCTGTCTGCATCGACAAAGGAAGATTTGGCGAGAATTGATGCTTGGCTGGACAAAGGACTAGAGAGAGAAGAGAATCCCTGGACGGAAGTCAGGAGTAGAAAGAAGAAGAATAGCAGGGACCCTTCTCCGGTATCTCCCCCTTCTACTAGAAGCATGGCCAAGGCTGATCTCGGCCACAAATCTAACCTAGTGGGAAGGAAAAACAAGAATGAAATCAGGAAAGAGGAAGCCAGAAGAAACATTAAGGATGGCACGCAGCGCACCATCCAGGAAGCATGTTCAGTAGTTAAATCATGAAGATCTTATCTTGGAATATTCGTGGACTCAATGGAATCCACAAGCAAGAAGTTATTAGAAATATGATAAGGGACCAAAGGCCTGATGTGTTTCTAATCCAGGAAACTAAAATGAAGAAGGAAAGGATGGAAAATATTAAGTTCAACAATAGCATGAAGGGCATAGCCTCTAACTCTGAAGGAGCGTCTGGAGGACTGCTGTTACTTTTCAATGATAAGTATTTCAATATAGTAGCTGAGTATGATGAAGATAACATTCTTTTCTGTAGAGTTCAACATTTGCACACCAATGATTCCTAGTTTTTAGTGAATATTTACGCCCCCAATAATAAGAGAGATAGAAAAAACTTTTGGACCAAAGTTGGTAATATGGTGCAAGATTGTGACATTAAGAAAGGTATAATCATGGGAGACTTTAACACACTGCTAGAAGATAAAGAGAAAAAGGGAGGTATGCCCCCGGATTGGGAAAGTAAACAGGATCTTTCTAACTTCATAAATAATTTGGCCCTCATGGACGTAGAGCTTAAGGGTGGATCCTTTAACTGGTCAAACAAGAGAACAGGCCATGATTGCATTCAGGTTAGGCTGGATAGAGCTCTTATATCTTCGGACTGACTTCAATCCTTCAGCTGCAGACTATCTCTGCTTCCCAGAATTGGTTCGGATCACTCTTCCATTTCTCTTTTAGTTTCCCCTCTGGTACACATGAGATACCATCCTTTCAGGTTTGAGAAAATGTGGAACTCTCACCCTGACCTCCTGGATAATATCAAGAAATGGTGGGGGATAGAGATGGAGGGCTCAGCCATGTTCAGAGTCACCAGAAAATTTAACAATGTGAAGAGGATGATTAAAATTTGGAACAAGTCTAATTTTGGTCACATCTTCCATGAAAAGAAAGATTTATTTGATAATCTAACTATTATCCAAGATTGCATTCAGAAGGAAGGTTACACTGAGACCAACAGGGTTTCAGAGCTCAAGACCCTGTCTAAAATTCATAACATTATTAATAAGGAAGAAAATTTTTGGAGGCAAAGATCGAGGATCACCTGGCTAAAGGAAGGAGATCGGAACACTAAGTTTTTTCACCTAACCACCCTCAAGCACCGTGCTAGTAACAGGATCTATGGTATCAGAAAGGGGCAGGAGCTGTTAATTGAAGAATCTGCCATCTCAGAAGAAGCTGTTTCCTTTTTCTCTAGCCTTCTCTCTGAGGACCCAATGCTGTCCAATTTGGACCAGGAGGATTTGTTGCATTGTATCCCTCAGCTCATTCAACCTATCCATAATAAACAGCTCAGTGCTATTCCTAATGCTTTGGAAGTTAGAGAGGCTCTCTTTTCTCTGCTTGCTGACAAGGCTCCAGGCCCGGATGGTTTTCCCACTTTTTTCTTCCAAAGGTTCTGGCCGGTGATCATGGGAGAGGTTGTTCAAGCTGTCCAGGAATTCTTTGGAGCCAAATATATTCTTAAGGAGCTAAACTCGACTTTTGTGGTTCTCATTCCTAAATCCCCTGGGACGGAATCGTTGGACAACTTTAGACCTATTAGTCTGTGAAACTCTCTCTACAAGATCATCTCTAAAGTTCTCACTTTAAGAATGCTCAAGATATTGCCCATGATAATCTCGCAGCATCAATCGGGTTTTGTTCCAAGGAGACAAATTTTGGATTCTGTCCAGATGGTGCACAAAGTCATCCACTCTCTTGAGGCATCCAAATGGGAAGGTATGTTTCTCAAACTGGATCTTTCTAAAGCTTATGATAGGGTGGACTGGTCTCTCCTTGGGAAGGTCCTCTCGACTTTTGGCTTTGACAGTAAAGTTTGCAAAATTATCTCTCAATTGGTGTCCACCCCCTCCTTGGCTGTTCTGGTTAATGGAGTCCCTTCTAATTTTTTCAAACCTTCCAGAGGCCTCAAACAAGGAGACCCCCTTTCGCCCATTTTGTTCATCATTTTAGCTGAATGCTTAGGAAGGATTATAGACTGTAGAAAGCGTGAGGCTTGTATCAAAGGGATCCTTCCCTCCTCTAATTGCGTTCCCTTCATTCATCAGCAATTTGTTGACGATACTATCTTGGGGGGGGAAGCTTCTGTCAAAGAGGCCAGAGCCCTGAAGAAGATTCTTGATACTTACTCCAGTGGGACGGGTCAGCTGATTAATTGGAACAAAAGCTCGCTCTTTTTCATCAACACCTCTGAGTTTAGACAAAGGAAAATCGCCAGGATTCTGGGTTGTGGGGTAGGCTCTTTCCCCTCTACCTATCTTGGTCTTCCTTTGGGATCCTCTCCCCTGGAGTCTTTTTGGAATGGTATTTTGGACAAATTCAACAGGAAGATGGCTGGTTGGAAAGGGGTCTCTCTTAGTCAAGCGGGGAAATGCCTCTTAGTCAAATCTTCTCTTCAAAATCTGCCAATCTACGCCCTGAGCCTCTTTGGAATTCCGAGGAAAATAGTTGAGAGAATGGAGAAAATCTAGAGAGACTTCCTTTGGAATGGTAATGAAGGGAAGAAAAGATATCCTCTTGTTTCTTGGGAGAAGGTTTGCCTCCCTATGAGGTATGGAGGTCTGGGCATTAGAAAGATCACTCACCTCAATAAGGCTCTCCTAGCTAAACAAATATGGTGGATATTCAGTAGCACAGGTGAATGGAGGGACACCCTGGTAAACAAGTACCTTAGAAGACCCACTCTTCTTTTCACCCTTTTTAATGAAGATATCCCAAAAGGATCGAACATTTGGAATGGGATCATGAAAGCCAGGGACCTGGCTAAGGCCAGGATATCTTGAAAATTGGGAAATGGGAAGGACATCCAGTTCTGGTCGGATAGATGGCTTTCCCAAGATCCACTTATCAATAACCCTATTTTTGAGAGATGGATGCAAGCTTGTACTGATCAAATTGGGTCCAAAGTTTGTGATTATTGGAATGGCCAGGAATGGAGTGACCTATCCCTCATCTCTGAGGACTTGACTCCTATAATGCTTATGCTCAATTCCATGATTCCTATCAATTTGGGGGATGAGCTGGTCTGGAGGGATAATCCCAATGGAAGATACTCTGTGGCCTCAGGCTATAATTCCCTTTGGAGCTTAAAAGAGAAGGCCCCTTGGGCGGAGGCTTGGATTTCGGGTCTCACTCCAAAGATCAACATTTTTTATTGGTTGGCTCTTCAGAACAAAATCCTTACTCATGACAATCTCATGAAGCGAGGACATGTTATGCCTAGTAGATGTCCCTTGTGTAAGAATCAGGCTGAGATTGGAAATCACATTTTCATCTTATGTGACTATGCCAGGGAGGTGTGGAATGTCATCACACATGATAAGGAAACCCTCTGGTGCATATCGGATAATCTCATGGATTTTTTCCATCAGTGGAAAGGTCTTTGTAAGATTGCTGGTCGGCAGGATCACTCGGACTGGATTTTACCCCATTTTTGCTGGGGAATTTGGAAGGAAAGGAATAATAGAATATTTAGAGACAGAGAGGAGCCGGCTATAATCCTTGGCAGGAAGGTCTTGAAGAATATAAAGGAAAATCTCCAAGTGCTGAAGGAGGAAGAAGAAGAAGGGGACAGAAAGATAGCTAAAGGAAAAGATAGGAACCTCAAAAGGCAGGATGCTAGCTGGCTTCTCCCCCCAGATGGTTGGTCAAAAGACAACTTTGATGGGGCTTCTAAGGGTAACCCAGGCCCTTCAGGTTGCGGTGGAATCATAAGAAATAGCTATAGGGAGGGAATAGCTGCCTTTGCTTCCCCGCTGGGAATCCAGACTATTCATCTGGCTGAAGCAAGAGCTGCGAGTAAGGTGGTCAAGTTGGCTTTTGAAGCCGGGATTACTAAACTCTGGCTTGAGGGGGACTCCAAAAACATTATTAATACCATTAATGGTATTTCCCCTCCCTCGTGGACGATTGCGAACATAATTGCTGAGACTTGTGCCACTCTCACAAAGTTCGAAAAGGTCCACGTCACTCATCATTACAGAGAGGCAAACCCAACCACTGATTGGTTTGCTAATAAAGGGGTTAACGCCACCAAAAATCTGTCCTGGCATGCCGGAAAAGATTTTTCGACGGAGGCAAAGTTGCTCATCGACCAAGATAATATCTTGGGAAGGACGGCTCAAATCCAATGCAATTATGGATAATAAAGATTGCTTAATAAATGGTAAGTGCCATTATTGGCATCGTGATTTGCACCAGCAAAAGGGGTTTCCTCTGACTTTTTGACACGTTCGAAAGGACGATACCATTATTTTCAGAAAGGGGTATACTCACGGGTATCATAAAAGAAACATCACCATTTTTTTGAATGCAAATAACTTGCACAGATCAGAGTTCATGAGAATTGTGGAAGTTGATCAGGTAAACATGATGGGTGAGAGGAGCAGAAAGGAGCCGGTGGGGGAAGTTCAGAAGTGGAAGAACAAGGCCAAAGTTTGGAGAGAGCTGGAAAAGGGTGGGGTTACTAATTTCTTTGAGAAACTTCATGGCTCGGATCCTGAGATCACTAACAGCATGGTGAATTCGTGGAATAATGGTAAGGTTAAGGTGAACGGGGTCTACTTTCAAATTACTGAGGATGTGGTTGCTGAAGTCACGGGGATACCGATGGAGGGGCATAAATTCTTCAGAGACAAGAAGATGTCTTCTAATGCAATCAAGGATTTTGTGAAAAACACTGAAGAGCTGAACAAGCTGGGCAAGAAAGAGACGTTTTTCGTAACAGATACTATAAAGAAGCTCTGGAGGTATGTTCTCTACGCTGTCATTGAATATATAACCCTAGACCCCAGGTTTGATAGGGTTAGGACTCACCATTTTGTGATTCTGAATCATTTTGGCCATGGTAGTAAGATCTCCTTCCCGTATTATCTTTTTAACTCGATGAACAAGGCCATTTCTAGTTTTAAAAAGAAAGCTACCGTCAACCCGGCATTGCATGAGGGTCTTCTGCTTCTGATTCATGAGCATTTCCACGCTCAAACCATTAGCAAAAACCCTATCCAGGGGGCGGATGTTGACAAGAGCAGCTCCAGTTTTTCTTCAGATTCCGACGATGTCGAGAGCATCAGCTCTGATGAGGTTTTTGAGCATTCAGGTAAGAAGACTAAAAGCCATAAGAAGGATTACCCCTCTATCAAATTATCCAGCAGAAAGAGCCCTAGAGGTCATACCCCAGCTAAAACTGGCTCTGCTGAGGTGGAGGAGGAAATGGATACTGATGATTCTGACAAGGTTTCAAAGGAGGAGCTGGATGAGGAGAAACTAAGAAAAAGACAGAAGAGGGAGGGAGAGAGCATTGAGCGCTCCAGTAGTCAGGGAAAGGATTCTCTGCCCATTCCCCTCTCCCCTATACATCCTCAGCCTCCTTTGGAGGAAAATGACAACTCTGGTCAGATTGAGGGGGAAGTGCAAGTTAATAACAGAAGGAAGGCTTGGAAGAACTTCAATGTGAGAACGGCCACTATGGGAATCTACAGAGAGGCTATGAACCCCCAACTCCTGGTGGACGACCTCGAGAAGCCTAGACTCAATGAGCTAATTGACCTGGCTATGGTGGCTATTTCTGATAATGCAAGAGAAACGGGCATGAATCTATTGAACAATGCCTGCAATAGCATGATCGACAAATTTAGATCAATTAAATGGCTTTTCCATGAGCTTGAGGATGTCAGAGATAGGGTTTCCCAAATGGAAAAAATCAAGAGCAAGACAGGTGCAGAAAGCCAAGGCGACCGGAACAGCTGGGAGACTCTGATGGAGAGGAGAGTAAAAAATATTGAGAACTACAATCACAACCTGGCAAGTCAAATGATCTCCCTCCTCGCTTCGATCAACGACAACATTCTCTCTCTCTTGGAAAATCTCAAAGACAGGAACTAGATGGAGGAAGATGATAAACAGAACAGAGACAAAGATAGGCTGGATGTGGATAAAGCCAAGGATAGCACTATGGAGTAGGATTTGACGAACGCCCAGGATCATAAGGAAGAAGAGCAACAAGAGTGCGCCGAAGCTGCCCAGACCATGCTCGAGATGGAGAAGTAGTTTGCTAGGTTGGGTCTCTGTCCTTTGGTTTTTGTTTCTCCTAGATTTGGCTTTTTGTCTGGTCTCTATTTTTCTGGTTGGTTCTCTGGCCTTTTTTGTGGGCAGTTGTTTCGGGCTGGGCCTTTGGGCTTATTCTCAGCCGTAAGGATTATGTTTTGGATGGGCGTTTTTTCGCTTATTTTCATCCTTTCTTGTTGTTAAACTTATGGGTTTCAGGACCCCTTAAAACCTGTTTACCTTATCAAAAACATCATGTTCAATTATATATGCATTCTCATAAACTTATTTATTTCATTTAATTTACTTTCCTATATTTATCTTTTCCATTACCATATGGTTTAATTGTTACATGTTTCTAAATGAGCCCCTTGATATAAACATTACCCTTAAACTAGGCTCAAATACACTAAGTGTCATTATCCTCTACTCAAGACTTGAAATGATTAAATAATTATATGATACAAATAAAAACAAATCTAAAGGATGAATCTCCTATCTATCTTAAAACCTCATCATTCCCTAACTCTTACCAAGGCCACATTTCTTCCTACACGTGGTCCCCACAAGGTCCCACGTGGGTCATGTGCAGAATTTTGACTAATCCAAGCCTTAGGACATCTTTTTCCCATCCCTCCAATCAGCAATCCTAATGTGAACAAGTCATATTAAATTTCAACTTGACATTCTCCTAAGTACAAATCCCTTGGGATTGCTATCCCACTCCCCCTTAATTTTAAGTTGACTACCTATGCTTGGGAACACGTGACCACTGCTGTAAGGAGGGGACGACCAGTGCATAAGACAAGGATGTGACATAAACCCTTTCTCCTATGAACCCAAGCATATTAATGGGGATGAAACCCCTTTTTAAGGAGGCAAGGTCAAGGATAAAAGTTTTGACATGACATGTCAGAATGAATGTTAGATTTAACAATACGCCTTGGGGAGTGAAGAAAACTTTTTGCATTATGATGGCTTAGGAAATGTTGGGGGCTACTCTAAAAGGGCGGTCAAGATCAATCTTGGCTTTTATTTTATTTTTGAGTTAAATATTTAAATTTGTCATATTCTCTAACATGCACACTAATATGCCTTTATTTATTTAATTACTAATTTATTATTTGAGTGTTGGATGTGACTTAGAGGTCACAAGATTGTAATGTGTACCATTCTGTCACTTAGAAAATATATTAGTCTAGGACACTCATTAGTCTCTATATGCTATTATTATTATTATTTTAATTGGATAGTAGTCTAGAATCGGGGAATATTCTTTAATATTTTATTGCTCTATATTAAGGAAGGGATTTATTTGCCTTTACCATACATTTTCCAAAGAGGAAAATGCATGCCTACATCAATGTATCTCATATATTTTATTATGTCTTCTCTTACAACAAACTTCATTTTGTTATATCATGAAATTAATTTGATGATTTCCTTGCTTAGAATTGCATTAAGCTTGGTAATTAAAATCAATGTTATCCATGCATGTGATATGAACATAAAATTTTCCTTCCAAATTATTGAGTGCATAAGAAGATTGTAAGCAATCTACTAAGTTTTAAATTTATACAATCAATGGTATCACATAACATCTATGGATTGTTATTATCAACTAGTCATTTACAATACCACAAGGAGAAAACTTTCTTTCACATTTTCAAATGATAACAATGATGTCAAAGTAAATCTGTGACTCATACCAATGCTTTCATAACAATATAAAATCCAAATGAAACATGCATATACAACCTTATCAATTATTTCCTCTACACGTACATTAGGTAACAATGATACAATCTCCTTCTATCACAATGGGGCAACATAAGGGACTTTTCCAAATCATAAGGAACATGAACTTTGAAAGATATGGACAATGAGTAGCATGAACATTGTCCAACATGATCATTGAGAACATGAACAAGCTAGTGAATCCTCCTTCACAAATGAGGGCACAATGTCAATTTTTCTCATCCAACATCAATCTGCAAGATGATCATTGCAAGCCATTTTTCATTGCTCCCTTGGACACAAATTTGCATATGCAACACAACAAAATAACAAGGACCATGGGTGCTTTCCACCCAACCATAGGCCTCAAAGAGACCACCCCCGCACTAGGGAACAAGGCTCAAACTAGGATACACATACAATCTTTCAATGCATAAACATTACATTTCAAACTTGAACAATTTCCCCCCAAGGCTATTTCACAATGGCTTCACAGATGGAACCATAAACATGGGGTGAAGGTGTATTCTAAAATGGAGACTTGCCATACCAAACCATATCTGCAATAAACAATTTTCATGCCCTCTCGGGGCTATCATAATTCAGAAAATTTCATGCCCTCTTGGGGCTATCATAAATCAACAATTTAATGACCTCTCGAGGCCTCCACATTTCCTCCTCCAAACCCACTACCATTAGCTATAACTCCTCAAACTTCCTTTCTACACCATACTTTCCTTATCACCCCCAACAAGATATGAATGGTTATGGCATACAATGGAGCCCATACTCCAAGGTTCTCAATACATTTTTTGAACCCAACTTAAGCCCTTCACCGTGGACTTCTCTTCTCTTCCCACAAGGGTGAGTGTAAGTCCCACACCCACAACAACACTCAAGCACAAAACAAGAAAACAAAACCAAGTAGAAATAAAACAAGAAATTTTCAAGAGCACATCACATTTTCACAACACAATATCAACACCCATAATACAACAAGGAAATAGAGGAAATCGAAACCTCATACTCACAATACTCCACACAATACAACAAGATGCACAATGGTGTCACACTAATCTACATGGAATGAACACCATTCAAGCACTCACATGAATGCTACTCCATAATGCAATGCAATGCATACTCCATTGATAAACTCCACACTTGCATATTTGCTTAACTATGCTAAAAGAAAGAAATGGAAAAGAAGCAAGTTTGAGATACCAACCTTGGTCCAAGCTAGGGTAAGGATAGCTGTAGTAGAGCTCCCCTAATCTCCCTCCAAAACCTAACTGTCTCTAAAATTAGAGAGTGGATAGACACCCCACTAGTTTGGCCAAGACCCTCTAATAAAGCCTTCCCACTAACTTATTTTAGCAAAAACACTAAGCCACTACTTCCTACAAACTTGTCTCCTCTAACGGTTCATTGATAGCCCTCATGAGCTTTGAGTTATGACCCTCAAAATATCAACCTCAAAATGCACTTAGAGCACCTTGGAGACTCCTTGGTATGGGGTGACCGCGGAAAATGGATGGTCTCTTTGGCCAAAACAAGGGTGTCACTAAGGTTCACCCATCCACCCAGAGCTAATGGAACTAACAATTTGATGCCAAGATTAGCGGTTTTAAAGTTACGCTGTGGTGCACCTATGAACTAAGGCACATTGTGAGTTTTGGCATCGAGCAAGATTGCTGTGCTGAATCCAAATGGAATGTGATCTCTTAAAAATGATATAGAATATTTTAGGTCTCAACATCACCATCCTGTAGCATTCAACAATTCATCGATAGCCCTCACAAGGTCCGAGTTATGACCCTCAAAAGATCAATCTCGAAATGCACTTAGAGCACCTTGGAGACTCCTTGGTATAGGGTGGCCGCAAATGATGGATGGTCTCTATGGACAGAACAAGGGTGTGACTAGGGTTCAACCGCCCATCCAGAGCTAATGGCATTGATGATTCAATGCCAAGATCAGTGGTTTCAAAGTTACGTTGTGGTGCACCTATGAACTGAGGTACACTGTGAGTTTTGGCATCGAGCGAGATCGCTGTGCTGAATCCAAAAAGAATGTGATCTTTTGAAAATAAGATAGGTTATTTTAGTCCTTAGTATCACCATCCTATAACATTTGATAGTTCATCAATATCCCTCACGAGCTTTGAGTTATGACCCTCGAAAGATCAACCTCAAAATGCACTTAGAGCACCTTGGAGACTCCTCAGTACGGGGTGGCTACAAATAATGGATGGTCTCCATGGTCAGGAAAAAAGGTGTGACTAGGGTTCACCCACCCATTTGGAGCTAATGGAATTGACGATTTGATGCTAAGATCAACGGTTTCAAAGTTACACTGTGGTGCACCTATGAACTGAGGCAAATTGTGAGTTTTGGCATTGAGCGAGATCGCTGTGCCGAATCCAAACGGAATGTGAAATATTAAAAATGAGATAGGTTATTTTAGGCCTTAGTATCATTGTCCTGTAGCATTTGATAGTTCATCGATAGCCCTCACGAGCTTCGAGTTATGACCCTTGAAAGATCGACCTCAAAATTCATGTAGAGCACCTTGGAGACTCCTCAGTATGGGGTGGCCGCAAATGATGGATGGTATCTGTGGCCAGAACAAGGGTGTGAGTAGGGTTCACCTACCCATCTAGAGCTAATAGCACTGATGATTCAATGCCATGATCAACGGTTTCAAAGTTACGCTGTGGTGCACCTATGAACTGAGGAACACTACGAGTTGTGGCACTGAGTGAGATCGCTGTGCTGAATCCAAATGGAATGTGATCTCTAAAAAATGAGATAGTTTATTTTAGGCCTCAGTATCACTATCCTATAGCATTTGATAGTTCATCGATAGCTCTCATGAGCTTCAAGTTATGACCATCGAAAGATCGACCTCAAAATACACTTAGAGCACCTTGGAGACTCCTCGATACAGGGTGGCCGCAAATGATGGATGGTCTTTATGGCTAGAACAAGGGTGTGACTAGGGTTCACACACCCATATAGAGCTAATGGCGCTGACAATTCAATGCCATGATCAACGGTTTCAAAGTTACATTGTGGTGCACCTATGAACTGAGGCACACTGTGAGTTTTGGCATCGAGTGAGATCACTATGCCGAATCCAAACAGAATGTAATCTCTCAAAAATGAGATAGGTTATTTTAGGCCTCAACATCACCATCCTATAGAATTCAATAGTTTATCGATATCCCTCACGAGCTTTGAGTTATGACCCTCAGAAGATCGACCTCAAAATGCACTTAGAGAACCTTGGGGACTCCTTGTTATGGGGTGGCCACGAACGATAGAGGGTCTCCGTGGTTGGAAAAAGGGTGTCACTAGGGTTCACCCACCCACTCGGAGCTAATGGTACTGACGATTCAAACAGTTCTAGCTGTTAGGAGTTAGATTTTGAAAAGTTGTCAAGAAAATTGAAAAAGTTGCTAAGCAACTTTTTGCAATTTTTGCGCTAAGACAAGTTTTGTTGCAAATAGATTCTACAAACTCCTAGGGACCCTAATAATGTTCTAAACATCTAGACTTACCTAAAAAACATGGATTTTACCAAAAATTCACTTTATTAGACCAATTGATGGCCAAGGCTTATAGTTGCACCATGGGGTCTTGTGTCCATTACAAATGTGAATGGTCACAGGAAGATCATTAGATCTATCCCTAGACCTTATTACATCAAGAAAAGAGAAATGATTAGGTGCTTTGCACTAGTGTTCCCTGTATTTCATAAAATTTAAAATATAGAGTTTCCTTCCAAAATGCTCATGTAGCTATTACATTCAAGATTTGAATTTTCTAAAGCAATAAGCTAAATTTTAAGTGACTTATTGAATATTTCAACTTATGAAATGAGTTGAGATTATTATGAGACCTTATTAGGACCTATGTAATGACTCACTTACCCTATGCAAACTTAGACATTACTAAAGTTCAAATCTCATGGTCCTTTACAACTTTTCAATATGAAAGTCTTTCAAAATATTATACAATATTATGACTCTTTATGTTTTCAAATGCCATGATTGGTTGCAAAATGGAAGAAATCAAGTATTCTAATTGTTCATCTGTACTTTCTAGATTTTTCTTATTTGATTAGTTTGATAAAAATAGTTTTAATAATCATAATGTTAGCTTTATGTCAAATAAGGAAAAAACCAAATTTGTAATAAGATATCTGCAAGCAATTATCTTTCATATAGTTATAAATGCTCTTAAAATTGTCCTTATAGCCTTGTATCACATGCAAATATGATTTGCAAGAAATTGTTCAATATCTTTCTCTTATAATTCCTTACAAAGAACCTACCAAAATAAAAATTAGAATGTGTAACTAATTTAACCTGTCTTTTTCATTATTACAAAAACCATATACAAAAAAAGTTCACATCATAAACCTTAGGAATTCTCATACCACACCCCCCCCCCCCCCCCCCCCCCCCCCCCCCCCCCCCCCCCCCCCCAACTCTTCATGATGTACCTACATTCCAATATCATAAAAAAATTAGTAACTTATTGTCTTAAACAAGATAATCATCAGTTCATTGAATCATTATGAAGAAAATAACATAAGAAGTAAATATACTAGTCGAGTGTTCCAATAGGGTCCTCTCTCTATTTTAGGGTCTCCAACAAGGCTTCATGATCAACATTAGCAATAGTAAAAAGTTCTTTTACTTTTGGTCTTCCTTGATGCTTCAACAACTTTACATTTGTTGCTATAATAAGATGCGAATATATGAGAATTATTTTGTGCTTCTGATAGTCTTCGAATGTGAAAATTCTATTCCTTCTAAGCATGTATGTCCGCAGTCATGTTCCAACAACAACCGCTGAACCAGTAGGATATGTGAATCCATCATCATCTGTGATTGGTTGTGCAAGTTTTTGTTTACCTCTTACACAACGTGCTAACCAATAATCAGATTTCTCATCATTCCTTTATGGTGCAACCAATGCAAAGACATGTCTTGGCTGAAGTAGATCTGATATATGGTTATGCTCAAGTGAACTTTCCATGTTATCATTTTTGATAGAGGATATGATAGACAATGGAGTAAGATAATGTGGAGCCCATGTGTCCACCCACTCACTTGACTCACAGTGATCCCAATCACACTGAAAACAACTAGGACAAAAGAAAGCTAGCTGTCATGTCCAAATGGTCCATGTACTAGAATTAGAGCTCCAAAATGAATGCATTTTTGATGAGTCTCTCACTATAGCACAATCTAATCTATCAGCTATAGACCCTTCCTTAACCAACCAAAAGAACCTGCGTACCACTGAATCAAGAGTCCCCCCTTGTGATAATGCTAAACTACACCAATCAACAATGCTACGAGCATCAAGAAGCTCTGCTGTTGAAATCTTTAGTTTCTCCTTGACTAGAGCTCTCTTGACACATGCCCCCACTCCATCATGTTCCTCTTTTCCATGGCCAAACTCAAAAAAACTCCAAATATGAGTCACCCCTCTCTCTACGTGCATCCTACAAAACTAATAAAACATGCGAGCATTCTTGAATTGACCTGTACAGTTATCTGACCAAATGATTTGTGTATCCATAACAATTGCATGCTCATGTAAGAAATCAAAATAATTCTCGAAACAATGTTGCACAAAATCGTGAGAGTGAGATCTACCATCACTCATATAAAAATGATACTCTCTAATAATCTTTCGATTATCTTCCGCACTATCAGGGGCATGTCTATATGTTATGTGAACAAAAATAGCAATCTAAATAGAGTTGTAATATTAAGATTGTGTCTCATTTTGAGGTTGCAATGTGTAGTTTTCAACAAAATCAACAATTGATATAATAGTGCCAATGGGAAAAGTCTACTTGCACATTCTAAATTGTTCATCCAACCATTGAGACCTGTGACTATGTCTTGCATACTTGTAAAAAAGATTTGCCTTGAAATCTGAAATAAAACTAGCCACACTAATATCTTTTCCAACCAATTCACATCTAGAGCTCTCACCTCCACTCTTCAATGTGTATTTCATTGTTTCATATACCTTTTTTTTCACTATTGTCTTTCCAAGATCTTGTTCGCACCCCTCATGGAAACATGTGTCAAACTTGGATAAGCCACCACATTCTGAACACTTCTCATTTAAGCAAGCATTTCTATAAAAGAAACAACCATCAACTCTACGACATAAAAGTTGATCTAGCAAGTCTCTTGATGATTTTGGATGCTCACTAGCACCACAATCCTCCAACATTTCTTTACTATGCAAAGTAGAATGGATGGAGTGTAATAGTTCATAGTGCATAGAAAACTCAACATGATATTTGTAACAACATGTATTTCAAATTTTGAGTGGCACACAATAAAATGGCTTCAAAGATTCAAAAGCCCTTTGTGATAAATGAAGACTTGGATGACTCTCTCTAAATTGTTTGAACAACATAGTTTGACTTACCTCCAAACAGTGTTTAGGATGTGGTGTGCGGTCTCTGATGCCAATTCTCAACTTTAACACATCTTTAGCATTGAGTGATACTCATGAGTTAGAGTGCCAAAATTGTGTAATTTATTCCTTCACATCATTGGATAGCTTCTTATCAAAATGTTGAAGTCTCCCACCAAATGCCCATGTTTCATTTTGAAGAGGATCATCAATTTTCTCTCGTCGACTAAGTGCTCTTCTCAAAGTAGTACAATTTAGATTCAAATCAATACAAGTTTCTCTCATATATCTACCCTTTCTCAAATGATGACTTACCAAAGAGGTTGTAATAACCCTTCAAGAAGCTCTATTATCCTTCTCCCTGTTATTTTTTCCAATGCTATTTGAGAGCACTGAAAAGATTCTTCACAATAATATAATTTCTTTCCAACTTTTTATTGATACGAATCTTGAATTTGGAAAGCATAGGTCTCATCTTTTGCATCTTTAATAAGTGCATGAAAAATATCTGATATAGTCTTGAAGCCCATAACTGAATGGTTCTTTTTGATTTTTTCCCTTCCAAACTAGTAATAATCATTTCATCAATTTCAATTATCCATTTTGGTGTTTTAGAACCTTCATGTCGATTATAATTAGGAGATATGTAACATTCTTATGCATTAGGTTCCTGTGCATTGACATGTTCGACATGGTCAATTATGCAATTTGGATTATGACTTGGTAGCATTTTATCTTCAAAATTTTCATTCTCTAAACTTTCAATTTCGGCATTATCATTTTCAATAGGTACATTTTTATTCCCCAATTGTACATATTCATTATTTGACTCTATGATTTCACCTTTGACTAATTCATCGTCAACTTGATTGATATTTAGGATACCTTGTCTTTTTCTTTGGTGTTCCATTTTGTCTCTTTCCCTATATGTCGCAATGTTTTCATTGGATATCTTCTTTTTGCGTTTATCCTTTCGACGACTGGTGCTCCCCATTGAGATGACAAATTCAAACACCTAAGGTTATATTTTCAAATTTTTTTCGATTGGTTGGGCCTAAAAATGCATTTTTTTGCAAAACCCGTGAATTTTTTTTGAAAAAGTGATGTTATCAGGTCTGCAGGGATAGCAATATGTTGGAAATTGGTGCCGAGAGAAATCAGATATCCGATCCAAAATTGAATATCTAATTTTTTTCAATGATATTTGGAGGGAAAACAACCTTTTCTATAATAGTATTAATATTAGAATAATTATTGGAGGGAGACCGACTTTGGTTTATTAGTATTAATATATAGTATCAATATTATTATTATACCTATAATAGTATTCTTATTATTACTATAGATATAATAGTATTAATATTTAGTGTTTATTTATATTATTATTATTATGCTACAATAGTATTAATATATATATTAATACTATGCCATAATAGTATTAATATATATATTATTATTATAGCTATAATAGTATTATTATTATTATTACTATAGATTTAATAGTATTAATATTTAGTGTTTATTTATAATAATAATAATAATAATATTATGCTACAATAGTATTAATAGTATATAAATATGTCGTCATTTAATGGGTCAAACATCCATATTAACCATTCTAATATGTCCTTAGGGGTCTCAGGACCCCTAGGGACATATCTCATCATTTAATGAGTTGAAGGGGGTCATAGGTCACTCTATGACCCCCTTTGACCCATATTAACCATTCTAATATGTCTCTAGGGGTCCTAGGACCCCTAGGGACATATGTCATCATTTTATGGGTCAAAGGGGGTCATAAGGTGACCCATATTAACCATTCTAATATGTCCTTAGGGGTCTTAAGACACCTAGGGACATATCTCATCATTTAATGGGTCAAAGGGAGTCATAGGTCATGCTATGACCCCCTTTGACCCATATGAACGATTCTAATATGTCCCTAGGGGTCCTAGGACCCCTAGGGACATATGTCATCATTTAATGGGTCAAAAGGGGTCATAGGTCACCCTATGACCCCCTTTCACACATATTAACCATTATAATATGTCCCTAGGGGTCTTAGGACCCTTAGGCACATATGTGGTCATTTAATGGGTCAAAGAGGGTCATAGGTCACCCTATGACCCCCTTTGACCTATATGAATGATTCTAATATGTCCCTAGAGGTCCTAGGACCCCTAAGAACATATCTCGTCATTTAATGGGTCATAGGTCACCCTATGACCCCCTTTGACCCATATGAATGATTCTAATATGTCCTTAGGGGTCTTAGGACCCATAGGGACATATCTCGTCATTTAATGGGTCGTGGGGGGTCATAGGTCAATTTATGACCCTGTTTCACACATATTAACCATTCCAATATGTCCTTAGGAGTCCTAGGACCCCTAGGCACATATGTCAACATTTAATGGGTCAAAGGGGATCATAGGTCAACCTATGACCCCATTTGACCCATATTAACCATTCTAATATATTCTTAGGGGTCCTAGAACCCCTAAGGACATATGTCATCATTTAATGGGTCGTGGGGGGTCATAGGTCAATTTATGACCCCCTTTGACCCATATTAACCATTCTAATATGTCTCTAAGGGTCCTAGGACCCCTAGGGACATATGTTTTCATTTAATGGGTCAAAGGGGGTCATAGGTCAACCTATAACCCCCTTTCACACATATTATCCATTCTAATATGTCCCTAGGGGTCATATGTTGTCATTTCATGAGTCACCTATGACCCCCTTTGACCCATATGAACGATTTTAATATGTCCCTATGGGTTCTAAGACTCTTAGAGACATATGTCATAATTTAATGGGTCAAAGGGGGTCATAAGTCACCCTATGACCCCCTTTGACCCATATTAACCATTCTAATATGTCCCTAGGAGTCTTAGGACCCCTAGGGACATATGTTGTCATTTAATAGGTCGAAGGGGGTCATAGGTCACCCTATGACACCCTTTGACCTATATTAATCATTTTAATATATCCCTACAACCCCTAGAGACATATGTCATCATTTAATGGGTCAAAGTAGGTCATAGGTCACCCTATGACCCCTTTTGACCTATATTAACAATTCTAATATATGTCATCATTTAATGAGTCAAAAGGGGTCATAGGTCACCCTATGACCCCCTTTGACCCATATTAACTATTCTAATATGTCTCTAGGGGTCCTAGGACCCCTAGGGACATATGTCATCATTTAATGGGTCGTGGGGGGTCATAGGTCACCCTATGACCCTCTTTCACACATATTATCCATTATAATATGTCTCTAGGGGTCCTAAGACCTCTAGGGACATATGTCATCATTTAATGTGACCTATGACCCCCTTTGACCTATATTAACCATTCTAATATGTCCTTAGGGGTCCTAGCATATCTCATTATTTAACAGGTCAAAGGGGGTC
Source organism: Cupressus sempervirens (assembly GCA_028749045.1). Classification (NCBI taxonomy): domain Eukaryota; kingdom Viridiplantae; phylum Streptophyta; class Pinopsida; order Cupressales; family Cupressaceae; genus Cupressus; species Cupressus sempervirens. The sequence goes on from CM053784.1 coordinate 412,999,277, forward strand.
ATAGGTCACCCTATGACTCCCTTTGACTCATATTAACCATTCTAATATGTCCGTAGGGGTCCTAAGACCTTTAGGGACATATCTCATCATTTAATGGATCGTTTTCACACACATTAACCATTCTAATATGTCCCTAAGGGTCATATGTCATCATTTAATGGGTCAAAGGGGGTCATAGGTCAACCTATGACCCTCTTTGACCCATATTAACCATTCTAATATGTTCCTAGGGGTCCTAGGACCCTTAGGGACATATCTCATCATTTAATGGGCCGTGAGGGGTCATAGGTCAACCTATGACCCTCTTTGACCCATATTAACCATTCTAATATGTCCCTAAGTGTCTTAGGACCCTTAGAGACATATGTCGTCATTTCATTAATCAAAAGAGGTCATAGGTCACCTTATGACCCCCTTTCACACATATTAACTATTATAAGATGTCCCTAGGGGTCCTAGGACCCATAGGAACATATGACGTAATTTATTGGGTCAAAAGGGGTCATAGGTCACCCTATGACCCTCTTTGACCCATATGAACGATTCTAATATGTCCTTAGTGGTCTTAGGACCCCTAGAGACATTTCTCATTATTTAATGGATCGTGGGAGGTCATAGGTCAACCTATGCCCCCTTTTCACACATTAACCATTCTAATATGTCCTTAGGGGTCCTAGGACCCCTAGGGACATATGTCATCATTTAATGGGTCAAAGGGGCTCATAGTTTAACCTATGACCCCCTTTGACCCATATTAACCATTCTAATATGTCCCTAGGGGTCCTAGGACCCCTAAGGACATATGTCATCATTTAATGAATTGTGGGAGGTCATAGGTTAGCCTATGACCCCCTTTGACCCATATTAACCATTCTAATATGTCCCTAAGGGTCTTAGGACCCCTAGGGACATATGTTATCATTTAATGGGTCAAAAGGGGTCATAAGTCAATCTATGACCCCCTTTCACACATATTAACCATTCTAATATGTCGCTAGAGACATATGTCATTATTTCATGGGTCAAAGAGGGTCATAGGTCACCCTAATATGTCATCATTTAATGGGTCAAAGGGGATCATAGGTTACCCTATGACCCCTTTTGACCCATATTAACTATTCTAATATGTCCTTAGGGGTCCTAAGACCCTTAGGGACATATGTTGTCATTTAATGGGTCAAAAAGGGTCATAGGTCACCCTATGACACCCTTTGACTCATATTAACCATTCTAATATGTCCCTAGGGGTCCTAGGACCCCTAGGGACATATGTTGTCATTTAATGGGTCGAAGGAGGTTATAAGTCATATTAACCATTCTAATATGTACTTAGGACCCTTAGGGACATATGTCATCATTTAATGGGCCTTCGACCCATATTAACCATTCTAATATGTCCCTAGGGGTCCTAGAACATATGTTGTCATTTAATGGGTCGTGGAGGGTCATAGGTCACCCTATGACCCCCTTTTAGACCTATTAACCATGATAATATGTCCCTAGAGCTCCTAAGACCCCTACATACATATGTCATCATTTAATGGGTCAAAGTGGGTCATAAGTCAATCTATGACCCCCTTTGACCCATATTAACCATTCTAATATGTCCCTAGGGGTCTTCGGACCCCTACGGACATATCTCATCATTTAACAGGTCAAAGGGAGTCATAGGTCATGCTATGACCCCCTTTGACCCATATTAACCATTCTAATATGTCCCTAGGGGTCCTAGGTCCCCTAGAGACATATCTCATTATTTAATGGTTGACCTATGACCCCCTTTCACACATATTAACCATTCTAATATGTCCCTAAATGTCCTAAGACCTCTAGAAATATATGTCATCATTTAATGGGTCAAAGAGGGTCATAGGTCAACCTATGACCCCCTTTGACCCATGTTAACCATTCTAATATGTCTCTAAGGGTCTTAGGACCCTTTGAGACATATCTCATCATTTAATTGGTCGTGGGGGGTCATAGGTCAACCTATGACCCCCTTTGACCCATATTAACCATTCTAATATGTCCCTAAGGGTCCTAGGACCCCTAGGAACATACGTCATCATTTCATGGGTCAAAGGAGGTCATAGGTCACCTTATGACCCCCTTTCACACATATTAACCATTATAATATGTCATTAGGGGTCTTAAGAACCCTAGGAACATATGTCATCATTTAATGGGTCAAAGGGGGTCATAGGTCACCTTATGACCCCTTTTGACCCATATGAACGATTCTAATATGTCCCTAGGGATTTTAGGACCCCTAGGGACATATCTCATCATTTAATGTGTCATGGGGGGTCATAGGTCAACCTATGACCCCCTTTCACACATATTAACTATTCTGATATGTCCCTAGGGGTCCTAGGATCCCTAGGGACATATGTCATCAATTAATGGGTCAAATATTAACCATTCTAATATGTCCCTAGCGGTCCTAGGACCCCTAGTGACATATGTCATCATTTAATGGGTTGTGGGGGGTCATAGGTCAACCTATGACCCCCTTTGACCCATCTTAACCATTCTAATGTTCTTAAGGGTCCTAGGACCCCTAGAGACATATGTTGTCATTTAATAGGTCAAAAAGGGTCATTGGTCAACCTATGACCTCCTTTCACACATATTAACCATTCTAATATGTCCCTAGGGGTCCTAGGACCCCTAGGGACATATGTCATCATTTCATGGCTCAAAGGGGGTCATAGGTCATTCTATGACCCTCTTTGATCTATATGAACGATTCTAATATGTCCCCAGGGGTCTTAAGACCCTTAGGGACATATGTAATCATTTAATAGGTCAAAGGGGGTCATAGGTTACTCTATGACCCCCTTTGACCCATATTAACCATTCTAATATGTCCCTAGGGGTCTTAGGACCCCTAAAAACATATGTCATCATTTAATGGGTTGAGGGGGGCCATAGGTCACCTTATGACACCCTTTGACTCATATTAACCATTCTAATATGTCTCTAAGGGTCCTAGGACCCCTAGGGACATATGTCATCATTTAATGGGACGAAGGCGGACCCCCTTTGACCCATATTAACCATTCTAATATGTCCTTAGAGGTCCTAGGACCCCTAGAGACATATGTCATCATTTAATGGGTCAAAGGGTGTTATAGGTAACCCTATGACCCCCTTTGACTCATATTAACCATTCTAAGATATCCCTAGGAGTCTTAGGACCCCTAGGGACATATGTCATCATTTAATGGGTCGTGGGGGGTCATAGGTCACCCTATGACCCCCTTTCACACATTTTAACCATTATAATATGTCCCTATGGGTGCTAAGACCCTTAGGGACATATGTTATCATTTAATGAGTCAAAGGGGGTCATAGGTCAACCTATAACCACCTTTGACTCATATTAACCATTCTAATATGTTCGTAGGGGTCCTCGGACCCCTAGGGACATATCTCGTTATTTAACAAGTCATGGGAGGTCATAAGTTAACTTATGAATCCCTTTGACCCATATTAACCATTCTAATATGTCCCTAGGGGTCCTAGGACCCCTAAGGACATATAAGGTCATTTAATAGGTCGTGGGGGTTCATAGATCAACCTATGACATCCTTTGACACATATTAACCATTCTAATATGTCGCTAGGGGTACTGGGATCTCTAGAGATAGATCTCATCATTTAATGGGTCAAAGGGGACCCATATATACCATTCTAATATGTCCCTAAGGGTCCTAGGACCCCTAGGGACATATCTCGTCATTTAATTGGTCATGGGGGGTCATAAGTTAACCTATGACCCCCTTGATCCATATTAACCATTCTAATATGTCCCTAGGGGTCCTAGGACCCTTAGGGACATATGTCGTCATTTAATGGTTCAAAAGGGGTCATAGGTCACCCTATGACCCCGTTTGAACCATATTAACCATTCTAATATGTCCCTAGGACCCCTAGGGACATATGTCTTCATTTAATGGGTCAAAAACCCTATGACCCCTTTTGACCTATATGAACAATTCAAATATGTCCTTAGGGGTCCTAGGACCCCTACGGACATATGTTGTCATTTAGTAGGTTAAAGGGGGTCATAGGGTGACCTATGACCTCCTTTGACTCATATGAAAGATTCTAATATGTCCCTAAGGGTCCTAGGATCCCTAGGGACATATCTCGTTATTTAGTGCATTAGAGGGGGTCATAGGTCAACCTATGACCCCTTTTGACACATATTAACCATTTTAATATGTCCCTAGGGGTCCCTAGGGACATATGTCATCATTTAATGGGTCAAAGGGGTTAATAGGTCACCCTATGACCCCCTTTAACTTATAAGAATAATTCTAATATGTTTCTAGGCGTCCTAGGAGCCCTAGGGACATATGTCATCATTTAATAGGTCAGAGGGGGTCATATGTCACCCTATGATCTCCTTTGAGCCATATGAACAATTCTAATATGTTCCTAGGGGTCTTAAGACCCTTAGGGACATATGTCATCATTTAATGGGTCAAAGGGGGTCATAGGTTACCCTATGACCCCCTTTGACCAATATGAATGATTCTAATATGTCCCTAGGGGTCCTAGGACCCGTAGGGACATATGTCATCATTTAATGGATCAAAAGGGGTCATAGGTCACCCTATGACCCCCTTTGACCTATATTAATCATTGTAATATGTCGCTAGGGGTCGTAGGACCCCTAAGGACATATGTCATCATTTAATGCATCAAAGGAGGTCAATGGTTGACCTATGACCCCTTTTGACTCATATATATTAATAATATACATATATATTAATCACACACACACACACATAGATAATGTTATTATATATATATATATATATATGTATGTATGTATGTATGTATGTATGTATGTATGTATGTATGTATGTATGTATTATGTTATTATAGTTAATGAAAATATTACGTTATTATGTATATATTAATAACATACATATTAATATAATAATATATAATACATATTATATTTAATAAAAATATTACATTATTATATATTAATAACATATATATAAATATAATAATATATAATACATATTATATATTTATATATAATGATTATATTATTATACATATTAATATAATAATATAAAATACATATTATATTTAATTAAAATATTACGTTATTATATATATATATCAATAAGATACATATTAATATAATAATATATAATACATATTATATATATATATATATATATTACGTTATCATATTTAGTAAAAATAATAATAATATAAATTATATTTATAGATTGTAATAAGATTAACATAATATATTATTATATATTAATAGATTATATCTTATATGTTTACATTATATATATATATATATATATATATATATATATATATATATATATATATATATATATATATATATATACGTCTTTACATAGTAATATAAGTGAAATAATTTATAAATCATAAGCTATAACTTTTAAATGCAATTTTCCCTCCAAAATGGGTTGGGATTTAAAATTTCTCACCCAAATTCTGCCGAAGCATATCAGATATTCGATTAGGCTTGGTATTTACCAAGCCTACTCGGTCAACCCAAAAGACGTGTTTGAAGAGGGTTTTAGTGATACTCAGACTTCGGGTAGCCATCTGACAATGTTATTTTGATCGAAATTGAATGAAACAAAAAGGGTTTTTTAATATCGCTCTCGAGATTCCATCAATATAATTTCTGTCAAATTTTGAGATTGATAAGTATTTATTAGTTAATTATCAATGAAGATTATTGTAAAGTGCTGATTGACATACTGATTGAAAAATAGCTATAATTTTTAAATGGTATAACATTTTTTAAATCTAAAAGTTGCATCACATTCTATGCTTCATCTAGTATAAGAAAAAAAAAAAAAAATTGTTAAAATTTTCTATTAGTTAAGGTGGTTAGACACGAGACTTTTTTTTTTTCAAAAAAGTTTTGGTAGAAAATTCATATTTAATTATTTATTTGGAATAAAAATACCAAAAAATATGTGTCACATTTGGGCATGAGTCTACTCTTCATATCTATAATTATATTAAAAAAATATTATCATTTAATTTTGATTAAGGTGGTCAGACATACACCTACTTTTTATTTTTGCCCTGAAATTTTCGTAGTATTGCATTAAAATTCAAATTTTTGACCAATCAATTATTTTTTTCTCCTGATAAGGCCTAGTAGTTTAGAAACTGCATTCAATTTCCTACAGATTATTTTCTTACAACTTTTGATATAAAGTCCATAACCACTTTAAAATTATGTGTCAAGTTGACATAACCCTGATTTGTTAGTTTTTCACTGCCACTTAAGGCCATAGTTTGGTTGACCATGATCCTACACATACCCATAGGTCAATGATATAAAGATGAATGCTTTGTGAGGTGGAAAAATGTTTCAAAGGTATATGGCCACATTGAAGGAAAAATGGTTGAATGCTGTTGACTTGTTGATATAGCTAATCTGGCATGATGTAAATGTAAACATGTAGTAGTTGGAAAGATTAAGGAGAAATGATTCGTCGCCTACAACCATTTTTTGATGTCCTGAATGCTATTGCACTCCATTCTTCTTAAATGCATATCATGATTGATTTTGCTCGAATTTGTTCTCTTGTGGTTAAGTGCACTCTTCCCCTTGTTCTTTTTGTCATGTCTACGAGCAATTGCACTTCATGATCAGATTTTCTTCTGATTCTCAATTATTGCTCTCATTTATAATCCAATCTATGGATGTATGAGTTTAGACTCAAGGTTATATCTGGGTTATGCCCACACCCTATAAAAGTAAGTTTTATTGTCTTCGAAAAGATCTCTCTTTTTTTGGTCTTCTACAAATATTATCTGTAAATCCTCTTGCCTCTTATTCAATTGAAATCACTACTTTTACATCCATTCTTAGCTAGTTATATTTGTGTCATCAAGTTATACCTCATCTTTCTGAATGTATTGTATAAAATTCAATACCATATGATTATGTTCATTTTAGTTGACTAATCTATTAAGTGAGTTTGTTGTGTTCCTTGTATGGTGATGTTATCTTCTTGGATTTTCTATGGTAATAAGATTGAAGGAATATAGATAGTGGTATGTCTTGTGAAGTCTATTGGATTCTAGTGAAGTTAGCAAAAGGAAGCAGATCAAAATATGATTTGGTGTATCACCCCCTCTAGATTAGATTAGGTAGTTTGTTTCCATGCATCTCCTTCTCCCTTTTCCTCTCAAGTAATAGTTAGATGCACCCTGATAGTAAGGAAGTAGACCTTGTTCAGAGATTCAATATTTGATTACAAAGTTCCACACTTTTGAGATTGTTTCCATGTTACATGAGGTTGCCTTTTGGTCAAAACTTTAGGCAAAGGCACAAAATTTCATGTCAACAAGAATGTTGACAAAGGATTCTTGAATCTTGAATACTTGATATTCCTTAGGAAAATATTCTCGCTTGAGTTCTTGAAATTGTGCATTGTAATTGCTTGGATGTCTAGTGGATCTAAAAATGAGGTGCCTAAGCATCCTTTTATAATAGTTTTTGGTTGCAAAAATAAAGCAAGTTTATAGAGTTAGTCAATTTTCAAATTTGCAAATTCAAGACTATATTAGCCTTGGGACTTAAAGTTTTTGTGGAATAGGTCAAATTGGGTTTCGTTATTCTAGAATAGGTTGATCTTATCTAGGGTTAACACAAAAGGAGGTAGCCCTGAGGTCTCAAAAATAGTATAGAAGAAAATGCAAGAAGCAAGATAGAATAGTATACCATCTTAAATTGCACACATTCCAATTTAATGAAGGTTTAACACCTATTTGATGTAGGATCATCATGCTCTCTCTCTCTCTCTCTCTCTCTCTCTCTCTCTCTCTCTCTCCTTTTCTATCCTTTCTCCTAGGTGGAAGTGGGGTAAAACATAATAGATCCTCTTTAAATATCCAATTTTTATGGTAATAAACTAAAGGTAGGATATATTCTCCCCTAGGTCCTTCCTTTCCATCCACCTTTCCAATAGGAATTTACTCCTACCAATAAAAAAGGGTTTTCCTCACAATCTAGGCATGATTTTAAGTTTTCTAGACTTGTTTTGCAGTCACTAGATCATCCTTGGGGTTTGCACACATAAAAATAAGGGCACACTCCACCCATAATAGGATAATCAAGGGCACACTGCATATTTTGGCCCTTTTTCTCTAGGTCTCATGTTTCAGATAATCATGTACACACTCCTATGATATTCAACCTGTGGGAGTTAGTTAATTCTAAACTGTATTTAAACCCTTCCATTTGCTCCATTTATTATCCATGATATTATTCAAGGATTGAGACACAATTATATCATATCAAGAAATTACATCCACAAGCTCTAGCTTTCAAGCATTGAAGTTTCAAGCCTTCAAGTATAAGCTCTAGCTTTCAAGCATTCAAATTTTCAAATTTTAAGCATTCATTCAAGAATTCTTCCATTAAAGGTCAAGGATTTGAGAACTCAAGAAATTGAAGGATTTTATCTTCAAGATTTTGTTCAATCTATTAAATATCCTTTAGTACATATTCTACATCCATTCATCTTCATCTTCTTGGTCCAAATCCATTGGTGAAGACAAGAACATTGCATTTGATTCAAGAGATCCAACTTTGTAAGGTGAATTCATAAATTTAATTTATATTCATGCTATTTAAATTATTTTAAATTCAAGGTTAATTCATAAACTAGAGTTTGACCAAATAAAATCCCCCATCAACAACAAAAACCCCTTTTTATTGTAGGTTGTAAATCTCATATTGATGAACAAGTTGTAGATTAGAGTACCCTTTTCAACTTTATTTGAAATTTTGAAAATATAATTGACATTAGACATATTCAATCAATATCATAGTGGAACCCTAATGCACTAGTTCACCATTGATAGATCAACAAAATATTTCTGGGGTTTGTCTGTCACGTAGTTTCAGGCCCAGATCTAAAGGTTTCTTCTCATGTTGATCACTACAACAAGCATAAAGTGAATTTCAAAGGTGAGTTCATGTTCCATCCTTTATCAATTCAACATATCTCTACTCAACATATACACACACATCAAGGGTTTTTATGGGTTTAGTCCATATTTCCCCCATTCTTCTAGATCTAGTTTGCATTAGTGCTCCTTTTTCACTCGATTAACATTAATCTTGCTAGTCCTCATCCTTTAAAATTGGGATCAAAAGGTCCCTACTCCTTGTCCAGCCCTTTCTATATCTTACACTCACAACTAAATACACATATGTGTGTAGGTTATGTGATGAACTTAGGATTTATCCTCTTGATTCACATTTCTTATACTACATTTATTGGTGAACCCCACTGTGTCAACTCTTTCTTTTGTGGTGTTAGATTATCCTTTACATTTGGTGGTGTATTCTTTTTTTGTTCAAAATTTATTAATGAACCCAACTGTCAATATTTCCACTTCTAATTTGTTGTTATATCTTTCATTTGTCTATCATTGCATGCTTTACACTCTATTAGTTTGGAGTTCATATTATAGGGTTCTTCTTTCCTTGTTTGGTGTATGAGCTTTATTACTTGTAGTCCTACCTATAGAATTCCTATTAGGAGAAGCCATAGACTTATGGCTCTTTTTGATCTATATTCTTCTCCTCCTCTTCTTTGAAACCTTAGTAACCCTATTGTTTCTCATGATCCTAATCCTTTTATGGATCAAGAATCTCTTCACTCATCTCATGATGAGGATGAGGCTTTAAGAGTTCCACCTAAAAAAATTGATAAAATGCACGATTTGATTTTACCAGAAAGTCACAACATTGAAACTATTGCTCCTTTTGATGCTCTTAAAAAAGTGATCAATAATGATGAACATGGTGTTAACATTTTGCATGGTCTTACTCACCTTGTCCATACTCATGTTCAACCTTTGAATCAAGTTGCTTCTGAAGCAAGAATGAATCCTATTTCTGCTAGTGAGCCTATTTTTCTTGCCTCTATGCCCATCTCTAGCATTTCCTCTTATGTTCCTCCTATTATGATTACTTTTTTTTAGGTATTGAATCCTCTTATTGGTCTTCCAATTCCTTCTTTTCCTATGTATGTTTCACCTGTTACATTTCCAACTTCACAACCTTCATATAATAATGTCCCTTTCACTCCCTTCTAGTGTGATTCATAGTATTCTACCTATAGTTTCTTTCATTCTAGCTATTTCACAAACTTTTCCTAGTCTGTCAAATGTGCCTGTTCCATATGTCACTTTTAATGATTCCACTATCCTTAGTTTGACTTAGATGGTATCTTCTTTGCAACAACTTGCTTCTTTTACTCAATCTAACTTCAATGTTCCTGCATGTGATATGGGTAGTCATTTGTCTTTTGATATTATTTTTGCTACTATTGCTTTACAAGATGACATGCCTAGCCTTAACACTTACAATAGTAAAGGTGATACTGTGATACATCTTTAGACTTTCCAAGTTCTATGTAGTGACTATGGTCATGACCATAAGATTTTAGCTATGTTGCTTACTCACACTTTTTGTGGCAAAGCTCTGAAATGATGTTGCTCTTTTCCACCTTATTCTATTGATTAGTTTCATAAACTTGCTAATGCTTTCATACAACAGTTTTAGAATAATATTGGTCCTTTTGTTTCTTTGACTAATTTGATGCATTGTAAAGAAGATCTTAAAGAAAAAGTGATTGAATTTATTGGTAGATTTAAGCATTTGCATGCTTATATTTCTTATCATGTGCCTTATATTGATATAGAACATATTTTTATTGTAAATTTATAAAAATATATTAGAGATAAGATTATGCTTACTAATTTTACCTCTTTTTCACAACTTTGTACAATACTTCATCATTATCAATTACAAGCGAGTAAGTTTGAGAGCACCACTCCAATGGCTCTTTACCCATTGATAAGACTGATGCCTAACCTAATCCTAACTATGTCAAGATCAACAAAAAAACATCACCACCTCTCAGAGGGCTACTACTTCTTCCTCTATTTTTTGGATAAGTCATAAGTTTACTCCACTCTTTGAGTCTTTGCATTCCATTATGACATAGATTGGTTAGTTCCAATTATTGGATATTTGGCTAGGTTAGATATATTGATGTTGTCATTTATTGAAGCATATTAGCTACGTGAAGTAACCAGAGTATGCAGATAAAGTTTTGGAAAGTGTACTTAGAAAATTGCCTAAGTGTTACATAGTTTATCTATAAGAACATACAGAGTTTTGATAAATGTAGTTTACAAAGGCTATTTTTGCCCATGCACACTTGAGTATAAACAACTTATAGAGTATTAGGATTCTATAGTCAAGTCTATGGGACAATACAGTTAGTACAAACAAAGTTATGATACATTTACTAGTTACAACAGTATACAAGTTGAAAAGAGCATGATAAAGAAATGGGTATTTTAGGTAAAGGATTTATTTTGTTTATGAAATAATTACTTAATTAATTAGGGATGAAATCCTAGATATTACCCCTAAGTCAAAAAGAGTTAATATTGTATTTTGATAAATATATAAAGGCATGAGGGTTGACAAAGAAGATATTTGATAATTAGCAAGGTATAAAGGAGGATTTCTAAATGTGAAGCTATGTGTGAGAAATGCAATATTGATATAATTATTTTGTGATGCAAATTATGATGTATGATCATAGGAATGAAAATTGCAATAAGGTTTTGAAGAGCAAAAAATGCAGTATCAGATATTAAAGATAACAAAAGTAGTGTAAAAAGGTTTTTTTATCTACCTCTTTGTATTGAAGACCTTCATTATACATTGCATGTTTGGGTAGTGAGCACATCTTTCATACATTTGTAATTGTATATAACAAATTTTAAATGGGTAAAATCTTCTAAGAGGCCTAAGTCCTCTGACAAGGACTGAGACACTATACAGATGTAATAGACTCCTAACATGGTCAATAGCTTTAACTCGATACTTTTGATTAGTGGATCATTTTGTAGGTACCATTCCCACCGAGGTTTTTCCTTCGCCAAGGTTTCCATTGTTAACAAAATATGGTGTTATGAGTTAATTTATTGCATGGTTATTGTTGGCCATTTTTTCCTTCCCACCAAAATTGCCATATTTGAATTTAAACATAGTAACGTTCACATATTTGAAAATCCAAAAAAATGGTGCAAAAATGCTTCATGATTATAATTTATTTCCTAAGTGACTATGCACTCTAATATTCTATAGGACCGCAACTTTACCATCATTAGATCTTCCCTCATCGATAGTTATCATTATGTCACTATGCAAAGATGCGAGGGAGTTATTTCATGCAACATAGCAACAATTTGACTTTGAACTCGGTGGACCCCCTTTCCTATTAGGACAACTGAGTAGTTGTCAGTGTATGTCAACATATTGTTGGTTTCTCATTGGCCAAGGTATGACTGTGCAAGGTGTGTGTGCCAGTTCCTTCATGCAACTTCCTCACCATTAGATCAAGGATCATCAAGGGTGGTCACCTTGTCGTTATGCAAAGTTGCACATCCTTTATTTCATGTGACAAATCAAAATTTCCCCACGTGTCTGTGTGGGTCCAATTTTCTTTGGTGAGTCAGATTGAGCTACCATATGGTGGAATTTTCATTGGCTGAGCCTCTGACATGTCTAGGTCATGGTCCACATGTTCTCAGATTATGCCTTCTATCCTCCGATGCAAACATATCAATGGTGGTCACTTTTTCACTAAGGGAAGTTTCTCAATATTTAGTCGTAGTAACAAAGCAACGAATGAAATGCAGTATGGTGGGTCCATTCTTTTTTGTGGGCCATGGTCTAATGTGGATAAAGTGTTAGAAATATTGGCAAAAGGACCATGTTTCTATTGGTTGGTGCACTGACAGGTTGGGTATATCTTTGGGGCTGTCAGATGGAGGAAGATCAATGCCTCTTGTTTTATCACTAAGGAAAGTCACTTGATCTTTAGTCATGGTGGCATAGCGAGGTCTTGCCATGTGTCTCAGCTAGCCCAAGTTAAGTTGACATTACAGTTAAGGTTGACAGTATCATAAATTGTCAAGGTTAAGTTTGAAGGTGATGCATTTAGTTAAACATGATATGGTCAAGGTGTGAAGACTCCATGAGGTATCAAAAGGGAATGATATGGTTGCAGGTCCACATGGAGGTTTTTGGTTACGTGATTGGGTTGACCTGCTAACCTTCCTAATTTTGCAAGCTAGAAATAAGGAAAGATTATGTTTTCTTTCACAATTTGATCTTTTTGATTGATTTCAACCACTCCATATTTAATGCTAAGTTTTAGCGACACAGAGGATACTCTTACCACTATTTGATCATCTATTTTAAGGAGTTTTAGCATTGATTGGCACCATTTTTTCACTTTAGGGTTTACTCTAGTCAAGGTTTCCATGATTTTCATGGGCCTCTATAAGTATACTAGATCAAATCTTTTTTAGATCACCTTGATTGTTCCTTGAGTACTTAATGACAGTAGTTGTAGAGTCACTTCAATTGGAAATATCTTAGCTATGCCTAAGCTATAAAGGTAGATTTTATAGTCTTTGTAAGGGTTGATCTTTATCTAATTATCTAGTATTTCTTCCATGCATACTACTATAATTTCTCATGCCTCTGAGCCATTGTAATCTTCTACTAAATCTCTTTTAGCCATTAACACCCTATGCAAGATTTCTTTGCCTTTGGTCAAAGTTTTTGTCCATATTTTACAACTTGTATGATTGTATCTACTTTTGACATTTGAATGATATTAGGTGAAGACTCTTCCTATAGCATTCTTTTGTTATTTGATCTACATGTGGTTGTTGAATTAAGCAAGGTCTGAATTTGTATTCTTTGAGGTTATAACTGGTTAACTATGCATTTATGGGTAGAGATAGGGTCAACCACTCTATTTTGGTGCATCACCCCTTAGGTTAGAGTAGGTAGATTTACTTTCATGATTTCCTTCTCCCTTTTCCTCTCCAAGTATAGTTAGGTGCACCTTGATAGTAAAGGAAGCCAACCTTCTCCCAAGACTCAACCTCACAGTTCAAGTCCCACAACTTGGAGATTATTTCCATGTTTCACAAGGTTTTCCTTAGGTAAAAACTTTGGACAAGGGTGCAAACTTTTGTGGCAACAGTTATGTTTACTATTCAACATAGTTAGTTTGTTTTCTTATGCAAATTATAAAATTATTATTGATATCAAGTTTTGGGCAAAATTTTTGGAAATATTGATTCACCTCCCCCCCCCCTTAATATTTCCCATTTCTAATAATTGGTATCAGAGTACACTTAACCAGAGAAGGATTAACAACTCAAGTAAGATTTCTATAGATATGGAACAATTACAGAAGAACCTAGAAGAAGCTCTTGAGTAGATCAATATTCTTACTAAAGAAAGAGATGCTTTGAAAGAAAGATATGAAGATGTTAAAGACTACATTGGAAAGTTGAAAGAAAAGATAGATTATCTCAAATCCAAGAAAGATCCTAAAGATTAGGTCAAGGAAAGTGATGAAGTTGCAAGATTGAAGAAAGAAAATGAGAACATGAAGCATGTACTTAAGATTACAGATCTAAAGTTGAGCTTAAAGGATGATACTAGCAAAATTGAATTAGATTCAAAGTCTAAAAATAAAGATCTGAGATCCAATCTTACCAAAGTGACATTTGAGCTTGAGTCTACCAAGTTGCAATATGCAAAAATTGAGAAGTATAACACTATTGTGAAAGGAAAGTTAACCCAATCCAAGCAACGACTTCAAAAATTGTATTCCAGTAGTGAGAAGCTTGATGAACACATGTATTTTTAGAGACCTTCTAATGATAAGACTGGTCTTTGATATTTCATTGAAAAAAAGTTAGCCAAGAAGTTTGAAGCAAGAAAGGAACCAAATCTTAAAAACCATCAGCCTATCTAAGAAAAAGTTGATCTGAACAAGATTGAGCCAAACCAATCTAATGATGCACCTAAGGAGGTTGAGCAAGCTAAGAAACCTGAGCAAGTTGATGAACATAAACTACTTGAGCAAGTTGAATCACCTAAAGAAGTGAGATATGAATTCAAAGGGAGATGTTATGCATGTAGTGAAATTGGTCATATGAAAAGGGACTATACATATAAGTCAATTAAACTTGTTACTAATTTTTATTGTTATAATTGTCATGGTTTTGTTCATAGAGCAGTTAATTGTAAGAAGCCTAAATTTGATAATAGTAATAGAAATAGTAGAATATTTAGAGGTACTAACCCTATAGGAAGAAGATCCAATGAAAAACCAATAGGATGAGAAATAACATTGTGTGTTATAAGTACAAACTTTGGATATATTGCCAAAGATTGCAAAGCACCTATTAACCATCTTGGACCTAGATTTGGAAACAATGCACTAGTATGCCAGTTATGTAACAAATTTGGTCATATATAAAGATTATGTAGAATGAACATGGGGAATCCAAACTTTAGAAGAAACATGATCAGGAATATCAAAAGAAATGATATTGATAATGATAGCTAGAAAGACAATATAAGAGAACATGTAGAAGAATTTAAAGAAGTATTTGTCAAAGCCAATGATCCATCTAGTTCACATGTGGTTTTGGAAGAGAAATAAAATGAAGCATCTGAAGGTAGATCAAAGTCAGTTGTAGCAATTGATTCATCCTACTTAAATTGAGCACTTTTATAAAATAATTAGCTTCAGAAAGGTAGAAAAAGTATTAGAGGAAGAGTTAAGGTATGTACAGTTATATGAGATAGAATATGATGTGTTCAAGCTATAGTTAAGTGTGTAGAATATTTGGAATTTTTATGTGAGTGTGCAAAGGAAAACAAGTAGCTTGATAATTAGAAACAACTTTTGTTGATTGTGTACTTGCACAATTAATGTAGAATTGAATTACATGTGATTTGAGGGTCAAAATCAAGTCATTGAGCACCATTTGATTGTAAAAGAGTTAAAGGAGAGCTTTGGAGAAAATTTAAGGCAAATTTGAAGTATTATGAGAAATGAACTAAAGTAAGGCCTAGTTTTGTGAAATCAAGGTATTTGTCATTTGTGTAGTCATAATTTGAGGTATTAATTTTAAGAAATGGAAAATCTTGTAGTATGTAATGTAAGTGAGAGGCCTAGGTACAAGTTTAAGAAGCACCCATATATTTCTATGGAGGATGATCCCCTAGGAGCATTTTCACAAGTAACCCATAACATTTTACACATCAAGGATGTTAGGGAATACATTCACTATATATTTGAAAGCATTAGTCATAGTGACATCCACAATGACCTAGACTTAGTATACAATAATGAAATATCACTAAAACAATGGTTTGAGAACTTGAATGAGTTAAACATTATCAGGCACATGCTTTACACCAAGTTTGATAACCATGAATGGACTAGAATTATATTAGGCATAATTCATGAAGACATGTTTTGGGTAGGTGGTATATCTATTATGATTGATATTGAATTAATTTATAAGCTTACTAGTCTAAGAAATGAGGGCATCAACCCAGTAAATGAGGAAAATGTAAAGGAGCTAGTTGAGACAAACTTGAAAATGAAGTTTGATGGGAGAAATAGGAGATTGGACATGATAGCTGAGACTGAAGTGAGATTGATAAGTAAGATCATTGGTTACAAAATGAACTTTAGTACTAGGTTGAACTGAGTACCTACTAGATTTATCCATGTAGCTTATGTGATATAGTAAAGAAGGAGAAAGTGAATATGTGTGAAATCCCAAGACAACAATTATTGGAAAACATCAAGAGAATTAAGAAAACCAAGAATGCAGTATTAAGATTTGAGTCCTTGTTAACACATTTATTTTTCTAAGTAATTAGAAGATTTCCTAGAATGGTTGATAATGAATGAGATACAAATAGTTGTACAATTAGAATGATCACTTAGCATCATGGAAAACATTTAAAGGATAGAATGATAAAGTACATTTCAAGGACGATGAAGAGTTTCCAAGATGCAATGAAGTAAAGATATAGAATATCTCCATCTTTGGTGGAGAAGTATAAAGATGACATCTATTTCATGGTTAAAACTGATGTGACATGCATGGAAGTAGTGGAACCAAGGGTAACATTCATTGATCCTATGGGATATGAGATGACATAAGAGTTAATAGAGGGTCATGCAAAGATAATCCTTGAGTCAGAAAGAGATATGAAGCATACTAGATGGGGTACATATGAGGAGAAATTAAAGGAAGTTTACAAAGAACTTCACAACAAAGACATTAGGAAGAGAGTAGATAAGAAGATTGAGACCATATTGAAATAATTAAGGATGAGTAGAGGAGAGTATAGGGAAGCTATGTGAGTTTCTCTAGAGATGAGAGCAAGCAAAAAATTTGAAATACTAATGGAAAAAATTAGCACTAGAGATAGGGTCAACACAAGGAGTCACAATAGTTGGACCCTCAACAAGTGCACCTTATGCAATAGTTGTACAAGTTTAGCCACAAATTGTGCAACTAGTTTAGAGGTAAAATGAAGAAGAAGATGTGGGTATTGTTAGAGAATAAATAGTTACCCCACCTAGTACCAGAAGGTATGCGAGGTTAAATGAAGCAAAACATGAGAAAATGGAATCTCATGTACAGAAGATAACTAAGCAAATGGAAAGTGGGCCTGGGAAGAAGAGAAAAACTATCCATGGAACCTAGAGAAGAAAGGTTCAAATAGTTGAGTCTGATTCCAAAGAATCAAATAAGGAGAAAATAGAGGAAAAACATGTAGAGAAAGTGAAGATAAAAGTGAAGGCACCTACTAAAAGGAACCCCTAGAAGCCTAAAGTAGAGACACTCAACAATGCAATCACCAATAATAGTAATTTTGTTTAGCTAAATAAATTTTATGATTTGTATGATAGTATGGATAGATTATAGTTAGAAAATGTAGTGGTAAGACACATGATTTTTTCAAATAAGAGATCTAAAGACATAGAAAAGAAAATTCCCAAAGATTTATATAATAGATTGATAAATAGAAAGAGAAGAGTAGTTGACAAGGATAGAAAAATAAGAGAAAATCATATAAGAAAATTATGTGAAGTCAGGAATGATGACCACCTTGAGAGAATAATAAAGGGCATTGAACCCATACTAAGAAAAAAGGAAGAGAAGTATTAATAATGGGAGGAAACTATGAAAAGGTGAATGAGGAAACAAAGCAAGAAATTGCAAAATTTATGACCTCAACATCCAGTCTAGATCAAGGGAGCAGAGATTTAGAGGGAGAAATCCTTATAAGTACAACATAAAAATTAGAGAAAAAGGATAAATTGACACCAAAAAAATCAACATTATCAAAGGCACCACCTACAACACCAATACCAGTGGCAACATCACTAAAAAAAGTTGCAAAAGATATAGGTATGAGAGAGGCTACTTTGCAAGTAACTATTGGTACTAATACCATGCAAGTGGATAGTACAAGAATTATCTTGGACATAACATATGATCCATTCAAGGATTACATACCATCCATTTTTGACAATTTGATAGGGTGTTGTAATCACCTAAAAATGGTCATCTAGACTATGAGCCCCCTTCTCATTATTTTGGCTAAATTATTTATTCATTTGCCTAGGTCACAGTGTAAAAATCAATTTATTTGATCTTAACCTATAGTTTGCCTATAATATCCTAAATCCATATTTGATTAAAAGAACATGCCCCCTTTTAATTAAATAAATGACCCCATTCTTCTAATACACTCTAATGTGCACAAATGAAGTCTTTTCCCTATTTTCAAATTAAAAGAAAAGGCTTTTGTCTCACATGAAAAGTCAACTCCTTTTCATTGGTGGACTTTAGCTTGCACATGGATTATGCCAAAAGTCAAACGCTACCCTTGATCATCCATTTCTTGATCTTGATCTCAACCATTCATCTACCTTTAAAAGAGAGAGCTCTCTCCCTCTCTAAGGATCCCATTTTGTGCTAATGTTATGCTGCAAGTTTCTTGATAGGTTTCTTGGAGCACTTGAGGATAACTTCTATTCTTCTTACCTCATTCATACATCATTCATCTTAGAACTAGATTCATTTAGAATATCTTGATTTCCTTTGTTATAACATAGCTCACATAGCCTAATTAGAAATGGTTGTAACACATTCATTTTGTTTAGCTTAGTTGCATTCTTGCATTTTATCATATCATAGTTCATTCTTGCATTGCACGTTTTAGAGCTCTCTTGGACATTTGCACTCTTTCTCTCGTCTAAGGAATCACCCATTGCATAGTTTACTAGAAAGGGTTGTGTCCCTAAGGCTTGGATAAGAGCTCTTCATATGCATAAGACACACACCTTTACACTCCATGGATATGGAACTCTAAGTCATCATTCAAGTGTTTCTATCAAAATTCTTGCTCATCTTCTTGGCTTGAGTCATTAGTGCTATAAGTTCTTGAGAAATCTCAACAAGCCACTCACTTATTTTATCTTTGACAAGTGATCATTCTTGACCTTGCAAGCTTCAAATTTGAAACACTTTATCTCGTCTAATTAGACAAAGACATATCCTTACATGTCGATTTTGACTAGGTTCCAAGTCAAGGAAGTTATCCTTATTTCACCTTTGGACAATTAGTAACTCCAACTAGACATCCTTGTGGAAAACCTTGTGTGGAGGAACCTATCTCTAATAAGCTATAAGAGGCTAGAACTTGGAATAACTATCTCTATAGCTTTGATAACCCTTTTGATATGCCCTTTGATACTCCTAGGGATGAAGACAATGTGTCACTCACCATGCATCTAGAAGAGAGGAAGCATTGCTTAGAAGAAAAAACACATGTAGAGGCCATACACATGGCTAATAGAGAAAGATCCTATCATCAAGATGAGGCTGATGCTCATGCACAAAATGCTGAAAATAGACATGAATACTATAACAATCCATTTGAGAACATTCCTCTTGGTGGCAATGATGGAAACAAAACACCTCTTAGAACTCCTAGAGTAAACGTAGGAGCATGCCCTTCACCACCTAGACACTCATAGTCACATCATGAAAGTGAGGTCAATGAAAAAATCACTGAAGAAGATATCAAGGGATTTCAACAAGATGAGGTTGCCCAAAGGATGATGCTAAATGCCTTAGAACAAAACGGGGACCAATATTTTCAATACATGATGACTAAGGGATGGAAACCCCCTCATGATTTTGATGTGCAAAGAATCATCAAAAAATTAGAACCTACTAAAGCTGAGATCTTGAGAGAGGAAATGCAAGAACTCAAGAGTCAACTCACTGAATTATAAGTTTCCAAGAAACAACTAAAGACCTCTTTTGTAGAATCAATATTTTCTCTTCCCTTTGATATGATATTTACATGATCCCATTTCCTAGGGATATAGAGTTTCCCAAATATGACAAATAAGACACAAAATGGTGATCCTCATGATCATGTAAGAAACTTCTATGCTCTTAGCATGGAATTTATGCATGAAGACACTTACCTTATGAGGTTGTTTCCTAGGAGCTTGAGAGGCCAATATATGAAATGGTTCACAAAGCTGTCAAACCCTCTCAAATTATTTGACAAACTTGCACAAAAATTCATCCAATAATATTTTTATAACATTCAACATCCCATCACTATGTTGGACTTGTTCAACATTAAGAAAAAATATGGTGAACCTTTTGCCGCATACCTCTAATGATGGATATCTCTACACTCTAAGTACCCTCAACAGATTCTTGAGACAGAAAAGATTGACTTTTTTGTCAATCCACTTGTACCTAAACACTATTATGACCTTAGGAAATAGCTATTCACATCCTTTAATAACATGGTTGAAAGTGCTTACCATATTGAGGATGCTATTGTTAGGAAAGGTGGCATTGTGTTGACCAAACATAAAAATGGCAATGAGAATGAAAAAGACAAGAATAAGCCTTGGAATAAAAAAACTATGTTGTTAATGATGGGTTAGTGGGTGCTCCTAAGACCAAGGAATCAACCTTCAACCTTTTTGACGTTATTTATGCTACCAAACAACAAAAGAATACAAAGTCTCAAACATTTAATAAAACCAAAAAATCTTCTAAGACAAAGAGTATTTATACACCAATGGTAGAATCTTATGAAGTGGTCTTAAAGACCTTGCTTGAAAATAAGCTTGTCACACTTCCAGAAAAATCTTAGCCCTATAACTCACCTATCAAACTTGATTGGTGGTGAGATTATCATTTTTGCAACTATCATAGGAGCAAGGGACATAACAGAAAAAACTACTTCAAGCTCAAAGATGTTATCCAAAACCTCATTAATGGAGGCAAAGTCATAGCAAATGGCTTAGTTAAAAATTTTGACCACAAATCCTTCAAACAACCATTACCTAAATATGAAAAAGGTGAATCATTCCATGCTCACAAGAAAAACCATGATGAAAAGATCAACTACACCTACACTAGTGCTGACAATGTGATAACACATGCTAGAGCCTATTGAACATAGTTGCATGATGGGCCCCAAATTGACAAGGAACCCAACTATGACACAGATGATGAAAGACCTAAAGTATTCCTAAGAACACACAATGCTTAACAAAATCATAGGGACACTAGGCCTAAGGTAGTTCTTAGGGTGGCAAAACCTTCCTCCTCGCATGATGAGACACTCAATGCTATCACTAGGGGGCAATCTAAGGTTGTCCTCAAAGTTGAAAATGATCCTAAGCACACTTCCTCATCCAAACAAATAGCTACTCTAGATATATCCAACTATGATCTTGTTAGTCAGGTGAAATGAATCCCTATACAAATATCTATCTTTGAGTTGCTAGAACTATCTCTATTCTGTAAGAAAATTCTTAAAAAAGCTCTATGCACAACCAATGTTCCCATAGATATTGACACTAAGTGATTCCAAGCTATGGTGAATCATATCTTCTCACCTCACTATCTCACATTCTCTAAAGAATATGAAAATTCATTTAGTCATCCCCACAACCTCTCCCTAAACATTGAAGTCCAAATCTTTCATACTTGCATCGGTTGAGTTCTGATAGACAATGGTGTTGGGTTAAACATCATCTCCTTCAATGTTATTCAATAGCTAGGGATGTCTAAATTTTATATTGATCCTAGGCAAGATCACCATTTAAGCCTATGATAAGTTTGAACGACTTGCTAAAGGCCTTATTGTATTGCCAGTCTATGTGGGTCCTATTGAAAAAGATGTGGTCTTTCAAGTTTTAGACATCCTGTTGGCATATAATTTATTTCTAGGAAGACAATGGATTCATGAAATGCAAGAAATATCATCAACATACCATCAATGTATCATTCCCTTTCAATGGTACTATGATAGTTATTCTAGGGGATAATTCAATATCTATCAACATGTTGTCTACTACTGGAATGTTAGTCCCACACTATCAATCTTCTCATGAGCTCAAACTATCCCTCAAAGAGTGTGAACAAAAATTAAAATCGATGAGCCTTGGTATGGGAAAGTACACTCTACACTCTATTGCTACTTTTCCAGTTTCTCCTAGAACTTACAAGAAACCCTCTGAAAAACTAAAGCCCTTAGCTTTTGGTATGACCATATTTCAAACCTTTATTCAGTCCTCTATCCCCTTAGAAGCAAAAAAAGAAGAGAAAGCTATAAGAGATTGGATCTATAGGGAGGAAGAAGATGTCGAGGAGGTTACAATCACTATCACTACTCCTATTTCTCCTAAGCATTATGGAAAGGGCTACAAATTTTTGAAAAACATGGCTATCATGACCAAGGGTCCTTAATTGGTGATAAGAAAGCTCTCGTATAACCCTTAAGTCATATTGAGGGACACAAAAACAAAGATAATTTTGGATTAGGCTTTGGGTTAGAGGATGAATTACCAAGGTTTGATAGAAGGGCTCCCATGTTTAGTGAATTAAAGGATGATGATCCACCCTTTTCTACTACTATTCTACAAGAAGAGGATTTTGTGCCTCCTACTTCTCTCCTTTGGGGAGAATAACCAATGGTCACCCACAATGATGTTGAGGCTTCCAACTCTAGATAATATGAATATGATGAATTTGATCATGAATATCCTAACAAAGGAAGGATAAGAGAAAATATTGCTCATTTGATAGCCTAGAACTAGAGTACAAATTTTGGTGAATATGAATGGGAATCCCTTTTAGATGCATCTTGTGTATTGGGAGTGGATTTCATCCATGCCTATGCTACCCAACCAAATGTACTCAACAAGTCCAGCCTAGGGTCTGATGAGTTTTGTTCGCAAACCCTATAGGTCTATTCCTGATTTGGATTCTTTTGGGGCTTTCCCTATAGGTTTGACCTCTCATGTCACTAGAGATGATTCCTTCCACATCAACAAACTTGAAGCCTCCACTTCCCTCTAATTGATCCACCCAAATTGCATAGATTAGTTTACTCAACACCAAAGACTGGAACTATCATCTTTTGAGAATGACTATGAGATCGCTTGCTACCTCAATGCAATTGAACCTATGATATCTTACATTAAAAAACCCATGATTAACATGATAGAAACAAATATCAAGTACCTTAGTAAAAAAAAAAAGAGAAAAATGAAAAATAAGCATTCATATGGAAAAAACTAATTTGTGGCTATGTCCGAACTCCAAAAAAGTAAAAGTAAAGATGTATCTAAGGGTGAAAACCTCTTTGAGGTGCCTAAGGATGAGGTGCTTGTTAGTTTGCCTAGATATTTCCAAGATAGATCTTCAGTTCTTATTGAACCTACCAAGCCTAACAATCTTGGTACAGATGAATCTCCTAAGATCATTCACGTGGATCAATCATTATTAGCTGGAGAAAAGGAGGAAATTACTAAATTCTTCTACAAAAAGAAAATAAACTTTGCATGGACCTATTTAGATATGGCTGTTTTAGACATAGATATTATCATGCATCATCTATCTATTTCTCTAGGCATCAAACCTTTCAAGAAAAAGTTGAGAAAAATGCATCCACATGTTGCTCTCTTGGTTAAAGCAAAACTAGAAAAGATCTTAAGTGGAAACTTTATTCAAGCTATTGACTATGGAGAGTGGATCTCTAGAGTTGTACCTATGTTCAAACATGACAAGTCCATTTGTGTGTGCACCAATTTCAGAGACTTGAAGATAGTGCCTTAAGGATGATTTTCCACTTCCCAACATAGATATGATAATGGATATGCTGATGGGTTATGAAATGTATTCTTTAATGGATGGATTCTTTGGATATAATGAAATCAAAATTGCCCCTAGGGATCAAGAGAAAATGACCTTTACATGTGCTTGGGTACTTTATGTTGGAATGTCATGCCTTTTGGGTTAAAGAACACAAGAGCCACTTTCCAAAGGGCCATGACCACTATCTTCCATTACATGATGCATAAAAATATGGAAGATTATATTGATAACACATTGGCCAATCTAGAAAAAGAGATACACATCTTGATGACTTTAGTTTGATATTGGACCACATGGAATAGTTTTAGCTCAGGTTAAATCCCAAAAAGTGTGCCTTAGGTGTCACATCAAGAAAATTAATAGGATACATCATATCTGCTAAAGGCATCAAAGTTAATCCAGAAAAGGTGCAAGCTATTATGGAAATGCGTTCTCCTAGGAACATCAGTCAATTAAGAAGTCTTCATGGACATCTTCAATAGATTAGGAGGTTTATATCTTAGCTAGATAATCAAGCACAATCCTTCAATATGAACTTGCACAAAGGCTCCACATGTATCTAGAATGAGGAATGTTAGCAAAGCTTAGATCAAATCAAAGGATATTTGGCTAAACATCCAATATTGATGCCACCTATACTAGGAAAACCTTTGATCTTATACATATTAGCTACAAAATATTCTCTTAGAGCATTGCTAGCACAAAGTGATGAGAATAGAAAAGAATGTGCTATTTACTACATTAGTCACGCTTTGGTGGCTTATAAAGTCAATTACAAAAAAACTAAAAAAGCTTGTCTTGCAATAGTATTTTCATCGCAAAAGATTAGGCACCACATGCTTGCCCATACAATGCACCTTATTGCAAAATTGATCTCATGAAATATTTACTAAGTAAAGATGTGCTTACTGGATGTCTTGCTAAATGGATGATGATTCTCTCCAAATTTAACATTTAGTACATCAAACACAAAGCGAGTAAGGGATAAGCCATAGTTGATGAACTTGCTGATTTTCCATTGCAAGATACCGCTCCTATGCAGTACTATAGTACTTAAAATAGTTGATATATATTAATTATTTATTGTATGGTATTTAAATGTCTAATTATATAGATATATAATAATATATATGTATAGTTATACAATAACATTTGTAATAATATTATTATGATATAATATAATTATAATATTTTATATACATTATCGATATTTTAATATTATAAACTTTATGTATAATACTTATGTATTATTAAAAATAGGGATACCATAGTCCTTCCCTCTCGAATTTTCTAGTCCTCAAGCAAAATGATTCATACACAAGCTCTTTCATAGATTAAAAAAAACTTGGCATACAAAAGGCCTAAAAGATTTATGAGATATACATTTTAATGAATGAAAACATGAAGTGGACAGAAGTAGTGAAACAAATGCATGAAAGCATGAAACATACATGATGTAGATAGATAAAAACATGAAACAAAATGATGCAAATAGATGAGGACTTGAAGCATACATGATGTAAACACACAATACACACATTATGCAATTCCTTGATTTGTGAACCCGCAACCTAAAAATCATTAGTACACATTTATATATAAAATTTCCCTTTTTTATGATTTCCTTATATCAATCCCTTGACAAGGTATTTATGGTCTCAATTTAGTGACTTGTCAAAAATTATAGTTTATTTATTAACTCATTTCTTGAGTATGGGAGGAGAAACTATAATAGGGTGCCCCATTACCCAATCATGGGCCTCACCATTCTCCCTTATTATTGTTATCTCTCTCTGATTTATTGAAATAATTGATTAATTGTGTATTGTCTTTGATGTTACACAAAATGTCATATCATTATCAATTAGTGTATGTCAAGCTCACTCCAACAATGAAGATAGTTTTCTATGTCTATCAAGTTCACTTGAGCACCAAAGGAAAGTTTGAGGAAGATGAGTGTTAACTGATCTTACTTAGTTAATGAAGGAAATGTTGGATGCAACCAATGTTAACTGAGCTCACTTGGTCATTAAAGGATCTATGCAAGTATGTAGTGTTAATCGAGTTCACTTGGTTAACAAAGGAAAATCATTTCTAAGTTAGTGTCAGCTGAGCAGTGTCGACTAATGAAGGATTTTCTTGTTTCGGTATATTGAGTTTAATTATTTTTTTTGTTGGTTCTAGCTGACTGAGAAGATGAATATTAATTATTCTAATTTGTATTCTAGCTGACTTGACAATATGAAAGATATAAGTATAAGGTCAAGTTGAGGATTAGATGTATGGATGTGTGAATGTGTTGAAGATTTGCTGATGAAAAGAGGAAGCAAATCATAAGGATAAGTAGAGTATCCTTGTCAATTTGAAAAGATATATTTGATCAAGAAAGATCAAGTATACAATGTAGAATTGAGATCTGTAATCAAAAATTTAGTTTCATCAAAAATTAGGTCATCTCATTGTTACTCTCTAACCATTGTAGCAGTGATCAAAATCTCTTAACAGAGTTGTCTTAACAACTATTTTTAAATCCTCTAACAAGGTGGTTGTTCTATTGAATTGTCTAAAGACCTCTAACAAGGCCACTCCTGATAGGATGATTAAATCCTCTAATAGGGTCACACCTAATAGTTTGTTTTGTAATATCTAATAGGGTTGGTTCCTAACATGGCTCACTACAGAAGAGTGAAAACAATAACTAGTTGCAATTAGTAGTTTTTTCCCAAATTGGGTTTCCACATTAAATCTTGGTGTAAACTTTGTTCATGCTATTTAATTTTGTGTGTTTGCAAGTAAGTTAAAGTAATGGTAACCATAGATAACATCTAAATTTTTCATATTCAGTATTTACCGAGTTACAACATTTTATGTGTGTTTGTCAAGCATTAGTAGTGTTTAGCTTTTAGAGTTTATTTTTGTACTGACATCTAAGGGATCTTGGATTTATCTTAGTGGTAACTGATTCACCTCTCTCCTCTCAATTACTTCTCTTATATTTCGAACAATTGGTATTAGAACTTTTGGTGTTGGCAGAAAAGGTTTCAAGGACCTAAGCTAAAGATCGAGATGTCTTATAGAAGAGAAATTCTGAAGTTGAAAAGAGACAATTTTGTAGCTTAGAAAGGACTTATGAGGTTAGATTTGTCTACTATCAGTGATTCAAGTTGTAAATATCTTGATGTTGAATACAAGATTCCTGCTAGAACATTATCAGTTGAAGACATTGCTGAAAAGAAGAATCATAACATTATGATGATTGATATTGCATCTGCTCTTAGCTATGCTGAATTTGATGAAGTAAAAGACTATTAAAAAACTCATGATATTTGGACCAAACTAAAAGACATTTATCGAGGAAAAAGTCTCAGAGGTCATTTTGATCAGATAAAAATGAGAAAACATGAAAATATTGCAAAATATGTGGAAAGAATCAAAGCAAGTGTGAGCACAATCAAAGCATCTCAAGGATACATTGATGAAAAAATAGTTGTAAGCAAGGTACTCAGAACTCTTCTTCCTATTTATGCAATCAGAGTGTCTACTATTCAAGAGATGAGTTTGATGATGAAGGAGATAAAATGACACTTATCTTTCATGTTAGCAAAAATGATACATGGATTATTGACAATGGTTATTCACATCATATGACTGGAGATAAAATTTTTTTTTGAGCACGTGGAATATTATGATGGTGGCAGTGTAAGATTTGGAAACAATGAACTTTGTAACATAAAAGGAAGAGGATGTATCTCTTTGACTAAAGAACTTGTATGTGATAATGCTTATTAGGTTGAAATATTAAAGCATAATCTACTAAGTGTGGAACAATTGAATAACATTGGATTCAAGGTAGAATTCATGGATGGATAGGCCAAACTTCTAGACCGGAAAGGAAATTTGGTTGGATCTAGCAAGAAAACAAAAGGTAATCTATTTTATCTTGATCTCAATAAAAGTTCACGTTTTATTGCTCAACTAGAAGAAAGTTGGTTATGGTACAAAAGATTATGTCATGTAGACTTTGATAATTTGGTCAAGATAAGTAAACATAGAAGAGTAAGAGCTATTCATAGTTTGAAGAAACATGATATGGGTCTATGCAAAAATTGCCAAATTGGTAAGATGGGAAAGACTAGTTTCAAAAGAAACAACCATCATTCAGGAAAAGTCTTAGAGCTTGTGCACATAGACTTATGTGAACCTATTTGAATAGAAAGTTATAGTGGAGAAATTTTTTTCATTCTTTTTGTTGATGATTATTCTAGAATGATGATTGTAATGTATCTAAAAGAAAAATCAGAAGAAATTCAAAAATTCAACTGGTGCTTGGTAAGAGTCAAAAAAGAAACTGAAAATAAATTGAAATGTTTAACATTAGATAGAGGTGGTGAATTCATCTCTAATGAATTCAATGAATTCTACATTGAAAGAGGGATTAAAAGACAAGTATCAGCCCCTGGTACACCTCAACAGAATGGTATAGCTGAAAAAAGAAATGGATTGATGATAGAAAATAATGTTGCAATCAAATAGTGGAAGGAAGCTATCAGCACTATAGTTCATACCTTGAATAGAGTATAGTTGAAGAAAGACTCAAATCAAACTCCTTATGAACTATGGTATGGCTACAAACCTAATGAAAGTTAATTGAAAGTATTTGGTAGGAAATGTTATATCTTGAAAGAATCTAGAAAAGGAAAATTTGATGTCAAAGGTGATGAAGGCATATTTCTAGGATACTCCTACAGAAGTAAAGCATACAAATGTTTGAATTTATCTACTCTTAAAATCATAGAAATTGCACATGTGAGAATTGATGAGTTTGTAGAAAAGAGTGAAGAAGAAAACAACAAAGAGCCAAAAGATTATAGAAGATTTGTCTACTATGAACTTGATACCCTACCAAATCTATCTAGAAGAAATTAGGCTTCACCTCTCGAGTCTCCAAAATCTTCAACAATTACCAAGTTGTAGATAGTGTAACCCAAGTCACAGTATGAAGGACCCAAGTCAGAGGCTACAGAGCTAGAGAAAACTGAGTTTGAAGGACCCGAGTCACAGAAAGTGGGACCCAAGCTTGATATTGAAGTTCATGATGAAATTAGTGAAACTCATTACAAATCCAAAGAACTTGTGTTAGCAAGATATGTCAGAAGGCATCATGCACCTGATCAAATCATTGGAGACAAATTTCATGGAACAATGACAAGAAGCAAATTGAAAGGTGCATGTTTACTTGTTGAATTTGAACCTAGAAATGTTAAAGATGCATGGATAATGAAAGTTGGATTGAAGTAATGAATGAAGAAATAGAAAAAATAGAAAAGAACAAAACCTAGACTCTTGTTCATAGACCCAAGGATAAAAATGTAATTGGCACAAAGTGGGTGTTTAGAAATAAGTTGAATGAAGATGGAAAAGTTTCCAAAAATAAAGCAAGGTTGGTGTGTAAAGGCTATTCTTAAGAAGAAGGTATTGATTATGGTGAAACTTTTGCTCTTGTTGCAAGATTACAAGGTGTTAGAACTCTACTAGCATATGCAACTCACAGAGGATTTAAAGTATATCAAATGGATGTAAAATTTGCATTCTTGAATGCAATTCTCAATAAGGAAGTCTACATTAAACAACCATAAGGTTTTGTAGATCCTAGAAAAAGAAACATGGTATGCAAATTACACATGGCATTATATGGACTCAAGTAAGCTCCCAGAGCTTGGTATGAAAGACTTCATAATTACTTGATATAGATTGGTTCTCAAAAAACAAATGATAACAATAGCATATATATCAATGAAGGACCAGACAAGAAGATTGTGTTAGCAGAAATATTTATTGATGATACTTTATTCATAGGAAATGATGACTTATGCAAGGTATTTTCAGAAGAAATGAGTAAGGAATTTGAGATGTCTATGTTTGGAGACATAAAATTATTTGTTGGATTACAGATTCAACATAAAAAAGATGGTATCTACATTACTCAATCTAAGCATATCAAGGAGATACTAAATTTTTTTGGAATGGAAGTTTCAAAACCAGTTGGAACCCTTATGTCCACTAGACATAAGCTCTCCAAGAATGATAATTCCAAAGCTGTAGATCAGACCACATATAGATCAATGATTGAAAAATTGCAGTATGTAGTGCATACAAGGCCTAATATTACATTAGTAGTTGGTATGGTGGCAAGATTCTTAGCAAATCTCAAAGAAAATCACATGATGGTAATCAAGAGAATCATGAGATATCTAAAAAGTACTGAAGACTATGGCTTATGGTACAAAATAGGAGGAAATTTGGACTTAAAGGTATTCACTGATGTTGATTGGGCAAGAAGTCTTGATGATAGAAATAACACTAGTGGTGGAGCATTATTTCTTGATAAAAGACTGGTGTCTTGGACAAGCAAGAAATATAATTGTATCTCTTAGTCCACAAAAGAGGCAAAATATGTGGCAGCAATAGTTAATTGTTCTAATATTGTTTGGTTCAAACAACTATTGGCAGGTATGAAGATAGAGATCAAGGATCCAATAGTCATATACTGTGATAACACCAATGCAATCAATATATCAAAGAATCCAGTAATGTATACCAAAACAAAGCACATTGCTATAAAATATCACTTCTTAAGATAATTGGTGCAAGATAAACAAGTTAGATTGGAATATGTGAACAAAAAAGAATAAATTGTAGACATATTCACTAAGCCATTACATAAGGATGCATTTTTTTATCTAAGAGGTAAGCTAGGGGTCATTCTCCTATCTAAAGCTCACTAAATGAAGTTTAGTGATGCATCAACAAGAGCATGTTGAATATTAATCAGTTGATGCACTATTAACAAGGGCATATTTCAAATGAATTAGTACTTAAGGTACATTGATTTTCACTGAGTGTTGTGTTTGGCATATGTTGTCAAAGAGGAAGAAGTATATTGTTATATCTTATAGAAAATTTGTTGAAAAGATGGAGAAGCGTGCCATCATAGTGAAGAGATGTCAAAGAGGGAGACTGGAAGAAAAGATCTAGCAGAAAAAAGTTTTCTGATAGAGGGAGAAACTAAAGGTATAAAGATTTCACACTAATAGAGGGAGTTCTCATGGATGAGAATCAGAATGAAACTAAGGATATGTTCCTTACTTTATTCTTGTGCCAAAAATTTCATTGTATTATGACATGTTGTGTTGCCATCAATGCCAAAGAGGGAGATTTTTGAAATAATTGATTAATTGTGTATTGTCTTCGATGTTACACAAAATGTCATATCTTTATGAGTCAGTGTATGTTTTGCTCACTCAGGCAGTGAAGACAATTTTCTATGTCTACCCAATTCACTCAGGTGCCAAAGGAAAGTTTGCAGAAGATGAGTGTTAATCGAGCTCACTTAGTTAATGAAGGAAATCTTGGATGGAACCAGTGCTAACCAAGCTCACTTGTTACTAAAGGATTTGTGCAAGTATACAATGTTAACTGAGTTCACTTGGTTGACACAAGAAAATCAATTCTGAGTTAGTGTCTACTGAGTAGGGTCGGCAAATGAATGATTTTCTTGTTTTGGCATATTGAGTTCAATTGTTTTGTTTGTTGGTTCTAGCCAACTAAGAAGATGAATATTAATTATTCTAAGTTGTATTCTAGCCAACTTGACAATATGAAAGATATAAGTATAAGGTCAAGTTGAGGATTAGATGGATGGATGTGTGAATGTGTTGAAGATTTAATGATGAAAAGAGGAAGTGAATTAGAAGGATAAGAAGAGTATCCTTGTGGAGCTAAAAATATATATTTGATCAAGAAAGATCAAGTATACAAGTTATAATCGAGATCTATAATCAGCAATTTAGTTGCATCAGAAATTAGGTCATCTCATTGTTACCCTCTAGCCATTGTAGCAGTGATCTAAATCTCTTAACAAAGTTGGCTTAATAGCTATATGTAAATCCTCTAATAAGGTGGTAGTTCTATTAAATTGTCTAAAGAACTCTAACAAGGCCACTCCTAATAGGGTGATAAAATCCTCTAATAGGGTCATACCTAACAATGTGTTTTGTAACCTTTAACAAGGTTGTCTCCTAATAGGGGTCACTTTAGAAGAGTCAAAATATTAACTAGTTGTAATTAGTGGTTTTTTCCAAATTTGGTTTCCATGTTAAATTTTGGTGCAAATGTGTTCATGCTATTTACTTTTATGTCTTTGCAACTAAGTTAAAGTAATGGTAATCATAGATAACATCTAAAGTTTTCATATTTAGTATTTATTGAGCTACAACATTTTATGTGGTTGCCAAGCATCAATAATGCTTAGCTTTCAAAGTTTATTTTTTTCTTGACATCTAAGGGATTTAGGATTTATTTTAGTGGTAATTGATTCACCCCTCCCCTCTTAATTACTCCTCTTATATTTTCAACACAATCATCATCTCCAAGATAGTGCCTTTGTATGATGTATCCTAGGGTATTCCCTGCACTGTAGGCCTTACTTAGTACCCTTGGATGATGCAGCCCAATGCCCATCTCACCGCAAGCCTTACCTAGTACCTCTAAATGGTGTCACCTAACCCATTCCACCACATGACTTATCTTATCTTGGAAGATGATGAACTTAGATAATTTAACTAGTTTTAATTAACAACATTTTATAATTTATTTAGTTAAAAAAAATTATGGCGAGCGTTGGTAAGGGAGGGAAGAGTGATTTTCAAAATTTGAATCTTGAGAAGGGCAGGATTCCTCTGCATTGTCAGGATTGGATCCCTAGAATGGAGAATGGGTTGTAGAAGGAGGCCGGTCAGGGATCTATTGGTATAGGTGATCAGTTAGAGAAAGATGATGGGGAACCAGATGCTCTCCTCAAGGTGGTAGTCAAGATTCCTCCAAGTCCCAAAGCGAGTCTACCTAGCCCTGCTAAGTGGTCATCTCTTTTTGGGGTCAAGCCTATAGGTAAGTCTTCTTTCCTACCTATTAAGATTCTTCCTGACACAGAGCAAGGTTCTTGTGCCATTTCTATTTTGTATGAGCTCGTAGATTATAGTATTAAATCCATGGATTCCACCCTAGTTGGTAAATTCTTAGGGCCAAGGCCTAATATTGATATCACGGGATCATTTATCAAGAAGAAATAGACCCTCAAAGGTCAAGTTTCTATCATGGCCATGGCCAAGGGATTTCTATCCTTTGATTTCATGTGTATGGAAGATCTTTCTAACATCTTAAGTGAGGGGCCGTGGACTGTTGGACGATCTACCTTGATTCTCCAGAAGTGGTCATCAAAGTTGAATCTAAATGACTATTTCTATGTGCAAGCCCCTATTTGAGTAAGGCTACCCAAGCTACCCCTTGAATTCTAGAATAAGGATCTCTTTATGGGGATAGCCAGCTTTTTTAGGGAGCTTCTTTCTATTGATATGATCACTGCTTCTAAAAGTCACCTCACATATGCTCGTATTTGCATTAGGGTTAGGGAGGGCATTGATATGCCAGAAATTGTGGCTTTTCATTCCAAACTAGGTGTGCATATTCAAAAATTGATTTATGAGACTGTGCCATTTGCATGTTTCCTTTGTTTAAAATCAGGGCATAAGGCAAATCAATGTCCTAGGGAAAAAAAGAAAAAAAGAAAGCTAACTGCTACTTCTATTAAGGGGAAGAAAATGATCTAGAAATATAAAGATTCGAAGCCTACTGAGGCCCAGGGTAGCTTCGTGGATTTGAAAAATACCCCCTAATAGGCAGGAGAGCTTGTCATTCAAGATGATAAAGGACCTATAGTCTCTAATAAGGAGAAGAGGAATGACTCCAGCCAAGAAGGAGACCAGAAAAAGGATAGAGATATAGAATCTAAGGTTGAGGGCCAAGCTTCTAAAGCCATAGTTGGGATTGAAACCTCCTTGACTAAGGGAGACCAGGTTGTTAGTAGGGAGGAGGCCCCTCAAATGAAGATTTTGCCAAATACTGATTTAGGAACCCGAAATGCAGGAGGCCCCTAAAGGATGAAAGATCTTAGTCTAAGAAATGGTTTCATTGATGAAGGGATTAATAGTGCTAGTAAAGTCTAGGATCCACTTTTTTATCCCATAGAGAACCTAGTTGTCTCTAAAGATGTGGGGATGAAGCTTTTAGAACTTACCACCAACTATTCCCCAGAATAGATTTCAAAATGGGAGGAATGGATTAATAGTTGTTCTCAAGATGATAAGGGGAACTGGAGTCTGGTAAAAAATAAGAAGAACCAAAATCAAGTTCACCCCCCTCTATCTCAAATGATGACCAAAAGAAGAGTGAAGGCTAATGTTGGGGTTATGCCCAAAACTCCAAGTAGGCCAAGCCTGAATCAGACTTTACAGTATGAGATCAAAAAGAACTTGGCAGATGGGAGCCAGAGAACCATCAAGGTATTCTTTGAAAAAAAGAAATGAAGATCATATAGGGGCCTAAATGGCACCCACAAGTAGGAGATAGTCAGGACTATGATCAGAGACCAAAGACCTAATTATTTACTGATCCAAGAAACTAAAATGTGGAAAGAAGTGGCTAGTAAGTTGTCTTTTAGTAAAAACATGAGTAATGAGGCTACTGATTTGGCAAGAGCTAGTGGGGGGGTGTTGATGATCTACAACAACAAGGCTTTCTAGATCTCTTTTGTTTACAATGAAGTTAATGCCCTCCTTTGTAAGGTCTCCCATGTTCAAAGTGGTGATTCTTGGTTTATTTTAAATCTGTACAGTCCCAATACCAAAAGAGACAGAAAGTATTTTTGGGCTAAAATCATTGATGTTATTCAAAATTTTAACATTAAAAAAGGGGTTATTATGGGGGATTTCAACTCCCCCCAACTCATGATGAAAAAAGTAGAGGGTTGGCCCCTAATTAGGAAAGTAAATTAGACCTCTCAAATTTTATTAACAATATGGCTTTCATGGATGTTGATCTTTCAGGGGGTAGTTTCACTTGGTTTAATAGGAGAGTTGGGGTGGACTACATCTAGGTCTGACTCAATAGAGCCCTTATCTCCCTTGATTGGCTGCAAACCCACTATTGCATACTTTCCCTTCTCCCTAGAGTTGGCTCGGACCACTCCCTCATTTCACTTTCTTTGAATCCCGTGATGGTCAAGTGGAATTTTCCTTTTGGTTTTGAGAAGATGTGGATTTCCCATTTGGATCTGGAAGCCAAGATTTCTTCTTGGTGGAATATTGAGGTGGAAGGTACTGCAATGTTCAAGATTGCCCAAAAATTGAAGAATGTGAAAAGGAATATTAAATCTAGGAATAAGTCAGACTTTGGGCATTTATTCCAAGTGAAGGATGAGAGGCTAGACTAGCTCCGCACAGTCCAAGAAGAAATTTAACTGGAGGGATACAATGAGCTGAATAGTTTAGAAGAAAGGTCTATCTTAACTGATCTTCATAATATCATAAGCAGGGAGGAATACTTCTAGAAGAAAAGATCCAGAGTTAATTGGCTTAAAGAGGGGGACCATAATACCAAGTTTTTCCATTTATCCACCCTAAAGCATTGAGCTCATAAAAAGATTTCTTGCATCAAATGGCCTAGTCAATGTTTACTAAAGACAGTGAGATAGCAGATGAAGCTATGAAATTCTTCTCCTCTCTTCTTTCAAAGGATCAGTCTCTCTCCATGATTGACCAAGAGGAAATTTTAAGAGCTATTCCTTTGCTATTGCAGGATCACCACAATTCCATGCTAAAGGCTATTCCTTCTCAGTAAGAAATATATCAAGCCCTTTCTTCTCTTTTTGGTGGTAAAGCACCTAGCTTGGATGGTTTTCTAACTTTCTTTTTCCAGATTTACTGGGAGGTGGTCAAAAGGGATGTGGTGAAGGTTGTGCAAGAATTTTTTGGAGCTAGGAAACTCTTGAAAGAAGTCAATGTTACTTTTCTAGTGCTTATTCCGAAAGTCTTGGGGGCTGACTCGATGGATAAATTCAAACCCATTAGCCTTTGCAACTCTTTCTATAAAATCATCTCAAAGGTCCTGACTAATAGGTTTCTTAGTGTTCTTCATCTAATTATTTCCCCGCAACAAACTCATTTTGTCCTAGGGAGGCAAATTCTTGATTCTATTATTATGGTCCACAAAGTGATTCACTCTTTGGAAGCTGGCAAGAAAGAAGGTTTTCTACTTAAATTGGACTTATCTAAAGCTTATGATAGGGTGGACTAGAGTTTCTTGTTGGTGGTCCTCCAGGCTTTTGGCTTTGATGCCTAGGTTCATAAACTTATCTTTTAGCTTGTCTCAACTCACTCTTTGTCTATTTTGGTCAATGGTTCCCCCTCAAATTTCTTCTTTCCTTAAAGAGGTCTGAGATAGGGTGACCCTTTATCCCCTATTCTCTTCATCATTCTAGCAGAATGTTTGGGGAAGCTTATTCTAAGGAAAATATAGGAAGGGAGTTTGATTGGCCTCAAGCCTTCTTTTGGGCATACCTCTTTCACCCATCAACAATTCATGGATGATACTATTCAGGGTGGAGATGCCTTGGTTCAAGAGGCCAGAGTGCTTAAAGGCTTGCTCAATTCTTACACGAGTGGTTCAGGCCAGGCTATTAATTGGGAGAAAATTTTAGTCTACTTTATCAACATGCTTTTGGAGAGAAAGAGGAAAATTGCTCATATCCTAGGATGTGGTGTTGGGTCTCTTCCTGAAAACTATCTTGGTTTGCCTTTGGGGTCCAAACCTCTAGATTCCTTCTGGAATAGTATCATTGACAAATTCAACAAGAAGTTGGCTGGTTGGAAAGGAGCCACCCTTAGTCAAGTAGGAAAATGTACTTCAGTGAAATCTACTCTTCAAAATCTTCCTACTTATGCCCTTAACCTCTTTGGGATTTTGGTCAAGCATGCTGAAAGAATGTAGAAGATCCAGAGCGACTTCTTATGGACATGTGTTGAAGATAATAAGAGATATCATCTTGTTGCTTGGGATAATGTCTATCTCCCTAAATGCTATGGTGGTCTTGGCATTAGAAACATTAGACATCTCAATAATGCTCTTTTGGCCAAGCAAATATGGTGTATTTTTTAGAACTCAGGTGAATGGAGGGACATAATATTGGAGAAGTATCTAAGAAGGAAATCCCTCAGTTTTTTGCTTAGTGATCTTGATATTCCTCAAGGATCTTATATATAGAATGGGATTTTAAAGGCTAAAAAATTGGCTAAGTCTAAGGCAAAATGGAAAGTAGGTAATGGTGAAAACATTTTTTTCTGGTAGGACAATTGGCTTTGCTAGGGACCCCTTATTGATCACCCCAATTTTGGGAGATGGGCATAAATATGCATAAGAAGATTTGGTCTGAAAGTTAGCAACTACAGAGCTAGTCATGGATGGCAAGACTTGTCCTTAGTCTCACAAGACCTTAAGCTTTTGATGTTCACCCTGAATGCAATTATCCTCAATAACAAGAGGGAAAAAGTCATTTGAGGAGATAATTCAAATGGGAAATACTCTATAGCTTCAGGTTACTTCTCAATGTGGGACAAATTGGAGAAACCCTTATGGGCAAAGGCCTAGATTCCTAGTCTTACTCCAAAAATTTACATTTTCTTTTGGTTGCTTCTCCAAGACAAAGTGATTACCTTGGAAAATTTGGCAAAGAGAGGTTAGATTATCCCCAATAGGTGTAGCCTCTATAAGCAAGATTTGAAAATAATTAATCATCTCTTTATTGACTGTCCCTTTTCTTTCGAGGTTTGGAATATTTTGACCAAGGACTATGGGGTTAGTTGGTGCAAACTAATTAATATCCAAGACTTCTTTGGATAATGGAATAGTGTGCACATTGGTATGAAATCTCAAATTTTAGGCTCCTAGTCTCTTCCGCATTTTTGCTGGGGAATTTGGAAAGAGCGTAATAATCAAATCTTTAGAGATAGGGATTCCCCTACTTCTATTATTGCTAAAAAAATAGAAGGATTAATGAAGGAGAATTTTGCTACTAGAAAGGGAGGTAATATTGAAGAAGGAGATAATGGTATTGAAAAGAGAAAAGACAGGGATAGGAAAAGATAGGAGGCTAGGTGGCTTCTTCCCCCTGAAGACTGGCATTAAGCCAACTTCGATGGGGTAGCCAAAGGGAATCTAGGTCCTGCAAGCTATGGTGGAATCATCAAAAACTATCATGGTAGTAGTGTTGTAGCTTTTTCCTATCCTCTTGGTACTTAGTCAAATCACTTTGCTGAGGCTAATGTAGCATTCCATATTGTTAAATTAGCCCTAGCTTCTGGGATTGACAACATTTGGCTAGAGGGGGATTCATTAAATATTATTAATTGTTTAATTGGTCATTCTTTGCCATCATGGACCATTGTGAATATGGTGGAGGAGACCAAAATTCACTTGGGAAAATTTAAAAAGATCCACATAAGCCAGGCATTTAGGGAGGCCAACTTAGTTGCAGATTGGTTTGCAAATGAAGCGGTAATAAAAAATACGGTGATGATGTGGCATACTAGTGAAAGTTTTTTGAGTGCTGTGAAAGAATTAGTTGAATTGGAATGAACCCAGGGAAGTACAAAGACAATCCAATAATAATTATGGCAAGATTTGCAAGAGTGCACATTAGGCAAGGAGTTAATGAGAATCATGCGAAGTTATTATTTTTCCATCATTTCAAGTACATGTGGCACAATTTTTGGATCAATCTACCTTCTACCATTTTTTCCACCATATGTGAATTTTTTTTTAGGTTTCAAAAATAGAAGGAAGATGAGCTTTGTGAGAGAATAGGAAGAAGGTGCAGTTTTTGTGTATCAGTGGAAATAATGGCTAGGGAGAGGAGTAGAAAGGAGCCAATGGCAGAGGTTGATAATTGGAGAAATAACCTGAAGGTATGGCATAAATTGGAGAAGGGGGGCATTAAAAAGTTCATGGAGAAGCTTCACAATTTTGACATTGAGGTCACCAATACAATGGTGAATTCATGGAAGGAAGGACATGTTAAAATTGATGGGATAACTCACTAGGTTGATGTTGGTTTGATTTTCCAAGTCACTGAGCTCTCTTTGGAGGGGATTAATTTCTTCAAAGACAAGAAAATGTCAGTCAATGTAGTCAAGGACTTTGTGAAGGATGAGAATGAAAGGAAGAAACTTGTGAAGACTGAGACATTCTATGAAACAAAGTCCATTAAAAAGCTCTGGAGGTATGTTTTAAGAGTTATCATTGAATATATATCCTTGGATACTAGATTTGAGAGGGTTAGGACTCATCATTTTGTGTTGTTGAATCACTTTAGGCATGGAATAAAGATTTCTTTTCCTTTTTACCTTTTCACATCCATGAGCAAGAGTATTGAGGGTTTTAAAAAGAAACCCACAGCTAACCCTAGCCTTCATGAGGGGTTACTCCTGTTGGTTTATGAGTATTTAAAGACTCAGACCAGCGGAAAATCCCTTGGCAAAGCTGGAAATGCTTTTGAGGAAATTGAGAACTCAGATTCTGAGGAAATTCAAAGCATAAATTTGGAGGAAGAGGAAACTCCCCCCCTAAAGGAAAGAAGTCTAAGGAAGGGTATAAAGTTTCCCCTTCTACCTAATTTGTTTCTAGCAGAAAAAACCCTAGGGGTTTAACCCCTAAGCCCCCCAAGATTGAGGAAAAAGTGGAGGAGGAGCATAGAGTTGAAGAAGAAGACACAAAATCAGAGGAAGAGGTGAAAGGGGAGGAGAGTGAGAAGGCTGAGGAGGATACAACTATTACACTGGGGAACCCCAAGAAAAGAAAGGCTGAGGAGGCTTCACTACTAGAAGTATCAAAAGACCAAATTGCTTTGATCTCGAGCCTAGTCCCTACCATTTCTTCACTACAGGGGAAGATGATTTCTTTGTGGAAGATAGTGGGGAGGTGGTTTTGAAAGACAAGAGGGGGATCATGGAGAAATTTTAACTCTAAATCAGTGAAGATGGTCATAGTCAGGGAGACTATGAACCCCTAGGTGATGGAGGAAAAAGATGGTAAAGTCCATTTTGATGAACTTCTTGACCTGACTCTTGTTTCTATTTCTGACAATGCGAGAGAATAAAGGCTCCACCTGCTCAACAATGCTAAAAGTACCATGATAGATAACTTTTGTTTTATCAAATGGCTATTTTATGAGATAGAACTCAAGGAGAAAGAGAGAAAAAAGGACAACCACATGAGAAGCAGTAACCAAGGACACCATGTTGATCAGGAGGATCATATCTCAATGGTTGAAAAAAGAGTTCTTAGGATGGAGACTGTCAATTAGAATTTGGCTAACCAGGTGATTGCTACTTTGAACACCCTAAATGAGAATATCAATAGTTTGGATGATTCTCTGAAGGAAGTTGGATTTGGTGGGGATAAAGCTGATAAATCTAGTATGGACTATGGAAAAATTGAGAAAGAAAAGAAAGAGACTAGGGGATTGGCCGATGACCAGAACTAGGATCAAGCGAGCGCAGAGAACCAGAAGGCCAATGAAGCTATAGAGACACTGTAGATTCTAGATAAGGAGAATTGATACCTTTAGTTTTCATTTTTTGTTTCGTCCTTATCTAGTGCTACTGGTTTTTATTTCCTGGACGTAGGCCTGTCTTTCAATTTTGGCTTTTTATAAGAAGATGCATACTAGTTGGCCTTTACTTTTTATTTATATTACTGTTATTATGTAAAACATTTGGGTTTCAGGATCCCTATAAAACCTATTTTTCTTAACCAAAAACATTTTATAATTTATTTCATTGAAAATATCTCTTTAATAAATAAAAATGCCTCTTTTATTTATTAGTTCATGTAATGAATGGTAGATTTATAGTTGCCCAAGTAGGGAAATAATCTACCAAATATTAGAGATGATCATTTAGTAAATATATAATAATTAGAGGATCAAGCCTCATTCTTTATAATGTGAAAAGTATTGTATTCCTAATAATAATTCAATTATAGGAATATATTAGGAATAATTATTTATGCTAATATTTATAAACTCCTTAATTATTCCAATCAATATAACATAAAAAAATATAATTATAATTACAACCCAACTTACCTTGAGTGAGATGATGTCTCCGTATATGTGCATCAATATAGTCTCATAGGGAAGCGTTTGATCATACCAAACCCAATGACATATATACTGCCATGAGTATCCACATATGAACCTCCTAAGTGGGACCTGTGGTCCTTTCCTCAGGCACACCTCATAGCCTATGGAACTTACGCCTTTCAACATTTCATGACTATTTCTATGGTTGGAAAATATTACCCTTTCTCTACTAAATGTGATTGGTTAGTTCTTAGCTTACATGGCATGTCAACTATTATGTCTACAACCCTATCATATTATTCACACATCCCTCCCATTTTTCATTTGTTTTCCTTTATCATTTTGGATGATTGGGTTTTGCATTTTAGATCTACTATCACAATTTTTTCTTCCATGATATATTTTATCTTTTTCTTTTACCGTGTATCCTTATAATATATGTCTCTTGACAAAAAAAAGAGTATCTTAATCACTATTATTCTCATAAAAACGACTAGTTATATTCTTCCACATAACAATATTATATCATTATTCTTCCATCTAACACTTGGAATGATGGTTATTTTTGTCTTAAATAATATATCTTCAAGTTATATTCTTTGTTAGATGGTTTTGATAACTTATGTACATCATTTCTTGCTTCTTATCACTATATATAGTAATGGTCATATATCTTCATATAGTGTAGAAACCATTTTTATATTTCCTATTTGCCATGATACTCAAGTGTTATTTCACTTTTATAGGATGTAGTACCATATATTTAATGGTTATTGCCCAATATTTTATTTATTTGATCCTTTTTTGTATCTACTTTTTAGATTCATATTTATTTTCATCATATATCCCACGATCAAATAGTTGGATCCATGAGAAAAAATACATGCACATTCTTTTCCATCGCTGACTGCATAGAAGCTTGTTTCAATGATTTGTATGGACTTAGATATATGATGGATGCAAATCCTCCACTTATAACTATTGTAAGGACTCTAAATTGAGGTATACCTAAAGATTTGAGGTACCCACTTGAAGATCTACTTGTTGCTTGAAAGTAAATTTCACCGCCATTTTTTTTAATAATTAAAATTCCCTCCTTTAACAACTTTTTAAACTGAATTACTCTTTCTTTTTAAAACCTCCCTTTACCTTTTAACTAGTTCTGATTGATTGTGTATTCAGATAACATTTAGTCTAGATTTGTATTCACTTATACTTTCTTCATGCCTTCCTATGCCTTGAATTTTTCATGTTTGAAAAGGCAACGAAAACAAGAATCTAGTGATTTTCTTTTATAAAACC
The DNA here is from genome assembly GCA_028749045.1 of Cupressus sempervirens. NCBI lineage: Eukaryota > Viridiplantae > Streptophyta > Pinopsida > Cupressales > Cupressaceae > Cupressus > Cupressus sempervirens. Next base: position 413,041,791 of record CM053784.1, read on the forward strand.
TCCTATTACACAATTAGTTGTGTTTCATAATTATCAATTTTTCTCCTTGATTCCCTCATGTGAGTTTTCATTGAATCATTTGGTATGGTATAAATGATAATATATGTTTGACTAACATGGACCATATATTCTCTTCTACATATATGTTTAGATGTTTGGCCTCTATCAAAGTAAGATCCTTATCACTGTATCCTCTATCGTAATCTCCTACTCAATGGTTAAAGTTTATCGAGTTGAGTTTCCTTTTGTCAAGGGATTTGATATCAATTCAATCTTCATAAACATATTTCCCATATAAGCTTTAGCATAATCCATGTATCATTTTTCTCCCCACAAAAATCATGGGTTTCTCATGTATTAGTAAATTATTCTTTTTTCTTTTTGTGTTATATATATATATATATTTGTGTTGGTCTCAAAATTGGTTTTGACAATTGAGTGTCAACATACTTAAGAAATTTACTAAGTTCATGATGCGCTAGTAACATATGTTGAGTATAATATGTATAGATGCCAAGTTGCCATGAGTGCCAAGTAAATAGTAAGTGTCTAACAAATGGAAAGAGCCACGCAAGTTTCAAGTGCCAAGTCAACAGTTAGTGCCAAGTAAGCTCAAGTGTTGAACCAGATGGAATTATAATATGTGTCAAGCATTAGTATTAAATAGGTGTTGAGTAACACAGAAATGACCTAGTTTTTTGTGATGGCACAAACAACTATGTAAACAATTTTTGAGCTGACATATGGATAGATCTTGAAGCTTTGAAGATAAGATCAAATCTATTTGGATTCCCTATGTGATCAACATGCAACCAATTAGAAAAATGGAAGGAATTTAGAGAGAAATTTGGATGAATCTCAATCATAGATTTATACCTAACCCTAAGCCACCAAAGTCTTTAAAAAGGGAGATGAAGCCTCATAATTCAGAGTGTATGAGAGAGCATTAGAGAATGCATGTGAGAAGGTGATGATAGCAAAAAAAGGGTCAATTGATTAGCATACAATCAAGGTGACTTAAAAGAAGGAAACAATTGCAAAATTAGTTAGCAGCATAGAGGATCAAGGATACAACAATTTCATATCAGATCAGAAAGGATCAAGATGAATTGAATTGGGATCTGAAATAAAAAATATTAGATTGTAAGTGTATCAAATCAAACATTGTACTGTACTTTATAACAACTATATCAACAGGATGAAATCCTTGTATCAAGGTTGATTTAATAGTCACAGTGAAATCCTTTAATAGGGTGACATTCCAAGTGAGTGTTCCAAAGTCTTTTAACTAGACACACTTCTAATAGAGTGTTAAAATCCTTTAACAGGGTAGGATCTAACAATCCTTTGTAAGCTTTTAACAGGGCAGGCCTTTTACAGGGTAGATCATGAGAATGGTCAAATCATGTAACCTTAATAGGTGAACTTTATTGCTGTAGTAGTGAAGAATTGTGGGCATCATCCCTACCCCAATTTTACCTTCTCATTGGAGGGTTTCTAGGTAATCATATCTAGTGTTAGGTGTTTACATGGATGCATTTGTTTACATGTTATTTCTATATGTTTATGCATGCAATGTTTTAAACTTAATCATTTTATTGGTTAGAGATTAGTACTTCTAACTCACCCCCCCCTCTCAGAAGTATACATTTTCCCATTTGTATTTCCAACAATTGGTATCAGAGCATGGTTCTCATCAAGAGAATCCTTACATCTTGGAGAAAATATCTTGAGATGGAAGTTTACAAGTTAGGAAAGACCATTGAGAATCAAGAGATTGAGCTACATCTCTTACTGCAACAACTGGATGAAGCTAGAGATGCCTTGAGAAGTTCACTAAAGAGAAGGAAAGAAATTGTTATAGCTGAAAATGATACTGAAAACAAAGAGATTGACACCAAAAAGCTATTTGTAGATGGAAACTCTTGTGAATTTGATACAACAATTGTAGATCTCATGGACAAGAATAGAGCACAAGCTGAGGAAATCAGAATCTTAAGTTAGGGAAAGAATCACAAGCTATACTGCTATGTGAGGTGACTGAGAAAAAGAAGAAAGCGATAGAAGACAAGGCCATGATTGAAGAAGACAAACGAATCATGTTAAACATATTAGAAGAGAAATCAAGAGAGATGTCTAGGATCTCAAACATGCAATTGGACACCCTAAGCCAAATGATGAATGCCCATGATGAGTTAAATGTCAAGGACATTGAGATAACTACATTGAAGTTGCAAAATGAACAACTGTAGAATGACTTGAAAAGAGAGAAGGAGTTTGCTAAAAGCTTCAACAAGCCAAATGAAGCCATGAAGTATTTTGAGAAATTACTAAAAATCCCCTAGATCTAGTAAAGACACATCAGGATTGGGCTACACAAGTACTGAAGAAGGAGAATC